>UFQX01000585.1:221299-264186 GCA_900497675.1 Arapaima gigas | reverse complement strand
CCGGGGGGGGGGGGGGGGGGGAGAGAAGGGGCCCCCTCGCGCGCGCTCACGCTATTGCCTGCCCGCATCTGCGGTTCCGCCGTACAAATCCGCCAAGACGCCAAGTTTGGCGATTTCTGCGTCTTTTGTGTGAGAAGCATTCTCAAAAGTCGCGCGCCGACGGAAACGGCGGGAAGCGCGCGCCAGGTTGTAACGGTACGGCGGACAGCGGACGCACGTCAGCGCCTGCATCGCTCGCCCTGCAGTGGCTGCATCCCCGGGTTCCGACGCCTCCTCGCTGGGGTACATGGACCTCTCTGTGGCGCTCCTCCTGTGGGCGCTGGCCCCGCCGGCTCTGGGCGAGAGCGCGGGCAGCGGCAGAGCGCGCAGCTGCGCGGACGTGCGCCACTTCTACGGCAGCAAGGGCTTCAGCCTGAGCGCGGTCCCGCACGCCGAGCTGTCCGGTAAGGCGGAGGAGTCACGCATCGCACCTTTCTCATTTGTCGGTGTGTAACAGTGTGATCACAACGGCCAGATGTACACGGCTCCGTTATATTTAAAAAAAAAACAACTTCCCGAGGAGATGGCAGCCACGACTGTCACGGATGTGATGTTATTTGCCATTAAATGTCATGCAGGACACGCCGGTTTTGTTGAGGACACAACGTTATACAGTATTTTTCCGCTAAGATCTACACCCCAGAAGTGCTCGACCACTTTACTTCCCACTTTTACTCACTGCTCACGACACGAACAGCGAGGATGGTGCCCACGGCCTCCTAAACTTGCGAACACAATTCTGTTGTGAACCATGTTCGTAACTCGAGTTGTTCTTAAGTTCAACCACTGCATCACAATCCGTAACTGCTTCACAACCCCTCAAGCTAAGTTCTGCACAAACCCCAGAAGAAAGCCATTAGGAATTAAAATGCGCCATAAAATGTGTTTATTTTGTTTTCATTTGCAGCTCCTGCACTGTAGGTCTATTGCTCTGTTCTGGAAGGCACTCAGTTGCAGGACTTTCGTTTTATTACCGTTTAATAATTTGCAAAGAAAACACATTTGCTGTATTATCTATCCAATCAACAAAAATTGAAATATAACAGAGACATACCTCAGCTTACTGGGTAGTTTCTGTAAAAGTCTTGCATATGTGATCATAATAAATAAAAATGCTGGAGGAGTTTTATATTAGTATTATTATTAATGTCAAAAGACATAAAAATTCGAACACATGCAGCTACTGGAGGGTGTTTGTCATCTGGTTGTTGATGACACTCACAAACACCACCCAGCAGCTGCATGTGAAGGTGGATCCAAAACTTTGGGAAACCAGTTTTTAAGTCACGTGATGTTTTGTCTGCAGTGCTGTCATGCAGAAGGTGTGAGTCATTTATTAAGGTCCCGTTTCGTCTGATTTACACCAAAAACTTGTTTTCGCTGCTAGAATCACAATTTGTCTTCTTAGTTACTACAGGTGACACATCTGCAGATCATTCCCCGAGTGTCAGTCCACGGCCAGACTCATTGGCTGTATGGTCAGCACTGCTAAAAAGGGTCCTTGATCGCATGGGAGGCCCACGCTGGTGTCCAGAGCATAAACCAGTAACAAAAGTCCCGTCTGTGTGGCAACAGCCGTCCATGAGAAATCCTTTTTTGTATTTGTTCCTTTTTTTGTGTTTCAGTTTCAGAGTCACTTGAGAATCTAAGCTTTGGGGTTCTCTGTGTTTCTCTGGTGTGGTACTGAAACCATCGGAACAATTAAATATGCATATCGAACTTGATTGGTTCATTTTCAGTTTGTAAGAAACATCTATAATGCCACATGATTATTTTAATGGATAACCATACGATATAAATCAATAGGCAGATATATGACAAAGCAAGACGCTTGACAGCCCTTTGTCCTCTAAATACCCTAATCAATAAAGTGTAGAAAAATAAGATACTTCTTGCAGTAGCAGGCAAATTCGCTGTTGATATTTGCAGCATTTCAGCTGATATGTGTCTCCATCCATTGCTGGGATGTAGAATAATGCAATGGGAATTTTTTTTTCATAAACTCATGCTCATGATTTATGGCTTTGATATATTGAGGGACAGTTTACATGTACAGATATGTGAACATTTTATGTGGACTATCATCAATGTCCATTTGAAGTATAGTTGCTGAGTGTCTGGATAACTCATTAAGCAGGTAAATCACAGGTAACTCCCTTTTTGAAATGCACCCCAGCTTTTGATATTTTTTGTGTCAAATGATTTTTATTTGTTGGTTCCTTAGTCATTTCAGGGACGTGCATTTTGTAGGTAGGCTTGGTGTTTTTCTGAGATCCCAAGATATGCCTGTGAAAAGGCCCCCTGCGATAAGACAAATTTGTATATAACTCCACTGGCAATTGATCCCCTCCTCACTCAGCATCTTTTTCTGACAGTGATAGAAAAACAGGATTTCTTGAAGATGGTGTATTTGTGAGTAAAAGTTTGTATGCCGTGGCACTCCCAGCATGCACTGCTGCTACACGTTTGCAAATGGTTGTCTCTAACTGTTGTGAGGAGTTACACAGGGATTGTTGATGCTCTCTGTGTTCAGTGTGTTTGCCAACTTTAGGGTGGGCATGCTGTTATGGCCTGTGAGTGCTGGTGTTCAAGCAGGCCACGGAAATCAAAACTTGGATTTCCATGGTCTGACTGCCCATGTCTTCATTTCATAATGCAGCTCAGTGGATCACTACAGTATAATTGTGCTATTACTACAGTATATTTATCAAGTGCATCTTTTGTTTGTAATAATCTGTCTATTTCCTACATGTCGAATAAATAAAAACAAATCGGTGAAAACATTTTTTTCCTTTTTTTCGCATAGTAGCTGGAAAACTAACTAAAAATATTGTTTTTCATTAACCTCACAATAAGGTGACCTGACAGAATGAATCCACTAAAGATGCCAAATCACCTCTCTCATCAGGATTCTCAGTTATGTTTTACTACATATGCAAATGATTTTGTGTACTGTTCCCTGATCTTATCTGGTGGAGTTAGTTTCTACAGTTAAACGGGTGTCAGAATTATCACAGAGAGGCTGTTGATTTGATATTATCTTGTGGAAGGAACTAGAAGGGACCTGATAATATGCCGTACGATGATTGAAGTTAATAACTTGGCCACAGAGTACTGTTGCAAACAGCCTTAAGATGTGCAATAATTTTCACACCACCAGGACATACATGTATTTACTGCATGCAAAATTATCACTGGTCCCCAGAGAAGAACTTTGCTAACAAACCTGTGTAATGTGTGTAATACCAGGGGCGCTGCCTTCAGGCTAAGGACAAATGTGACACAAGCTCACATGAGCGTTTCTGCAAGCACCAACCAGCCACTGGTATTGTTATTCTGTTGAACTGAATGGCTGAGGTCAAAAATGTCTTGCTCTTTATATTTAGAACTCGGACTAGACCTTTTATTTCACAACTTTGCATACTCATTTTTTAAAAATGTCATGTTTTAATCACTTTTTTGTTTATCTACACAGCTTCCCAATGATGAGACCGCCTTGATTTTTTTTTTGCTGAAGACAATTTTCCTCTCTTTCTTTTTCCCTTCTCAAAAAAGGAAAAAACGTGTCCGTGAGTTCTGACCTCTGCTCTAGTCTGCAGCTTTAGGGATGTGGATGGAATGTAATGAGCTCTGACTACGCGGTGACTTTGTACTCAAATCACCATCATAGTGTTGCAGTTTGTAATCCCTCTACATATGAAACCTGTGAGTTTTTATTGCTACCTGTGCAGAACTTCTGGAAGTGTTGATGTTGCTGAGGCTGAAATTGGTTGTCATGGGTGAAGAGCAATTTGCTTTGCGTTTAATGCCATTGATGGAAATCCCAGTTCTCAGGAGGTGTGTGTATTCTAATCCCTCATGCTACCAGTTTTGATTAGCTCTGTCTTGGCACCGCTTCATAGTTCTCCCTCATGTAAAACTGTAAATTCTCACACACCTTCACTATAGAAACCCTCTTTTCTGCAGGTGCTTCAACCTTCACTATGTCCTTTGCGATCAGTTTCATTGTTTGACACAGAAACAGCGATCAAAAATAATTTTCTGTGTTTGGTTGCATACAAAAGAGGTGCATTTTACATTTTGCCATCGACTTGTCCACACATCCAAATTTGGAACATCGGAAAGTCAGAAATTGTGAACATTCTAGTTTAAAATATTTTTTAAAGGTAGGAGCATAATACAAACATTTATAGTTTATAAGTTTGTAAACTGTAATCAAGGCAAATGAAACAATCAGAGTATCACATGAAAGGAGGCATAAATACAAAAAGGTTTCAGGGTAGAGAAATTGCCCAAAATAGTAAGATATTGGGGAAAACTGACTCTATATTTCTTTGTTTTTAACAAATTTGGGCACCGTTGAGCAAGAAAATGATTTTGAAACAAAAATACAGATATAAAATGAGCAATATTCCCTTACTATGATGAAACCATCATTTTTTTCAGGTTCTTCATATGCTGTTTTAAGGATCAGCAGGGAGCACAGTGGTCAGAAACACTGCCTTTGGACTCAGATTCCACAGGATTGAACTCAGCACCTTGGTGTAGGACCCTTTAGCAAGGCACTTACCCTCAATTGCCCCAGCTGTATAAATGGGTAAATGTCGTAAGTAGCTTCACATTGTAAGTTGCTTTACACAAAATGTGTAAACAAATGTATCGTCTTTTCCTGTCCAGCATACAATTATCAGAATGATTCCTCCTGTGCAACAATGAAAGTTTGAGAAAATGACCTGTAATGGACAGTCAAACGACAACTTGAGTCCTAAGACCCATCCCCCGCATCCAGAACATTCCAGAAAGGCATCAACTTGCTGTTGATAGGGTTCAGAATGACAGAGTGGCTGCAGGCCCCAGACTGGAGAGGCCTGTATGTAGAGTTAATTGGATTTACGGTGCTATTTGATCCACAAAGAATGGACAATATGTCGTGGAGACAGTGGACAGCATCTTGTTTTTATAGCAGACTACCAGATCAAGGTGAAAAGAAATGCAGATCCATATCTTTTTGCGGTTCTACCTCCCTTCTGGTGAAGGGGTTGTAAACCTCCATCTTTGAACCTTGCTAAAATGGCTGGGCAGAGCCATTTATAGTTCAAAAACCAGTTCTGTCCCTATTCAGGTTCTCGTTCTTTGGTTTGAAAAAGGAGGCTGTTGTGTGGCCTGTGAAACTTGCATTGACCGCATGGCTATGCCTGTCATCATCGGCGAGGCTTTGTCTTGTTGAAACACAGTGGTAGGGCTGTTTCAAGTCACACTGATGACTGTGAGGTAAAAGGTAAATGTCATCCTCTGTCTGCTGAAATATTCTGATGATGCTGTTTATAGATAAAAGAGCCTTGAAGTGAGTGGAATATGACCCTGTCCAAGCCTCATTAGGATGCATACCGATTTTAGGATTGGATCCTAAAACTGTATCAACGTCCATCCAGAGGACTGCTGTTGAAATAGGTGGCTCACTCCTGGTGTAGCCCACCCTCCCTCTCTAGACATTATGACTACTGCAGGAATTTTCTTAACAGAATGAATCCCCTTGAGTTGCTGAGTCACCTCTGTCTCATCAGGATTCCAAATGATATTTTACAAAATATGTAAATAACTTCATGTACAGTACCCTATTCTTATGTGTGTGTTTTTGTGCTGTCCCTATAAGATGCATTTTACTGTATTTAATGTAAACCTGAAAATAAACATCATAAGTGCCATTTAATCACAAAAGACGTCACTGTTGTGAATGATGTTTGTGTGAGTGGGTGTGGGGTCATGCAGGGGGAATTGAATTTACATTCAGACATGTTTTTCTTCCTCATTTCATTATATGTACTTTAAATTAGTTTTCCACAGACCTGCAGATTTTTTTACACTTGTTTCTGGAGACTAGGGAAGTCTCAGGTGGGGGTCACTCTGTAAAAGTGAAACATGAGGAGACCACCAGATATGAGTCCCCCTGGCGCCATTTGCAGTTGGAAGGTGATGCAGAGTCTGAGGAGATCAAGTGTGTGTTGTTACGTGTGTATGTCTCATACTTACTTGTACTTTCACTCTTACAACCTTCTGCCACAAGAAGAATAAAGTGGTTTTGGGTGTGGCATGGGGACGATACAGTGACTTAGCTACGCTACTCTGTACACCGGACCAGAGGCCAGGATTTGTATTTTGTGATTTTCCATCACACCGTGAATGTAGATGTTTTGGATAAACAATTCGAAATGTGTACTGGGATTATTCTTTCTCTCTGAGAAAAAAAACGACACCTATTCTTTCTTAAAGAAAGAAAGTCTTCATCTTTTAACAATGATGTATTAAATCACCAGCAAATAATAAAATACTGGAGCTGTTTTGTATTCCAATTAAAAGAAATGGCCATGATCACTAATAGTAATAGCATGAGTTATAGTGTCTGCAATGTCTGATATGAGTTACTAGCAAAAAAAAGATATCTGAAGAAGAGTGATATCAAGATGAAAAGTAAGAATATTCCCTCGTTAGCTGCCAGCTATCATTAAGACCACAATCGTTTAAGTACCGTTTTAATGTTTCAGTAGAGTGGCGGTCTCTTAAATTACTGGAGGTGCTTAATCTGTCCAGTGTTGGATCAATAACTATTAAAGTTGCTGCAGCTAACTAATGTTGAATTTGAAAATTCAGGTAGTGTTGAAAAAAGTATGGAAGAAAAGATGGGCCATCATTATTTTGGTTGTAAATGCTTCCAGTTGTATCATCGTTATTGTTAATGGAGACACTAATTATTGTCTGATCCAAGTTATTCCTCAAGCCTTGTGGCTCTTTATGCCAGATCTCAATGAGCAAAACTCATTGAGTTGATCAAGAGTTTTGGAGTTGATAGAGAGGTCTACTAATCTTTGTGATGTCCAGAGAGAAGTCCTTCTGCATCTGTTGATCTGTTGAAGAGGTAGAGTTGCTGGCTCTCTGTCTTGGGCGTCTTCATTGCTCCAATCGCTCCAGTCACTTCGGTTGCACAAAGTCTGCAATAATGCTCATCGATATACTATTCTAAAAGCTCCAAGATGTTGCTGCTTGTATATTTGCAGCCCGAATAAGAAAACACTACAATCTCTCATTTGGTTTTCTAATAAAATATGTATTATTTAATGATACAGCACCACCATGGTGAGTCACCCTCTGCACTCTCCTTACACCCTCATACTGCCATCTTGTGCTCCTCCCAGTTTAAACAGCAGCCTCCTTTGCCTTTCTTTTTTGTTTTATACATATGGATATGTATGTAGTTTCTCAAAATACTGTTTCTGTCTCTATGTTGTTATGACCGCATGCTGTAAAAAAGGGAACCACATGCTTAAATTCATGGCCTGCATCTCAGAATGTGCTTATTGATTGATAACCAATGAATAATCGTAGGTTATCATCCTACCTGATGGACATCCCACATTACACACATTTTGTTATACGTGTGTGAGGTGTGACCCTTAGAAACAGAGGTGCTTAGTAACAGTAGACAAGAATTATTATGTTATGTGAGATGTTCCTGAGCAGAGCAAGGAATTTGTTGTTCTACCTCATGCACTATCCAGTGCAGGCCACTATTTTAGTATTATAAAACTTATACAACAGAGCAAGCTTTTTTCTCGGTTTGTGTGTGTGTGTGTGTGTGTGTGTGTGTGTTCTACAATTCCATGCAACTGCTCTGCATTGCTGGGCTGGCAGTGACAGCTCAGACAGCTGGCCTGTTAAAAAGCTCTTCTCTGTGAATGATTCATGCTGTCTGAAGCTTTCATCCTGGGGGAAGGGATATTGCTGCTTGACTTCAGCACTGTAGTTCATCTGTCTCCTGCCTTGCTTCTCTTTGCTTCTACCCCACCCATTCTTTTGTCAGTCTGGATCTCTGTCTTTCATTCCTGCAAAGTTCTCCTTACTCATATGGTTTCCTGTATACAGTAATAGCGACCTGTCTCAGTACATCTTCACCTATCACTTTTGTTTAGTTCTAATCCAGTTCTAACTTTCATCTGCTGCACATATATTGATAAATCACTAGGAACTTTGCACTTACTGCTGTTCCGGCGAGTTCCGTGTCAGTGGACAATGGTACTTATGGTACTTGTTCCCCTATTAAACAGTTCCTGTATCTAGTTCTGCAGCTTGCTGTACTGATTGAATCTGATAGGCCTATTTTGAGTCAGATAGGTGCTTGTGCCGTCAAGTTTTCACGGAGGACCTCAAGGAGAAGCCCAGCCTGACGTCATGCATTTAACATTTAAATACCACACAGCATGGGGGAGGATTTTGAATCTAGAACATTTCCCACAGTCAACCTTCATTTTCTGTGAGCAATCTTCATTGATGGAACCAGGTGGGACTGATCCTATTTTTCAGCCCCGTAGGCAAGATGTAGGAAAGATAGGCCTGCAGACTTCAATAGTGAATTAATGTGTGTAAATAAACAACATTTTCCAGGTGTTGGTGTTTGAGGAACTCAGAGAGGGATCCTGACTGTGTGAGTGTGAGCCACTTCTGGCCAGGCCTCCTAGCAAGGGAACAGCAGGAGCCTTGATGTCACAGACAACCTGCTCACACCCTCTCTTCTGTCCACGCAAGATACTAGTATGGTAGGACTGTACAGGGAATGGCTTTCACAAGGGGGACTTGTCTTTGTTTTAAACAATGCTTTTGTTGTGCTTTCATGAAAAGAAGAGTACAACAAACCACCACAAAGAACCAAGTGCTGCGTGACATAACACATTTTTGATCGCAGGTGAAGTAAGTCTTTTATCCATTGATGTGGGGGGGGGTGGAGTGAAATGATGGCTAGACGGTTGTCAGAATACGGGAACGCCGAGAAGTGTGGGATTGTTCTGAAGTCAGCCGAGAGTGGGACGATGCCAATACCATGCTGTTGGTGCATGTCTTTTGCTTTGTGAGCTGCGGTGTAGAAGTTGTCGCTCAGAGTTTCTTTGTTTTGCAGGTTGCTGCATGTTTCTGTCAGAGTGCACCTGCAGTTGACTGTCAGTGTAAAACGACAGAGATACACGCTGCCAGCAGGACCAGGAAATGGTTCACTGCTACATCTGATAGAGATAGGTTTGGATTTATTGAGGGTTTTTTAGATCAATAAGCTGGGGTTACATCATACTGGACACCTCTGGAAGCTCAGGAGCCCACAGCTTACCACAGAGCCAAGAGTCTGCAGAAGTAAATGTTACCCAAGAACCAAGCGGAGTTCGATAAAGTGTGGTATTAATCATCTATATTTTTACATGCATTATATCTGCATGAACGAGCTTAACTTGCTACTTTAATAAATACAATTTCCAAAATGTACTTTTCTTAATCCGTATTTACAATTTTTTGTAGGAAATAGAACCATTAAACTGTGATTTACCAGTATATTGTTTTATTATAGGGTGAGATGATTTGGTTGGCTGTATACAGTTCCAAGAGAAATGCTCTCAGCATCTCCTTCCTTGTCCTCGCAGAGACAGTGGTGAAATAGAAGCAGGACACTGCAAATATCCATTTTGTTACCAGGCAGATTTGTTATCCACCAGGCAGATTTTGATGCACTTATACTGCAAAATATTGTACCATTTGTACAAAAATTCCTCACTTTTACCACCTGTGCTGGACAGCTTCATTAGACACACGTGAAGGCAGCTGCAGAGATGAAAAGTTCTTTACTGAGGTGTCGAAGTCAGCTATTGGCCACTGTCTGCTGGTGCCTAGTGTGCCAAGGGATGGTGATAGTGGGGCCACAGACAGGAGATGAGATGGGAAGTTTTGAAGGAGATGGAAGGGGATTTACAAATGGGCCGAGGTACAGAAAGATGAAAAGTGCAAATTCAGAGGGTGGCATGGAAAAGGAGAAAGAGAGCAACAGAGATAGGAGCTGGAAAGGATGTGGTGAAGCACAGAGAGCTCGCCTTGCTTACCTTGGTTATCAGGGTCAGGGTAAGTTCACCGTTATTGAGTGTTCCTGCTTTCAAAGAAGTATGGATGCTGCTTCTTTCAACACCACACTGCGGAGGGATTAGCAAAGGTGGGAAGTGCCGCACATTCGCGGTACTCCCTGTCACTATCTTTGCGAGGCCTGTTTCAAGTAGATATAGATTTGTGCTTTAGAACTTACAGAGATCACATGTGTCTCATAGTGGTCTTTTGTTGAAGGACTCTTCCTCATGGCTATGGGAAAAAAACCAGCGCTGATACCCTCTGCATCTTTTCCACTCAGATAAATGTATTAAAGGGTCAGGTTCGATTCTCGCAGGCTAGTGCCAGGACTACAACACTGTGGCTTTGCTCAGTAAATCTAAGGTATTTTATAAGGAGATGGTGATACAACACGATGCCAACCAGTCAAAAAAGGGACAGATTAATTTGTCATCTTTAGCTCCTTTGCTTGTAAGTGTGTGTGTGTAGGGTAGTAACTGGCAGCTGACAAATTGGTGCAAAAAGCATATTTGTTATTAACTTTGTATGTTTTTCAGCTTTGCTGGGTTGGGGTGATGAATTGTTATATATTATTTATTGAGTTACAGTACATAAAATACCAACATATGTCAACATGTGTGTTGGATGCGGTTTTTGCTGGGACTGCATAACTTTTAGTTTAGAATGTTCCGACAATCACTGTATTTTCTGGACTGTGAGTGTAAGTCACATCCCCTAAAAATGCACAATCTTGACAGAAAAAATCAGATAAGCTGCACCGGAATATAAGTCACACATAGCAGGTACTTTCCTGGTAGGTCCACAATGTGCCGAATGGGTTCGTGTTCCTAACGGCTCCCTGCTGACGGATTAAAAACGGATCTGGCAGCAATCGCTCAGGCACATTCATAACTTCATTTGTTAATAGTTTACCGTGTTTTTGTTAAAAACAGAACATTACTGGCACGTCAGTGGTTGAAATAAGTGTAGCATACAGGCCTTCACATTACTAATAGATAAATATAAACACAAAGAGCAGCCTCCCCGGCATCACAGAAACCGTCTGAATGGTCGTCTTCGGTGCGGCTGGTAAACAGATCTGCGATTTCACCACAGTTGCTCTTTTCAGTTGCTAACCATATAACACACCACTTAATCTCAGCAGTGCAGCTTTAACGCCATTTCGTTGGCAGAACTTTAGGCCTTTGGTGACTCTTTTGTATTCAGCTAACAAAACTGGTGGTATAGGAAACACAATAACAGTACTTTGCACTAGAGGATAAGTTGAACCAGCCTATGAGGTGGGGAACAAAGCCTCAAATTGACCTTCATATTGGCCAATATTTCTTGTCAGGGAGTCAAGGTCAAGGCCTCGTGACTGTACACCGGTAGTATGACCAGTTTCTGTTTGGCCCTTGAGTTATCACAGCCCACACATTAACCATATTGTTATGGCGCCACTTGCCACCTATTTTATGGTCGTATCACAGGTGATGTTTCTTTAAGGATTTGCAAATGAACCTTCGGAGAAGTAGTCAAGAGATGTTTGAGATGCTGAATCGAGCATATGGAAAAGAGAGTTTGAACAGAGCAATGATACTGAAGCGGCAGAAGTGAAGAGGTGAAGGAAGCTACGGCCGCTGCCTTGAAGAGTCAAAAAAATTGCTACTGCTTGCTTTTGAGAAGTTTTTTGCAGCTCTGCAAGGCATTTATAGAGTATGAAGGAAGCAAAATGTCCCAAACCTCTTGGAATGTTCAGATTCCATGGGTCCTTTCAGAAAGTGTACAGCTGAAAGGTAGCTGTCAAAGGAAGGTAGTGTACGTTCTGGGATAGCTGGACTTTGATTCTTAGTCTTTTTATACTGACATTTGTATTTTATACAGTGTGAAATGCACCAGCGGAATGAAATTAAAACATTGTCATAGCAGCCCTCCCCTGACTGAATAACCTTTGGTTTTATTGTTTTTCTTTGTGGTTTATGTTGGTTTTTGGTAATTAGTATGCAACCTGAGAAATGTGCTGTTTTTTTGTCCTGTGAATATGCAGCACTGTATGACTTTGCTCAGGAGGATCTGCTCTAACAAGCAGTGCACCTCCCTTTGGGCAGGTGGACAGGCTGCCACTAGGGCAGACAAGAAAACATTTCCCCTGGGAAAGCAGGTTGCTGCCAAGAGTAGGATCTCTGGCACTTGCTGGAGACAGTAAGTTCTAGTCTTTGTGGATCGTGTCATGTCACAGTTGCCAAAAGCACTAAGCTTTGGGTGATCAGACAGCATGGGCGACTCAGGTTTTATGAGAAATAGCTGATTGGTGAGCCGTGTAGCAAAGATTGTGACCTTGAGGCAAAAAGGAGGTTTAGTGACTTGGGGAGGTTGGTACTTGTGTGTTCTTTGATTGGGACTGACAGGAAAGGTGTGGGAAAGAAAACAAATCTGTTCACAGTGAGTCATAGAGAGGCAGTGATTGACATCCCAGGTGGCTCTGGAAGACATGGGATTGAGGTTATGAGCGAGCTTTGGAACTCATACCCCAAACCAGCTCATACCTCATTGCTGTTTACCCCGCATGTATGTGCTTCCAGTGAAGCAGTGATTGCTGCCTTTCATCAACAAACATGTCCATTTCTTCAGTCTACAGTCATGCAGTGCAAGAGGAGCAGGTCATGCACACAATGAAGTGGGCAGACACAGTAGTGACGTAGAGTGGGTGGAAAGAGGTTGCAGGTAAAATAGATACACAACACTGTAACGCAGCAAAGCTAGAAAAAGTGGGTGGATGAAACTGTAGTGTAGAGTGCAGACTTGCAGATGGGTGGCAAGTGAGGCTGAATGCAGTGGTGCTGCTGGCCAAGCAGAAAAAGAAAGCAGGTTAAGCAGTCACACAGACTGGGTGGAAACAGTCAGTAGAAATGTTAGCTATTCTCTAATGTTGCTATTCTCCAAGATTTTCTGGTTTTGTAATTGTACGTTTTGTTTATTTCCATCAATCAGGGCTTTGTAGCTACCAGGCTGTTGGACAGTGATCCAGCAACATCCACTTTGAAGTGAATCTGTAGAGGCAGACATTTGCACATTGGTGTACTGTTGTGGCAAGGAGGTGCATCCCTCAACTATGTGAGTAGTATCATCCCATAATAAAGCCAATAACCACCAATTTTCTCATATGTCTCATGTGGGATGTATTGCAGCTCAAGTGACGTTGAACCAGTGGAATCAGGAATCATGTCACAGACATGGAAAATGGTGCAATGCTGTGCAAGAAGAACCTTTGGCAGCAGCATTTTTAGGAAAAATGTCAGTGTTCTTATCTCCTGTGTTTACCATCCTTGGTTACAACTCTGAAAATGTCACAGGTTTTGCTTTTAAGGGATAGCATGAAAATGTGTATGTCTTCAAAGGGTTGAGAGCGAATGGTAATACATGTAGGTTTAATGCTAAGATCCAGATGAAATTTTCAGTGGCCATCAAGGAGCTGGGGAGTTTAGCTCAGTTTAATACCCAGATGATTTGTGCTGCTGAAAGCATTAAGCAAAGGAGTTAATTCTGAGTGTATTCTTGGCATAACATAGATAGTCAAGAATGCAGATATTGTTTCTCCACATCTTGATGAAAGGTATTTTAAGGATTAGAGACAACGGAGGTGGCACTGCCTTACTACAGTTTTCACATCCATAGCTTTGATGTAAGGGTAGGCAGCAGATAAGTATCACTTTGTTATAAGCAGGACTTCACTGCCCTGGTGAGATACCTGTCTCCAACAATGGTACATTTTATTTGTGTTGACTTTCAGGCTTAGAGAGCTGGGAAAGATTGTTAAGAAGTGTAGCTGTATGTCAGCGTCAATTGTTAGATTTTCACCATACAAATAATTAAATGAGGAGCATCAAAGTTCTGCATGATCTATGCCACCTCTGGTTGGAAGACAGCATGCAAATCATCGAGGTTGGGCAACCCAGGTTTATTGTTTACCTCACAAAATAAAGGACTTCCATTGCTTTCTTGCTTTAGGGGAATATTCCAAAAACCAAAGACAGACAAAAGAGAAGCAACGAGGATGGGGCACATTGCGTTGGGGAGGGGTATGTTGTCTAATCACATGTTGCTTCTCAACTCTTAGTATTATCTCTACTTCAGGTTCTCCTGAATATTTGTCAACTTGTTGTGTCTTTCTGGTTTGTGGCTAGGACCAGTTATCATTACTTTATCAGCAAGCTTACTAAAGTCATGTTTATACATGGCAGATGCCTGAATTTTGGGAAATGATACTCAGTGCCAGGATTTTGGACTTTAACAATAGTTCTCAGGTTTCTTAATTATGTTATGCTGCTTTATGGCACCTGGCCCACAGTTCCTTTTGAAACATGAAAAAACATGACATTGTTTGTGTAGTCAGCTCCGTGTGAACCTTCACATCACAAGTTTGCTGTCTTCAGCTTAACTGTTCAGTCAGTGTATCTTATTAAAGGAGGCAGAAGGTTTCAAATATAATTAAATAAGAAGCCCTCCAGAGGCAGTAAAGGCTTCACACTGCACTGCTGTCTGCTCTTCCCAAGGCCTGTCAGTCCACATGGTCAATGTCTATATGGTACAACTTCATTACCTCTGAGCACAATGCACCAGGAGATATGACATTTAACAACTCAGTACTTCATCAGACTTCACCCCAAATGATCAGTTATGTCACTCATTCACCAAAATATTAAGTTACTTTCAATTATTTACTTATTTATACAGCGGGGTATTTTTTAAGTTGCTTTCTTCAGCACTGACCATTCAGCTGAAGGGTTACAGCTCTAACCACTGTGACTCAGACTGCTGGATACAATGGGACGTAGTGGAGGGCCTAAAGGGGCAAAAAAAAAAACAAAAACCAAACTTTATAATAAGAGAATTTTATTCATATATATTGTTTTTATCATTTACATTATACACATATACATACACACACACATATATATATAAATAAAATGCATATATACAGTATATATGGATTCAGACCTCTTCACTTTTTTCACATTTTGTGATGCCATTGGCAGGAAGCAGATGTGTGCAGGTGGGAGTTGGCAAATAAGGTTTATTAGCAAGAAAAGTTCCAGAATCGTGGTCAATACACAGGCAAGGGTCAGATCCAGAAGTCAACGTAGTACCAGAAGTGGTCGGGTTAGATCGAAGGTCGGGGACAGGCGAGGGTCAAATACCAGAAAGGCTGCCAGGAGAAATGCTCAGTATGCTCAATGGTAACATGGGCAATACTTCACACCGGCGTGTCGGGCTACACAGGTTTTATACCTTGTTCGGGGAAATGAGGAGCAGGTGCTGGCAATTGTGGGGCTGGGCAGAACAGCAGGCAGAGCAGGGGGCATGACAGTACCCCCCTCCCCCCAAGGAGTCAGAGCCGGCCGAGCGACGAGGANACGACCCCCCCCCCCCCCCCAAGGAGTCGACGTCAGCCGCATGACGCAGACGGCCACGACGACCCCTAACAACGCCCCCAGACAAGGGGCTCTGGATTCGTGTGCCTGAGTAGTCATGGGTCTGGGTGGATGAGGTGGTGCTTCGGGGTCGTTCCGCCCTCCTAGCGGTCGGGGTCTCACAAGTGCCACTGACCTTCCTTTTGGGGCATCCCCTAGGCCTGGGCCCTGGCTTCTCAGGGTGGCACCGGTGAAAATATGCTACCAATCCTGGGTCCAGTACGTCCCTGGCTCAAGCCAATGTTGCCACTCCTCGAGTGCCAGTTTAATTGCCAGCAACTCACGATCTCCTATTCCATAATTTCGTTCGGCCGAGGTAAATTTATGAGAATTAAAAAAACCGGGTGTAATTTAGGGGAATGACTAACTCGCTGCGACAAGACAGCACCTATGCCGACATCCAAGGCATCTACCTCAACAAAGGGTTTAGATGGGTCAGGGTGTGTCACAATGGGGGCTGTGGTGAACGCCTGTTTAAGTTTATTAAACGCTTGCTCGGCCTGGAGATTCCATGATAGGTGTCGGGATCTCTTCTTGCCTTTGAGCAGCGCTGTGACAGGGGCCGCTATGCCACTAAAATTTCTAATAAACCTGCGGTAAAAGCTGGAAAAATCCAGAAAACGCTGGAGGTCCTTAATACAATGAGGTGTAGGCCAATTAACCACTGCCTCGATCTTCGAGTAGTCCATCACAATACCTTCGGTGCCAATAATGTAACCAAGAAAAGAAACTCGCTGTAAGTGAAATTCACATTTCTCTCCCTTCACATACAACTGATTCTTTAAGAGTTGTGTAAGGACCGTACGGACATGGGTAATGAGAGACTCGAGATCCGGTGATTATATTAAAATGTCATCAATATATGCGATCACAAGTTTCCCTATCGTGTTGCAGAGCACGTCATTAATGATTAATTAATTAACTGAAAAATAGATGGCGCATTACACAGACCGAAAGGTATAACCCGGTATTCGTAATGTCCATTCAGAGTAATGAATGCCGTTTTCCATTTGTCCCCTTTCTGGATATGAACCAGGTTATAAGCGCTTCTGAGGTCTAACTTTGTGAAACATTTAGCACTTCGGAGCAGCTCTAAGGCTGCCGGCACCAATGGCAAGGGAACTTCATCGCATTTATACCTCGGTAATCGATGCACGGCCTAAGACTTCCGTCCTTCTTAAAAAAGAAACCTGAAGCAACAGGGGATGTAGACGGCCAAATAAATCCCTGATCTAGAGCCTCTTGGATATACTCATCCATTGCCCTTAGTTCTGCCTGGGTCAATGAATAAATCTTAGCTTTTGGAAGGGAAGCCCCTTGTACTAGCTCGATCGCAGTCATACGGGCAATGGAGGGAGTTTGGTCAAGTTTCTCTTACTATATACCTCTTTCAGGTCAGAATACTCAGGGGGGAATTATGGTTTCGGGGTCAGGACTTTCTACAGTGGTAGCATGCACCATAACCTGAGGGAGTTGCATACAGTTTCTACCACAATAAGGGGACCAGGACACGATATCTAAGGTAGACCAGGAGATACAAGGGTCGTGTTTCCGCAGCCATGGTAACCCTAAAACCACTAAACTGGCTTGTGGGATCACAAAAATGGATATGGACTCAGAATGCAAAGTACTAGCATTCATTTGTATGGGGAGAGTGGCTGATGTCACGCAGTCCTTACTGATGGTTCTTCTGTCGAGAAGAAGTCGACGTGGTACGCGTAGGTCCTGGGTCTGAAATCCCAACTGCCGGACCAGCTCCAAGTGCATGAAGTTTCCATCAGCCCCGGAATCAATTAGTGCCATGACGGACACTGGTTCCAGACAGTAGGTGACGGGGAGGGTGAACAACTTGCACGTTCTTTCCCGGCCATCACAGGATAGAATCAGTGGGTAAACATCTGGATTGGTCCTCATGTGACATGGTTTCAAACGCTGGAAGCTGGCGCATAGGACGTGTCTCAATTCGCCACTGTACCTGCGCTGGTCCCTCTGTGGATTCGGTCTCCGTTCATTGCAGAGTCAGTCGGCCAGCTCCCCCTCTGGCACGCCTCCGGTCAGATGGGGAATTGCAGCAGGTGTCGGGTCAGAAGCTTCACTGGGTGTTGCCAAAGGGAGACTCTCTCCAGGCCGTTCATCCTTCTTAAGTGAGTATTGCTTCGAGGCAGATATCCTCTTTTTCCAAGTCTTCAGTCATCTGTGTCAGCTGCTCTTGTTACTCACTTTGCCTTGTCGTGAGGGTGGAAATCGCTTGCACGATCTTTTCCACCAGGCATCCATGCTGAGTCAGTTGTGCCACCATTTTGGCAGTCCAGGGGTTTGAGCACTTCATACCTGCCATCTGCTGGTTGGCAAAGTATTCTGTGACACTGTTGGCAGGAAGCAGACATGTGCAGGTGCGAGTTGGCAAATAAGGTTTATTAGCAAGAAGTTCCAGAATCATGGTCAATATACAGGCAAGGGTCAGATCCAGAAGTGGTCAGGCTAGATCAAAGGTCAGGGACAGGCAAGGGTCAAACACCACAGAAAGGCTGCCAGGAGAAATGCTCAGTACACTCACTAGTAACATGGACAACACTTCACACCAGTGTGTTGGGCTACACAGGTTTTATACCTTGTTCAGGGAAACGAGGAGCAGGTGCTGGCAATTGTGGGGCTGGGCAGAACAGCAGGCAGAGCAGGGGGCGTGACACATTTTGTTATGTTGCTGTGTTATACTAAAATTAATTTAATTTTTACACACATCAATCTACACTCAATACCCCATAATGTCAAAGTGAAAACAGGATTTTAAAATGTTTAACAAATTTATTTTAAAAACCTGAAATATCACAGTGACATAAGTATTCAGACCCTTTTCTGTGAAACTTAAAATTTAGCTCAGGTGCATTCCACTTCTCTTGATCAACTTTGAGATGTTTCTACACCTTGATTGGAGTCTACCTGTGGTAAATTCAATTGATTGGACATGATTTGGAAAGGCACCCACTTGTCTATATAAGGTCTCTCAGCAGACAATGTATATCAAGAGTGAAAACAAAGCTGAAGGAAATGGTTGTAGAGGTCAGAGCCAGGATTGTTTTGAGGCATGGATCTGGGGAGGTTACAAAAAGTTTTCTCCTGCATTGAATGTTCCCAAGAGCATTGTGGTCTCCGTAATTCTTAAATGGAAGAAGATTGGAATAACCAGGACTCTTCCTAGAATGGGCTGCCTGGCCCAAACTGAGCAACTATGGGCAAAGGGCCTTGATAAGAGGTGACCAATAACCCAATGGTCACTTTGGCAGAGGTCCTGTGTGGAGATGGGTGAAACCTCCAGGAGGGCAACCATCACTGTACTGCTTTATGGTAGAGTGGCCAGATGGAAGCCTCTCCTCTGTAAAAGGCACATGACAGTCTGCTTGGCCAAAAAGCATCTAAAGGATTCTCAGACTGAGAAACCAAGATGAAACTCTTTGGCCTCAATTCTAAGTGTCATGTGTGGCAGAAACCAGACACTGCTCATCACCTGTGAAACACCATCCCAACAGGGGGGCAACAGTGATGTGGGGGGTGTTTTTGGCAGCAGGTACTGGGAGAGTGGTCAGGGTTGAAGGAAAGCTGAATGGAGTGAAGTACAGTGCTATCGTTAACGAAAACCTGCTCAGGACCTCAGACTGGGCCGAAGGTTCACCTACCAACAGGACAGTGGCCCTAAACGCACAGACAAGACAATGCAGGAGTGGCTTAGTCTGAAGGTCTGTGAGTGGCCCAGATGTAAACCAATTAAACATCTCTGGGGATACCTGAAAATGGCTGTCTGATAGTCTCCATCCAACTTAGCAGAGCTTGACAGAATTGGCAGAGAAGCTGGTAGCATCATACCCAAGGAGACTCGAAGCTGTAATCGCTGCGAAAAGTGCTTCAAAGTTAAGGGTCGGGAATACTTATGTCAGTGTGAAATTTCAGAGTTTTTTTTTAATAAACTTGTAAAATATTCTAAACTCCTGTTTTCACTTTGATATTATGGAGTATTAAGTGTAGACTGATGTTTAAATTTCTTTTCACACAATTTTAACATGAAACTGTAACATAAAATGTGAAAAGAGAAGGGGTCTGAATACTTTCTGAATGCTCTGTGTGTTATATAACCATATATTTTATAGCACTCTGATTAAAGGCTTAGTTTCAGTCCTCTGCATCAGCGATTGATTATAATGCAGAAAGTCATCTCAGCAGATGAACTCTTTTCTTTCTTGGGTTAAGCTTCTCTTTAGCCAGACTTCTCTCATTTTTCATCTGTCTCCCTAGGTGAGCACCTACGCATTTGCCCGCAAGGGTATACCTGCTGCACCAGTGAGATGGAGGAACAGCTATCCAACATGAGCCGGAAGGAGGTGGAGAGGCTGATGAAGGAAGCAGGCCGCTCTCTGCAGACTTCTTTGCAGAGCCATTACAGGGGCTTCAATGGTCAGTCCTCTCTATTCCTCCATCTCACAGGCTACTGCTTCCTTTATTTCCACTCTGTTTCCAGAATGTTGGAGGACTTGCTTTGGTTTACTATGGTTCATTCTTATTTATCAATTTATGCAGTTTATTCCAAATCAGAATTCTTCTTCTAACTAATTCGAGTCTCCAACTACAGTTCATGAGTATGACCATCTTAATATGACGAATGTCACAAATATGCTAGAATAATATGCTAGAATGTCACAAAGCACTCTTTGTAACATCTTTTCTAAAGAATACAGTGAGTCCTTAGGTTCAACAGCTGTCTTTTTTGATCTTTCAAATGACACGTTATCGTAGAGCCTAGACAGTGCATTTTATTGTTTCACTTCAGGTGACTCTTTTCAACAAGGCAGATAACCAAAGATACTGTCTCTTAAACACTATACAGCTGGGTGGTTTTCACTGGAACAAATCAGGGTACTCTGCATCCATTTGTTTGTCTGGCCAGTTTTTAGGGCTCTGAAACCTGCCACTTCAGGGCCAGGAACAGGTGAATATGCACTTTGAATGTCACTTCTGTATCCCCATCTCAGACACCATTGACCTGCTGATTCGGTCAGTCTCTCAGAAGCAGATCAGTGCAGGATCCAGTCTGACCACATTTACAGTGCCCAAAATTTACTGGGTTAACTTCCTTGTGATTGTTACATAGTGTGTGGCAAGTTTGCTCACAAAGGAGACATGAAAGTTTTGGCTGTTGGGAAACCTCACTTGTAACGGCTCCATCAGTTGGTTCTGTTTGTCGGGATCAAGTGTTAGCTCTGCCCAGAGGACTAGTGGAGCTGCACTGGAGGCAGAGGGATTGCATGTGATTTATCACCTCTTGATTTCTTCAGGCTGCTACTGTGCCAGTTTGAACCTCTAACATCTGAGCAACTGTAAATTAGAGGATATCCTGCTATGTGACTGTCTCCCTGGTTGTGAGAGCTGCCCTATTAATTCCTTCCTCCTGGGAAACTCACCATTTGATCCAGCTGCTAAACTCAGCTGACTGAAAGTCAGCATTATTCTGGGTTCAGGGCTGTAGTACTAGAGCAGTATGTCTGCCAGGGTTCGGTGAGAAATCTGGCTGATTCATACAAGGATCACACTGCAGAGAGGGACACGTAGACTCTGGACGTTAGCAGCTGCAGTAATTTGGATATGAAGATTCAGTTCTGGCTCCCATCTGCCAGCCTGTGTTAGATTTCAGTTAAGATCTTTTATAAAAGATCTATTCCTCTGTACGTGGAAGCTGTGGATATGCCTGCTTATCTGTGTTTCTGCTATTTGTGTTGAACTGGTTAAACTAGACATCCTGGTCTACTAATCCTAATCTCACATCTACTCATTTCTGTCTGGCTTTGCATGATCTTTTGCTTGCTCGGCTGTCTGCTCCTGCAGTCAGTTCCTGAAAGCTACTACACATTTGAGCGACTCTGTTGAAAACGTACAAAGAAATAAGCCAAGGCTGTCTTGTTTGCGTGTGCATATGCTTGTGTGCCATATTTTAAAAAAAATGTTCTAGGGAGGATTGAAAAGCATCCTAATTCTTCTTGTTCTCAGGATTCTTTCATATGGGGGACAAGTCTTTAGGTGACCCTCATGTCAAATTCACTCGCTTCTGTTCGGTTGTCTAATTGGTGACATAGGTTTTCTGCTTGGTTTATTCAAAACGGCACCAGTTGTCTAGTCTTCTGTAAAGTGGACATACTGAGAGAGCAACAGCCAGAATTCATAACAACCAAGGATGTAACAAGTTGTCAGATTAACAACTGTACTGTTTTTTATTAATACTGAGAGGGAAAATCAGGCTTGCTTGAACCCTTGGGGATACCCCTCAAATTCAGACTAATTTTTAAACTGACAGAAATTAGGAATATCAGCTGCAGCATTAACAAGGACAGAAACGGTGTTATGAACAAAAACATGAATAGAAGAGGGAACAAGCGTGGAATTGGGTGCAGGAATAAGAGCCAAATTAGGAGCAAGAACAAGAGTAGAAATGGTAGCAGTAAGAATTAATAGTTGATATGCATGACAATTCAAAAGAATTCTAGAATGTCTGCACACTTTCTGGAAGTTATTAGATACTGATGCATTGATCATACTTCAACCTTCTGATCTTTGGCCTTGCTGCACTGTTGCTGTGAAGAAGTAGTTGCAGGCATAAGACTGGAATTATGGGCAAGTCAAGAAAATGGACTTGGGCTGAGACAAAGCATATGGGAAAAATTATGGGGTCAAGTAGGAATGTGACTTGGAACAGGAGTACAGACTGCAGTAGAAGGTGCTCTCTTCCTCAGATCATGCTGCTTTCTGTCAGGTTCAGTTTCCCACAGGGGGTGAGGAGCATGACTGCCTGCAGGGTTTCATTTCTACAGTGTTCCATCTCCCGAGCAACCGAAGGTTACAGGAGTCAACTGCTGTGTAAAACCCTGCTGTGTGTGTGTGTGTGTGTGTGTGTGTGTGTGTGTTCACACTGGCAAACCAGAAGAAAATGGCAGCTGTACATCAGCAGGTTTTGAGACAAAGCAATTAAGACCACAGCTCTTAAGTGTTTTGTTAATTAATGTTCAGAGTGGATTTTATTTTTGTTTTATGCAAATCAGGCGTTTGGCCCTGTTAATATTTGCTTATGGACAATCTTGTTGAGGTAAACTGGACTCATTACTTAATATAGGCTGTGGATTTATTTGCACAAATGTCAAGGATGCAGCTATTATAGTATCAAAAATGTAATGATCATAGATTCAGTGAAATACTTTCTAGTATTCATTTTTTGGATGGCTTTTTCCCCCCAGTATTGTTAGAAAAGTTCTCTTTTAAAGATTAAAATTTTATGCAAAGATCTTTCCAGGAAAATCCATAGTGAAGTTGCGTATGATCTGCGCACATGGTAACTGAATAGCCTGCTATTGGTATAGCTCACCGCTGACAATGTTAGTGCCAAGGACATTTGTCTCGCTGTGCACTGCCACATAAACACCACATGTGATTTGCAGAATGTGGAGAGATGCAGTCCTGTCCCATCGGTCAGTGTCTGCTTTTGGGATGACGGTAGCGAGAGAATCAGACTAGCTGGGACAACTTAGAAGCTATGGACCCCTGACAGGTGACCTGTCCTGTGCTATTTGTGTTTGCTTGCCTCGATGTGCTGAGATGGTCGGAGCTAAATGCCGCTTAATGAGTTGAAAAAATTGGAGTAACACATCATCAGCAGCCATGTTCCTTCCCCCTCCCCACCCATTGGCTTTCATTGATGTATTGCTGTTAGTGCTCAGACCAACAGTTGGCAGGGTTTGTTTAAATATGAGGGAGCTGATGATATTTCTAATTTAATGATTGTGATGGGACTCAAAATTAACTGTGTGACCCCCCCCCCCCGTTTTGAGACGACTCGTTCATGTTGGACGACTCAACACTGGACACTGCACAGCTGCAGTATGAGCCCCCCCCATGTGCTCCATTTCCCACTGCCATATCCAGTCAGTTTGTAAGTAACCAAAAACCACATGCAGGACCTACACAACCTGGTCCTTCCTTTTAAGCTGATTTACAGCTCAGAGACTTGGTCTTCCATCATTACTCTTAGTGTGATGGATGACATCCCCCAATGCCTTCACAGCTGCTGGCACCTGTTGCTTGCATCCTCTTAAACAAAAGGCCTCATTTGCATGTACAAGGTTTTTAATGTCTAACATAATCCTGTAGTTTTGGTTTTGCTGAAATGGTGACACCAGTTTACCTCTTTTGTGGTACAAGAGTCATTTCCCAGTTGGGACTCAGACCCATAACTATGGGTGAATGATTCAGCTTATCCTTTGAGCAAAGACCCCTATAACTGTATCAGTCACAGTTGGTACAGAGGTCTGCTAAGCACATAATGACAGGCAGCAAAGTGTCTGTCCATCTGTGTGGATCGTCCTTCATACTAATCTGTAATTTGATTTAATGTTTTACATCATCGCCTTCCAATTTGTCTGTAGCTGTTAAGAGGTTATGTGTGTATGTTGGGGGGCAGGGCACATGGTCTGGTATGTGGGTTGGAGAAGGACTCGGCTCAGCTGAAATAACAGCCAAACACCATTACCAAACTCACCCAAAAACCTTGCTTGTGCACACCCACACATTTACACTCCTTCCAGAGACCTTGTGTTTGTTTTAATTCAGTCCACAGTGCTGTTGAAAATGTACGTGTTTTATTTGGAGATTCAGTTTAACCTCACAGTGAACTGGCATCCCAACCCGGGTGTTTCATCGCATGGCACCCACTGATTCGGCTAAATGATGACGGATGCATGGACTGGCATTTGCTTCAAGATGCTGTCGCAGGTTATAAGGATATTTATGAAAGAAAATTATGTGAAGAAAAAATTACGTTTTGAGTTTTTATGCCCCCACACCCCTCCCCTTCATCTCTTCCAGTTTTTTTTCAGGATCCTCCATTTTCAAGGACAAATCAGATATGGAGGGATAACTCGTGTGTGTGTGTGTGTGTGTTACTGAATTACTGTTTAGTCTTGCTAAATGTCATGTAAAATGAGGTTCAGCAGAGCTTGTTACATAACACTATTCCTAATTCTTGCTTTTGAATGATGACAACTTTGGTTTTTTGTATCTTCTGTGTATTGAGCTCAGTTAATGTTCTTACCTGATCTCAGGCCTAAAGTCAGACCTTTTATTCCTTATTACATGAAACAAAGGAAAATATGTATCCTATGTTTTTCCTCTGTGATCCTCCATTCTGTTTTGTTTGGTTTCTGTTTATACATCATTGCAGAAATGGAGGTGCACCTCCAGCAGCTGAGAACAACTATAAGTTTATCCCATAGTCCACTGGCCTTCTGTTGTAAGGTTAACACTGCACATCATGCTGATTTTCACTGCAATCCTCTTTCTTCACTGTAGCCATTTCTCTCTCACTTTATTTTACGCATTGCTAGTCTGCCGACACACTTTTTACCTCTGTTTCTGACACATTGCAAGTGAGTGTGTGTGTCTGTTTGTGTTTGTAGGGGGCTAGTAGGTTGCTTGCTTGACCTGGATGTTGCTCTTTGTCATTTCAGGCTACTTCCTGGAGTTGCTGAACCGTTCTGAGTCTTCTCTGCTGTGGTCTCTTCAGTCCGTCAGTGAACAGATCTATGCACCGGTCTTCCAGGGCCTGTATACTGAACTGCGGGGTTATTATCGTGGCAGTGGCGTAAACCTGGAGGAGGCGCTCAACGAATTCTGGGCGCAACTGCTGGAGCGGCTTCTCAGGGCTTCAGACCCACCGCTTAACATGGGTGAAGATTTCCTAGAGTGTGCCAACAAACAGGCGGAGGTGTTGCAGCCATTCGGTGACGCTCCCCGTGAGCTGAAGCCCAAGGTCATACGCACTTTTGTGGTTGCCCGTTCCCTCAGCCAAGGGCTGTTTGTGAGCGTGGAGGTGGTCCGTAAGGTGTCCCAGGTATACTGTGCCCCTATTTCGTGTCTTCCTGAACTTTCATGAAAATTCATGCTTGGCCTGTGTTAAATATTGAACAAAAGTCAAGTTGGGAATTTTAGGTCTTGCCAAACCTTTTTCCTCCACGTGGGGGAAGAAGAGAGTGAAGGGTCATTCACTGCCGGTCTTTTTCTTTTTTTTTTTAAATGTCATCTTATTGTAAAAACCTGGTGAATATCACTAACACATCCATCGGTGGAACTTTTAATGCTGACCCACCTGAGGAGCAGATTAACATATTCAAATGTTCATATGTGACATCTTGGGATTATGATCATAACTTTTCATTGTTATTCCATAGTGCTGAAATTAATTTCCCAAATATTCATAGTTCAGACATTTCCAGCTGGTGGTGGTTATTCCTCCCTTTGTTCTGACCAGTTTAAAGAACTGTGGCCAGTCTTTCTGCTGTATAGTCTTGCTCTTTCCCCCAATAGTAAGAACAGTTGTTTGGACAGGAAGCTCAAGGATGCTTTCGGTATGAAATTCATTGCACAATGCGTAAGAACATATACCAGAAACATGGAATTTGTATTCCTGCTCTTATAAATGCCCTGCTTGTGCTTTGGCCCACAGGTGCAGCTCAGTCCAGAATGCACCCTTGCCATTATGAGGCTCACCTACTGTCCGCAATGTCGTGGTCTGGTTGACACCAAGCCCTGCACTAGCTACTGCCGCAATGTGATGAAGGGCTGCCTTGCCAACCAGGCTGACCTGGATGCTGAGTGGGGAAATCTGGTTGGTAAGTGGGGTCTGAGGGATGGGACAATGGTGATATCACCATCAAAATAATTAGAATCATCACTTTATCTAAATATTTGTGTCTTGGTTGATCCTTGTTTTTATTTCAAAATCCAATGGTTTGTGCTTTCTCAGAAGTTTATCTGAAGTTTATTAATTTAGCAGAATGTGGGTAGCTGATACTGCAGACATGTCGAACAGTGACAAATTCACATGCCAAGTGTTTTACAGTGATGTTCATTTGTGGGGGGGGCATATGAACACAAAATTAGGCACACAAGCGATTAGAGGACCTGCAGACTAGATGATGGATCTTCTGGAGTTGGGTGAGCAGGGCCATATGAAGCAAGGGTCTGCAGAGACTGCTTACACCAGTTTCCCTCAAAGTTCTCCTTGACAGTGCAATGCATAACTTGTGTGGGTAGACAGGCAGGAGGAATCTGAGGAGGAGGAACCATGTTCTCCTGGGGCACGCCTGCTGGGGTTCATGGCTGCCTGCTTTCGCTTCTGTTTCAACGTCTCTCTTCCTTGTGCCTTCTCCAGAAATTGTACAAAACGACAATGAATGCTCAATGTCAAACGCTTATTTGTGAAAACAATCAGTTCATGAAAACTTCAATTCCATTACCTCTGCTGTGAAACTGAGTCTATTTACAGACTGCAGGGCAGCACCTTTTCCAACTTTAACAGGTTTTAATTGTGTGGTTTTCTAAAGATAGGGACTGACAGCTTTGTTGGTTCATATTTTGTTTCAAGTCGGAATGAAAAAACTCCCAGTTGATAACCCAGGCGCGCTCTTTCTTGTAGATGCAATGCTGCAGGTTGCCGAAAGCTTCAAGGGGGCATCTGGCGTGGAGCAGTTTGTCATCTCCCTCGCCACACGTCTGTCAGATGCTCTTCTGAGAATGCAGAAAAACACAGAGGCTTTCCGCAACGAGGTGAGCGTCTTCCGTCAGCGTAAAGAATGTTCTTACGGCACTGCTGTGGTATACAGACCAGTTTTGTCTCTGACATGTCTATTCAGGTTTTCTAGCAATGCTACTTCACAGCATCTTAATAGTCTGTAAGAATTGATTTTTAAAAAAAAGCATGTTTTTAAAAGGTAGGGTGAGTGTGATGTAAACACTGCAGAAGATATTTTCCTCATTATGCTGGGCCAGATGATCATTAAAGAGGGAAGTATTTGCAGTTACATGGCTTTAAATCCCCAGAAATCCCTCCACTTTGTTGTACTGCAGGATCACACATGCACCCCACCACAGCGCAGCATAGGGGATGTATTTCGAAGTCCTGCGGTCAGGGTAGATGGGTACAGCTTGGACATGTTAAAAAAAGGGGGGGGGGGGTGTAGAGTTGGGATGTGTAGGGCTGTGTGGGTGTTCCACAGGAGCAGGTCTACCAAAGATGATGGCAAGTGTATTTCCAGGTGCGCCAGGCATGTGAGAGCCAAGGGGAGGCCAACATGGGCAGCCCACCCCCAGAGGAGATGACGACACAAGGAAAGATGCACGTTGAAGATCCTGCCACTGCCGGGGGCCGACTTGAGAAGCTGGTCAGTGTTCTCTCCATCTGACTAAGTTGTCAGTCAAACAAAGTACACATCCTTGTCTCATTGCTCAAATAAATCTCATTTCAGAGACACTGAAAGTTCACAAAGGCACAAGACTCTTTAATCAGTTATTTTCTTAACACTGTTTTTTTTCCATTCCAGCTTATTTAATGTTTATACTGGCGTTATTATTCATACACAAAAGCACCATTTTCAAAGACATACACTTTAATGATCATTTTGCCCATTAATGTTTTTGTGGAAGGCGTTAATGTGACAGAACTGGATTCATTTCTTCAACCCCCTGCATTATGGCTGCTCGTCTCCTGTAGGTGATGGACATGTCCAGGAAGTTGAAGGATATGCGGCAGTACTGGGTCCAACTGCCCAATGCACTTTGCAATGACAAAATGACAGCAGGCCCAAACAATGAGGAAAACTGCTGGAATGGGATGGCCCGAGCAAGGTGTGTAGAGTGTTCCTCTATTACCAGCTAAACTCACGTCTCTGCTGCATTTATTTTGTCAAGTACAATGTTGGGCTAAAGGTGTGGGAGTGATGCATCACTGGGAATTGAGAAGACTGGTATTTAAATGTATTAGTAACCAGGGTAATGTGTCAGCAGCCATGACAAGTAAGATGGAATTGGAGTTTTGTAAACTTGGATTATAACCTGGACAACATTTTGTCCGATTAGTTAGTTAAAATGGGGCCAGTCAATGGAGGAACTCGCAAAAATTTATGTGCAGATGAGCTGAAGTGTCCCTCTGCCTTTCTTCCATGTGAAGATACCTTCCTCAAGTGATGCGTGATGGACTGGCTAACCAGATCAACAACCCTGAGGTGGAAATAGACATCACCAAACCAGACATGACTGTCCGCCAACAAATCATGCAGCTGAAGATCGTTACTAACCGCCTCAAGAACGCCCTCGACGGCAACGATGTGGACTTTCTGGATACCAGTGAGTAGCAGCCAGTCTTGGAGATACTTCCACATGACCACTGTATCCCTCTGAGATGTAGAACTAGGAACTGAATGCTTAAATCCAACTGTAGCAAACTGGCCATTACTTCTAAAATTGTTCACTCCTGTTTCTCGAGACAATTTGCTGCTCTTCACTGTGATGTATTTATAAGCAGTAGCAGCCAAAGTAAGAGTTGTAGCAACTGCAGAAATCTAATGGTAATTTCAGGAAAGGATGCTATATTTATAAAAGGCGTACAAAATAATTGATAAAGGTGAACAAAAGACAAGCAGAATAAAACAGTGCAGATAAATAGCTTTAAAGCAGGATTTTATTGTAAGTCACTTTTGAAACAAATTCATACGTGAGTAATTCTCCATAAATACAGGTTTCTTAATCATTTTATCCCCTGGGTTTGGTACTTAATTCAGCCTCCTTTGCCATATACAATAGTCCAAATCTTTTTCCTATCATTTTTGTTAAGGCTGAGCAAGACATTGCATGTTGGATCATTCCTCCCTGTAGAACATTTCCAGATCCATTTATCTGGTGAATCCAGAATATTTGGGGTCATGTGTTCAATATTAATAAAACAGAATTACAGTTGTCATAGATGGAGTTCCATCTGTATCAAGAACTGTTAAAATGCATCAAGCAATAGAATAAAATGTCAGATTTAATGAGATGACAGTAATCATAACACATTAAGACACAATCCAAATTTTAAAATGCTTTTTCTGCAACTTTGAAATGTCTAATCGTCTGCGGCTCATATCCACAGCAGTACAACAGGGCACACTGTCTCACAGCTCAGGGCTGTAGGTTTGAATCTGGCATCTGGCTCAGTCTGTGGACATTCTGAGTTTGTACGTTCTCTCAGCATTTGGTTTCCCTTTGCTCTGATTTCCTTCCAGCAACTCTGACCTTTCCTCTCTGTGTGTGTGTGTGTGTGTGTGTGTGTGTGTGTGTGTGTGTGTGTGTGTGTGTGTGTGAGAGAGATTCCCCTGCAGTGGACTAATGTCCAGGGTCCCCTGATGATAAATGAATGCTTCTCAGTTTCATGACAAATTGGAGAAGCAAAGATGCTCACTGAACTTCTCGAGTTTCATAATCTTGTTTCATCCTGGAAGAGAACAAAGGATCCAAAAAGGCTTTTTTTAATAAAACAAATGATCATCATATGAATGATTTCCAAATTCCTGCTGCTCAGATTTCATAAATGAGCCCCATTCTGCACCTGTCTGAATGCGAGCACACGAACACGGGGGGGTTTCATGGTGGTCTGAGTTTCTTCTCTGAAGGATGTGGTCTGTGCTTGTTCCTCAGGTGATGACATCAGTGGGTCTGGGAGTGGGATGTGCTACGGTGACCTTTGCCCAAAAGGTCCGAGAATCACCATTCCTAGATCAAATCAGCCCAACCTTTATGTCTACCCTGCAGAGAAAAAAGTCGCCCAAGGCGGAGGCAACCGGACAAACTTCTGCTCCCTCCTCCTGGCACTGTCACTGACCACAATGCTGCTCCAGCGATAACTGACATGCACGTCCACCTATGGGGACTGAGACTGGGATGGGGCTTTCGGGGAGGAAAGTGGCTTTTCACCCTGCCAAAAATGAACAAAAAGAATGAATGAACTTGTATTTTGGAGCAAAAAAAAGCAAACCTAATTTTTAAAAAATATTTAGAATGGTTATATCTTTTGCATCTTTCATTTGCGGTGTTTAGGTATTCTGAGAATTATGTGCGTATTAAGTGTCGGTAATCTACATGCAGAGCTATGGGACAGATATAAATGGAAATGTTGAGCATGGGGACAGTATCAGTAGCATAGAGCAGAACGTCTCTGCCTTTCGGCCGCTTTGCGGTTGATGCCAAGAATTTGTTTACCGTAAGGTAGAGCTCAGCGCCGAACCCGAAATGGCCTTTTCACCGAGCGTGGTCAGCTGCGACTGCCAGCACAGTGTATTAAGTCACTTATTCTTTAAGGAATCATAGCCTTGATTTTATATTAAAATGCCTACATGCTGAAACGGGGGATCTAAACAAAAAGCTTTGGATCTGAATGGTTGTGCGAAGTCACAGAATGACAGGAGAGCGTATTTTTATTATTGCAGGCTGCCACTGGTCACTCTGTACTTAATACTCAACTTTACCCCATTGGCCAGGGAAGCACTGAGCTCTGACAACTGTTAATAATGTCCCCTTTTGCCAAAAAAATCTGATATAATGTGCACCCACTACCTGGCTATAATGTAAAAATCAGAATGTCTGTGTAATGTGCAGGTTTGCTAAACTGCCTCAGCATTACACCTGGAGGGAAAACTATTGATTTGTGTTTATTTCAGCAGTTGATATTAAACCACAAAGTCTCGATGTGTGTATATTGCAAGTAAAAGATATTAAATCTGAACCAAATGGGAACAGGGCAGCTGCCCACGAATTGGACACTGCACTGTTGATCTGAGTAACTTTAGAAACTGTTCTGCTGTATATAAGACATTTTAGATGTTTGATTTAGGCAAATGTGTATATATGCGAATAAACAACAACCTGTGTGATGGTTTGTCTCTTTTTTTCCCCAACCAGCAGAATGGCTACAACTGATAAAGTTAAGAATAAAAAAATTAAATCAGATAATGATGCGTTTGAATAGTTTATAGTCATGAGTGACAGTTGCTTTGTTTCTGCCTTGGTGCCACATTGTGGTGATGTTGGGAAAAGCTTATTTGAAGTATAGTTCCCACTTGCATTTAACAATGATTGAACGCAGCACATTATATCCAAGATTTTATGGAACTTTTATTTTTTTGTGTTGAGCACTGGCGGCGGCCTTGTTCCCGCTGTTGGGTACACGCTGCCGCCGATGGGTAGGTGACACGACACCACGTGGCTCTGCCACAGTATGTCACATCTTCCCAGAGATGTCACGGAAATGCGGCATTCCGGACTGGCGTTCCTTGGGCCACCATCCCGACAGTTTAGCCAGCAACAAGGAACTCAAATGTTTGGCTGCAGATCTTGGCCGGGAAAACCAGACAATGTTTTTAGATGCCGCCAAATAGTTTGGTAATTTTCTGCTCTCTGGATCAGCACAAACTTTAGACATGACGCCTGGGTTAGATGAGAAGAGAGTTCCCTCTTGTGGGGGAGCAGGGACACTCCATACACAAGAAAGGAAGGTGGCTCACTGTGGACTGAGTCACTGATTCACTGCCATTTGACATGAATTTGCACAAAAATATTTTTTATGTTCTCTGGAAGCTTTGGTGAGCAGTGGTGTAGAAGTACTAGAAGTAGCAGAAGTAGACTAATTATTCTGGAATTTATGCGAATTATCAAGTACTTCAGATGTTAACTTTCCTCGCAGGAACAAAGTTAGCATATTGGCAAAGGGAGTTTCTACTGTGACCCACAGCAATAAAATACTATACAGGTCTGTGCCAAATCTGTAACCGACCATAATTACCAAACAAAATTCTGCTTGTGGCTTAAGAATTTAGCAGAAGACAAGCTTGTTCTGTATCACGTTGCCAAAGTGCCAAAAGCTGCTTTATGTTTCTAACACAGAAACTGTCGCAACTGTCAATAATGGTATAAATCTGTGTTAGACAGTCAAAAGTTAATTCCGTAGTTAAATTTGATCTTTAAACAAATTATATCTTCTCTCCCCATCTCTCCAGGCTGGAAGAGTAAGTACGCCTAAATTTTCAGGGATAGAAAGTAACGGAATTTCTGAAAAAAGGGTCAAGAGCTTAACAGTTTTAGGTAAGATAAAAATGACTCGATCCCAACCCACAAAGAACCCAGCCTAACCCAGAACCAGCTAACAACTTGCTTAATTGTCAAAACCCAAAAGAAAAAATTCATATTTGGTTTAAAAAAAAAATTGGCAGCACCACCTGTCTCTTTTAGGTGTAAAACCTGAGGAAATTTCATCTCCATTTGCTGCTCCAGAAAAATACAGAGATCAGTATAAGGCTCAGCAGGCAGATAACAAGGCAAATTTTGTGATAAGTAAAGTAAACATGGGAAAAACAATAATCCAAAAATCATAACAATTGTTCACATTTACACATAATCATCCTAGTGATTGTCACTAATGACGAAACAGGCGAAGAGGCTCATGCAGCCAAATCATCTTTCGAATTAGTCAGTCGCCTTTAATCGATCTAATAAATCTAATGTGGACAGTATCTCTGGCCCAAACCCCTCCCAGTCCCCTGCAGCACAGACAAAGGCCACGTCGCCTAGAGCTCCGACGTTTGTCAGTTCGATGAAGGCGAAGCAAAAGATACGCAGGGAGGGGAAGGAAGTTCCACGTCACACACAGCGCTGCACGGGACAGTTTGGTAATTTACATTTCGTTATTACTTTTTTCCTCTCCTTTGTTCCTCTGCCTGTTTCACAGCACTGACAACAGTGATGTAGTACATGCAACTGCTTTAGTGTTTGGCCATATATGATGTGTCATTACTTTTTAACCACTTTTTCCACTTCCCAACCCAGACAGCGAGAAAATTTAGCAGGTCTTCAATAAAATATAACGTATGTAGTGATGGTGAAAACACTTGCTGTTTACTCTAGTATCCATTATTTCATAATACCTGAGAACGACTGCATTCTGTAAACATGTGGGACGGTAGATGAACACTTTATCTTTTCAACCAGCGGTGGTCAACCAGGTTTTCGGTCCCACAAAACTGCTACTGTGGACAAGGTCCTTACTGACCTGACTGCTAGAAACGTAGTCAACTGATGGAGGTTCCCGGGTCGCCGTTTCTACCGCTGCCTCCTTCTGTTCCGCAATGTAAACGTGAAACAGGGGTTCTGTGTACAGAAAAAGGGCAAAACCTCAATTTTCAGTACAAGTCTTCATCCAGTACTGAGTTGCCTACAGTCCTGTGCGGCATCTTGGTACCATGAAGTACAGTGTTGGCCTTTACTGTAAGACACTCCATTGACTGCAGTAATACATGACAGTATTTCTGAGTTGAAGGCAGATGAAAGAAGAGCGAGTGGAGGGACAAGGCTGGCAGGTGTATGGCTGAAGGTAGCAGAAAAGATGGAGAACCTGTTCCTCAGTAGTCACATCTTACCTGGGTTCCATACTACAGAAGGAGATGCAGAAGACAAAGCAGCACAGGATTAACAAGAAAATGGGGAAGGAACGTCTGTGTAACAGGCTCTGACTCGCTTGGACCTCTTGTCCAACGTCAGTGTGCCTCGTTGAGGCAGACGATGCGGACGAGGACACAAGCGGTGGGGGGTGACAAGCGCTCCGCCACACCAGACGTCCCTGGCCAACGTACACCGTCCTGAGGCCAGTTTAGAAGAGAGGGAACGTTGAGAAGGACAGGGGCGACAGCTGAGGGTCACATTCGCATCACGGGTCATGTACACTTAATAAACTTACTGTTTATCCAGAACAGATGGCTGACAGTTGATCTAAAAAAATGACTTCTTCCAAATGTAATCTTAAATCTCTGAAATCTAATACTATTTCTAATACACTGTGTGTTTGTGTGTGTGCTATTATTCAGCTGGAATGTCAGTTGGAATTCAGCGGGGAATATTTCATCTGGAATGTTTTCCAAATGAAAGAACAAAATTCGGGTTCACTGGTCCACACCAGACTATAGTGTTTCTAGTTGGTTATACTAAATTATTGGCTTAATTTCGGGCTTTGGATACTCTGTCTAAATACTTATTCAAATTCCGTGTGCGAATATTTTAATCAAACGTTTTGTCATGTGAAACATGACAGCTGGAAGCTCGGTAACGAGTTAAACTTTAAACGAGGCTTAACAAGCAGCAGCATCTCCCGACGGCCGCCTGAGGGCGCTGCTCCGCCCCTCGTGCCTCCGCTCGCTTTCATCCGCTCTCGTGCGGGGAAAGGTTTCTTCACACTGCGCGAAGGGAGGAGGGAACTCGTTTCTGATTGGCTCATGAGAAACACTTTTGTCGCGCTGATTGGATACCGGCGCGTGAGGGGCGTTCCCCGGCCCCGCCTCCGCCCCGCCCCACCCGCCGACACTCCGGCGATGAGAGCGGACGCGCCCCGGCGGACGAGGGACTGGACGTTGCGGGGGGACGGAGGACAACAGCACTGCCATGCCTGCGGCTCTGCTGCCGTTCCTATGTGCCATTGCCACGGTTGGGGCAGTGGAAGGTAAGCCGGTCCGCCGTTTTTACCGGCCGACACGTGTCACCAACACCCACAGTCCGGTTTGGGTGACGCCCACTGGAGCAGGTGGGAGACCCCGTACAGGTGGCTCGCGGTTTACCGTGGTGTCAGGGCTGCGTGGGACAGTAGTGCGGTAAGAGCGCTGAAATGGCGCTGTTGTGTGTCCCACGCGGGTGGTCCGTTAGGTTATTGGGTCATTTCCCCCTTTCACTGCCGAGTTTGTCGCGCGGTAATGTCCCTGGTTGGGGTCGCGGCAGTCGGAATCCCTGGGCGCTGAGCTATGAAACTACACTCTGGATGGGCTTCAACACCCATCAGTGTTGGACCTGAGTGAACAGTGAATAACGGGGTTGAGGTGTGTTCACGTTCCAGGTAAAATGTGTGTGTTGCATCAAGTTTTCCTGTGTGTGTGTGTGTGTGTGTGTGTGTGGTGTTTAGGCCTTGCAGGGGGCCTGGTTCTTAAGGCCTGTGTCCTGCACCCTGATGGCTCCCAGGTCAGACCCCACCTGCACTTCCCCCCGAGCTGCTGCAGTAACACACCTTGCTGAACAGTGGGGGAAGATCAGTTATTATGGCCCTTTTCCTGTGCTGTAAAATGTGTCATTAATCAGAGAAGCTGTGGATTCTTCAAGTTACGGTTCAAATGAACATTTTTTTTTCAGATTTTTGGGGCTTTGAAATATGATGCAGCCTCTTCTGTAATTATTGATGGTTTTGGGGCAGTTCTCCACGTTTGGGGAAGCGTGCGATGGAGATGATGTGAGGGGTGGGGTTATTTTGATGTCTCAGACAAATGACGTCTCATTCGAAATATTCAGTTGAAGGGAACCTGACTTGTCATCTTCTAGAAGTGTTTGAATGTCCTGTTAGATTTTTTTTGGGTGTTTGGGCCACTGGGTTATTGAGCTTAGATGCACTGGCTGGGGGGTCTTCCTACCAACAGTATTCTGCCTCATACATGTCAGCAATTGGCTTCTCTCTCATTTGTTATCATCACTTTATTCATCTGTTTTGCATGCATGTTTGATGGATGTCTTATGTTCTTCTAGTCCAGCTGCGGTTTGGATGACTTCTTCTCTGTGGGGGTTAGTAACCTCCTGCCCTGCAACTGCACTGGGTTCTATGTCTTTGCTGCCTTTGTGATGGTCTGAGCCCCTAGTTTACTTGGGCAAGGAGGTCTGATGCTGAAATACATGAAGACTACAGGTGACCGCACTGCGGATGATGGTGAGGATGACATTTCCAGTTGCATTGCTAGATGGTCATCATATGCAAGTGTTGTGTAACCATGCACAAGCCAAATTTCACCCTGGGTTACCTGTGTCCATATCTGAGGCCCCTGCTGTTTCTGAGAACTGGTCCAGAGGTCTGTATGTGTAATTTGGGCTGTTTAAACATTAGCTGGGAGTGTTGGAGGTCTGTGTTTTTAAAGAGTTTAGAAAAACAAGGTGCAACCAGAGCTTTACTCTGGTTTCCTGGCCTCCTGAATGTTGCACGAGTGGCACCTTCTTTCAATAGTGTGTGTGTGTGTGTCCTGCTTCAAATTCAGGGAGTAGAGAGTGTTTCCTTGTCTAGTGTTTTCACCTGCAGGGTTTATCTTCAGACGGCAGCACCTCGAGCTTCTGTGCAGCATCTTCTTCATGTCACTCGCTGGCCTCTTGTTCTCCCGGCTCTGGCAGCAGACAGAACCTCAGCTGGGACATCTCGTTGTCGACAAATGTTCTGTATTTCGACGTTAATAGATGCCCAACTGTCTGGGACAAATAATTTGGTAAATTTTTTATCGATAGACAGGTATCATCCTTCTAATTGCCTGACAGGTGGACAGTAAACTAAGGTGCCATCGTCGTCTCTCTGAACTGCTCGCATTTGTCTGAAGCGCAGCAAAGCAGCCACTTTGTCTTCCGGTATTTGGCAGAGGTTGATGCCGGACAGGGCAGGTAAAATGGGAAATGTGCATTTTCTCTGGACAAAATAAATGAAGCTGAGCCCTGGGCTGTGCTGAATGTTGACGTACGTGTGAACTGATATGACACATTTCACCCTTAATAATATATTTACACGCGATTCTGCCTTAATTTGTGTCTGGCGTGTTGCTCACGAGGACTTTGGGAGTGGGACTGGCTGAAACGGCCTGTTTCCCCGCCTGTGGTGAACATGTGAGCTCTGCTGCAGCAGCCACGTTGGTCGTCCCTTGTGTGACCATTGCTGTCACTGTCACTTAGAGGCAGATGTGCTATTAAGTCCAACCAGGCTTCTGGAGGTCCGTAATGATCATGTCGCTAAGACTGCAGACAGAAGTCTCACACATGGGAAGCATCTGACAACCGACCTGCTCTGTCAGTCTGGACTGGGAGGCCGCGGGGCTGGTTAAGTCGCCATTTATTCCCAGAACTGTTTGCTTCAACTGTTATGGCAGGTCAGTGCCGTCCTTTTTTTTCCCCTCTTCCCTGTCCTGGGTGGGAAGTTGCCACCCATCCTGAAACCTTCTCGATGACGCGTCTCTGTTACTGCCCCCTCCCCCCACACGATGTGAAGAGGCATTGGGCAGCAACATGCAGGTTCTGCTCAGAAGCACCACAGGCTGGCAGTGGAAATCGCTTCATCACGAACTGCGTGGCCTATTTTATTTGAGCCACGACTTCACAATGATTGAACCCCGGGGCCCTTGAAACAAAAACCCCCTCCCCCACCCACCCTTTCATTTCTCTTTTCAAAAACTGGTGTCACTTGTACCTCCACGTTGTCGTCAGACAGGATTTTAGGAGCGCAGAACCCTCTGTGGTACCGGGGGGCTCTGTGATTAACTGCTTTTTTCACTCTGCTGCTCATAATCCCAAACTTGCCCCCGTCCCCTTGCAAAGTGGCCCCTGTTGTGCTGGCTTCTTCTCCCTGTCGTTTTCTTTCTTTCTGTCTTGCTCGTGAATGTTTGTGCCTTGTTTTTTCATTTTAATCAGCCCCCGGCGACTTAACGGGCACAGACCGCAAGAAGATGGGCTCCATCCTTGTTGTAGGAGCCTCGTCTCCTTAAATCGTCTTCCTCCTCTGGGTTGCGAAGTGAGCAGCGCAGTGTGAGTTTAATTGGTTCCGGGGCAGATGGAAACAAGCGGTGGTGCTGGAAGTGCTGGGATTTGTAATCGCTGTCCCGAATGATGATCTGCCAGCACAACTTCTCGAAGACACGTACTTCCTCCCTCTGTCTGTGGCCTCAGCCTTGATGTTTGTACGTCTGGGGTTTTGGGGGGTGACTGCGTTGGTCACATGTGCTCGTCTTGCCACGATCTGCGTGTACAGCCTACGGCTTTCAGAAATGGGGCTGTTGAGGGCTGTAGAACTTCTGCCCAACACCAGCCCAGCCCTGTTGTTACTCATGGCTGTTTTGTTCTCCCTGAGAGAGAGAGAGAGAGAGAGAGAGACTCCTGGATAAGAAATGTCACCTAAATTTGATCAAAAGCCACAACAAATGGTATTTATATGTGTGACAATGATGACACCAACATATTTTATGGGTCGTATATTATTAAACATTGAGTGAGTAAATCAGTCAGTCACTGTTTGTCCAGTGCAGGGTGGTGGTCCAGCACACGGTACACAGTATGGTAGATGGAGATGTTATAATAATTTATCTCGCATGTGTTTATTACAAGAAGAAATGAAGTTATTGCCTGAGAGACATTATTTATGGTCGTGTTTGGGAATTCATGTCAAATCTGTGTTTAATAACTGAGTTTTACATGATGGGAAGGAGAGAAGCATGACATGTTTACTGGGAGGATTTGTGGTCCTAGCTGGGAGATGCTGGGTGACCCGTTCTCCGGTGTCGGTGCAGTTTGCTCTTGCTTTGTTGCTGGCTGCAGAGACACGCTGGAGGCCTCGTTGCTAGAAGACAACCTGGAGTCCTCAACTTTGCCCATGTCAGCTCAGATGGACTCCGTTGTCCTCCAAGGTGTTTGTTCAGACGTGTGATTTTTAGGCTGCTTCAGTCTGGGAACAAAGAGCAGAAGAGCCACGATTTGGCTCCATCAGCCTGATATAACCGGCCTTTGACTTGAATGCAAGAATCCACATGCTTGTCTAAATTGTATGGAAAGTCTAAATGTTCCACTGTATTTAAATTCATCCATTCATCACACAACACGTTTAGTGTGTAACGCCAGTGTATTATAACACAGTAAAAACCCATAATAAAGCAGGCCGTGAGGAGACAAATTTGGATGTGCTGAGAATGGAGATTTTTCTCCTGTCCTCCTACTGCCGTTTCAACATACTCCTGTGCGAGAGAGCAAAGTCCAGGTTTTACTGAATACGGTGTATACTTGGGTAAAATTTTCCGTTAGTTTTATTCTTGCTGGGGGGGAGGGTGAGACGTTCGCATGAACTGCTGCTTTATGCTTGTGTGTAACTGCTGTGGGGAACTGTGGTGGGACTCCCTCTGTTTCACCGTGTTCTGTAAGTGCCGCCGTTTAAATGTGCCGGAGAAAAACCAAACCCGCGTTCCCGAAGTCCCATCTCCTGAGCCCTCCTCTTTCCAAATGTTACATTTATATTCATTCAGTCATTGTCAGTGACCAAAAGTAGCCGATGTCCGGTGTCCATCCAGGAAGCACTGGGTACTTTGTCTATAGAGACACATCAGTAATATTGTCAAAAGAAATAAAATACAGTATCACGTCCACCCTAATCGTGCCAAACTGGTTAATGATGATGAACAGCTGTCGTATTATATTTTTATATGTCTTTTTGCAGCAAACTGTCTTTTTGTGGCGCTTCTGTAAAAAGAGTCTATCGTAAATAACGTTCAAGTACCCGCCGTATGTTTGACTCGACGCCATAAAGAACAGTGGGCCCCGCAGGAGTTGAGTGGAGGTGGGGGCGACAGTGCGGTGGTCACCCGCTTTCCTGGATGCCCGCTAATATCAGCCCTTCAAGGTGTCGTGAGCCAGAAGCTGGGGCAGCGAAGCTGGCGCCGGCACTGCCTCGGCTTGCCGGTTGGCGAGCGGCGTGCAGGCAGGTCCCACGTGTCACAGTGGGAGATCCGGTTCCGTTCCGGAGGAATCGGCTCGCCGGACCGATCCGCAAGCTGCTCATGCGGCAGCCTGGCAGGCGTCGGCAGCGAGTTGCAGGCCTGCGCCCATCTGCAGAGCCGCCGTCAGGGTTGAGGCTTAAGCACAACGTGATAATAGTAAGTATAGATAGAGATGGCAGTGCGTATTGTTGTTCTCATCACTTGTTTTGTCTGGCCTCAGAAGTGGGGTGGGGTGGTCAGTAATCTGTGCTAGTGGTTTAAAGTTGGGCGGTCAGTATCTAATGACATTGAAGACAACATAATTCAACAGTGTAGGTGAAGTGTGACACGCAGGGTTTTCAACAGGACTGATGTCGGAAATGGCAGAGATGAGCTTTAAGCAGTGATTTAAAGGTGACACAGAAGGGGCGTTTCTGACATCAGCAGGCAGACTGTTCCAAAGCTTAAGTGCTCTATAGCTAAAGGCATCTCCTCCTACTGTATAAATACTCTTGTGGGCAACCAGTCTAACCCAGTCAGGCTCTGACCATAATGAAGCTGTCTTGCTTGTCGAGGACCTACAAGGTAAAGTGTGAGGGTCAGATACAGTGCCACCCAAATGGCAATCAGGAGCAGCAGGGACCTAAAGGGGCTTGACTGAGGTTACAAACATGAAATGTCTCTCTGACCTAGAAGGGGACTGAGCCTGTGCATGAGAAGTACCACGTGGGTGTAGTAAGTCTCACCTACATGCATAGTGTGGGCTTTGAAATTAAACTTAACAGGTTGGGTCTTGCTTTCGCTCTGAAGTTCTGCTTTGCGAAGGGTCCCTGGTGGGTAAGGAGGTACTCCAAAGTCTGGGAGCTGTGGACCAAAACAACCATTCAGCCTACTTGGCCTCCTTAGGAGGAGGTCAGAAACATCCTCGTGAGGGTTCCACCTACCCGTCCTGTAGTTCTGCTGGTGAAGTGATGAAGATACCTGGAGCTGCATGATTCAGAAGAGCAGCTTCCCATATATGAATTGGATGAGTGAACAGTTGCTGAATGTCTGTGCTGGAATTGAACTGTCTGTGGAAAATGCCATTATTAAACTTGAGGTGTACCTGGTACCACAGCACCTTGGGCTAAAACTGAATGCATGTACAGTTGAAAAATAATCTTCTACTGTCACTCCCTCCTTCCCTCTTCTCCCTCTCGCTATTAAACAGCAAGCAGTCCGAAAGTTTGTATGTTTATTTAATATACTTATTTATTTGCTTAGAATCTGTTCACACATGGGATGTAGTAGCATTCAGATCTCCTTACTGAGTTGTTAGAGGGGTGACATGGTCTTCATTAAAAAGTTTGGTGACCTAAAGATGAGGGACAGGGGATTCCATTTATTTTTTGTTTAGATCAGGCACCGTTGTGGCAATCCGTCGCGAAGTTGTGTTTTTATTGAGGTTAGAGGGCCATGAAGGCTTGAAGAATATGTGGATTTTGGGGTTAGGCGATTAGGAAATGTTTGGGATTTAAGGGTTTATTCTATATGCAGAAGCATGGCTCTCAGTGTGGCCCCAGTGAAAGACTCATATTTCAGAATGAAGCACTTCTTTTGGCTTGGAGGCAAAGATTAAAAAGCATAATTAATAATTTTTAAAAAAATTTCAGTAATGGAGGATTGTTAATCCTTGTCATTTTGGGTATGATTAATCCGTTTCATTTTTAGCTGACAGTTGTATTAAGAAAGCCATCTTTCATCTGTATCCTGCAGATGCAAAAAAGCTCAGTGTTTGGCTTCAGTAATTGGCTCCTTTTCCCTCCATCTGGTGGTGCAGTTGAGACTTAACTCATTAGAATCAAGATCCTACCGGTGTTGGTGGCCCGCTGGATTAGCCTGGTGTTAATTACAATTAATTGGAACGGTAAGGACAGCAGACCAGCTAGCATGAGCCAGAACTTTGATTGACTCAGACACCAAGTGTGTGGTCTGCTGTCCTCAACTGACACCCACAGGGCTGCTTCTGGTGCCAAGGGTTTGAGGTGGAGGGGGCACGCGGGAAGCCACCTTCCAAATTCCATCCGCAGAGACACCGTTGGGGTCGAGGCTTAAGCAGAATATAATGGGAGACAGAATGTTGCTTGCAGCTGCCTACTGTGGACCATCTGCTGATAGAAAGGAAGCTTTTGATTGGCCTTTCATGTGCTGCCAATGCTGATGTGTGGCTGCTTTGCACCTCCTTGACAGGTCTGTCGCCTCCTTTTCCTCATTCTTTCTCAGAGAACTTCTTGAGGAAGCACTTCTCATGGGGGGGGGTGACCTGGGCGCCTCTGCTCTTGTATTACGTTCGCTCGTTGCTCTTAAAAGTGGGTGAAGAATGTTCCTTGTTGTCCGCCTTAACTTCCGCCACGTTTTAACGTCTAGTGTTCTTCAGCAAGACCTCTTTGGCGGATGCTGCTGTTGTTGGGCGTTGGTGAATTTCTGTCTTCAGTAAAACCATTGAGGGTCGTAGAATCAGGATGTTTTATACTCCACACAACTGCCAATACAATCGCGCTAAACTCTCTTGACTGTTTGTACATTTATTTTCCAAGAGCCAAAACGAATCTCCTTTTCTTCCATGATGACATGGTGGAAAACCTTTTGATGTTGATTTTTTTTTTTTTTTTTAATTATTTTTTTTTAATGGAATGAGGGACTTGTCTGCATTTGTTACTCCATAACTCCCCTTTTGCCGAGCAACTGACTGATTTTACTTATCTGGTCCAATTTGCTTTAAAACTTCAGGTTTTACGACCCAGGTGCTGGGTCCTTCATGCTTGCTTGTGTGGCGCTTGGAATCTCCAAGGCCCCCTTAGTGCTTATGGGAACCCCACAGATGGTAGAATAATTTTTTTGTACACTAATGTTTAAGATGCAATAGATTACAGCCTAATGTAGGCAATGCTGATCCTTAGGGTCCTAAATAGTATCAAAATGTTATGTAAGCAGAGACCAGAGTATGCAGATTTTGTGTTTGTTCCCAGTCCAAGGACATGTAGAAAAAAAACACTGTTTATTCCCTCCTGTACCCCCCCCCCCCCCCCCC
>UFQX01000585.1:80000-221255 GCA_900497675.1 Arapaima gigas | reverse complement strand
CCCCCCGTTCCCCCCCCCCCCCCCCTTTACCTGGAGAAGCAAGTGAGTCAGAGCACCTACGCTAAGGAAAAAGCGATTTCCCTTAAAGTACCTTCCTGGCGTACCCGTGCCTGCTGTGTGTGAGTAACATTCCAGGGCCTCCATTAACACACCAATAGGGGACTGTGAAAGCAGGTAATCTGTAAAGGTATAAACCTGACGCTCTGCTGTGACTCACTCGGTCTTCTCCTGATGAACACGGTGGCTTCAGAAGCGGAGAGGTTGCAGCTCAGCAGCGGCTCACCTCCGGGAAACTGCGTCCCAGTTTTGTCTAGAGATTATTTGAGATTTGAAAACGATGACTAGGGTTTGTGAAGGTATTAAGCAAAGAGCCAATGAGCAACTCTGTCATTTGAAAAATGGGGAGTCAAGCTGCCATTATGCTGTGTGGGTCTAGATGACATCTTACAAGACGAGACCAGATTGTGACAGTCTCCGTGGGTGTGCTTTTTAGTGCCAGCTCAGTGGATAACCAGCTATCTCTGGGGACGGAATTGGATTCCCACAATGCAGCGCTTTCCCTGCATGAACCGCACTCCTCCTCCCAGCTTAAGATCACATTATTTTCCCTCTGCCACCTTGACTTTTGGACAGCTGCGTTGGTGTCGCTGTACCCAGTGCACTTCATTCTCCCTGTTCTGTGACATATTTGAGATCGTGCAGTGACATCCCAGGTGGTTCTCTAGGGCTGAGGATGTCTGAGAAACTTCACAGACTGTCATCTGCTAAGCTTGTGAGTCTAGAGCGTAACCAGTAGCATCAGAGCCTTGGTGACACAACCAATCGATCAATGGGAGGTTGACGCTGTAGAAGCGCCGTGGTCCAAAATGACAGCGCAGCAGTTGATGTGGAATTCAACTGTGAAAGGACCACGGAGGTGCCCACACAGAGCCCTTGCTTGCATATTTCCGTGGATAATCTCAGTTTTGGTGACAGTCACACCAATTACAAAATCTCCAAGTGTGGAGATGGAAGAAACGGCATGGGGTGGTCGAACACAGCTTGTACCAGAGCGTTCTGGATCTGCTGGAGAAGCTTGATGCTCTAAGATGGAAGACCACACAGGAAAGAGTTACAGGGGATATCACTAAGGCTTGGTTAAGAAGCTGTGAGATGTCGATGGTTCTTGTGAGATCTGGACAGCAAGTATCTGCTTTGGAATGAGGTTTGAACGAACGTGTTCTGACTCAAAGCCGTCTTGTCTATGTGTGTCCAACTGTTATGTCATGTGTGCAGACTTTTCTCATTTCCCAATGGCAACACAAATTTGAGGTCCTTCTGTTCAGTCCTGCCTCTCTATGTACGATGTCCAGTATCCAATCTTGCACCCTGATGTATGATACCATAAGAGCACAAAAACCTTTTTCCACTATCTGTATTTTTGTTATCCTCTAAAGGTCCCATTTGTACTATGATAGGATTTGGGACAAATGCGTAGAAGTCTCACGATGCAGTAAACAAACAGCACACACTCGGGCCATTCTATTCAGTCTCGGAGGAGCGTTGTAATCTTTGTCGTCTGTTATAGGAAGCATGTCCTAATTTTTCAGAAGAAAACGCATCGGTACGAACAACACAGCATATTTTCAGTGCTTGTAGTAAATGCACAGCGTGGTTAAATGTGTGTACCGTGGTTATTGATTTTGAATCTGAGACTACAATTACTGTTGAAATTCCTTTTAGCCCAATAGTGACGCTTTCTTGTGTTGAGCGTAAGGATCAGAGATGAGATTTTTCTGTCGCACGGGTTGGATCGGCACTCGGCTGCTGCTTGCTACCTACGCTGACGTTCTTCTCGCTGCGGGATTCATTACTGAGGCCTGTTTTCCAATTATTGTGTAGGTGGACCTACGCACCTCTACGTAGCAGTCAATAGTTGCAGAACAGTGCAGTTCTCTCATATGAGATGACCCGCGCTAGTTTGTCACTGGAAAGTCCAATTTCATCAGTTTAAATCAGATTGTTCAGCCATTCCGCCAAACAGATGTACATTGATTTAGACATTAGTGGTGTAAAAATTGTGTCCAGGCATCACGACTCCTTTCAACTTCAGACTGCAGAACTGTCAGTCTGCATTACTTTTGCCAGATTCTTCTGTTGTGGACTGGACCTGGGAGGCGCAAGTGACGACCATGTTTAGTCGTGTACGGCCTCATTATTTTTTGACTGTGTTGTGAGGAAGGTCTTGCAGCCAGAGTACCATGACGTGACTTCCACAACGCTGCCACCAAGGCTTCCCCCGAGACACCTGAAGCCCTAATGAGGGGGAGATTAATAGTCCTGGAGAAGATGAGACTGCAGGCAGTTGAGGTGGTGCCGGGGAGCGCCGGTCGCTGGTGTATAATGAGCCGACAGAACCTCGTCTTTGGAACAAAACTGGAACAAAGTCTGTTTGTAACACCTGCTGCATCGTGATCAATAAAAGGCTTAACCGTGCTGTGCTTTGCACGTGTGAGACAGCATTGTTGACTCACCTGTCACCGCCGTTTCAGGTGCCACCAGAGAATAAAACACTGCAGTACAGAAACACCTGCAAAGTGCACGAAATATTAAAGAAGCGTCTTGCTGTGAAATCCTGTCTTTTACTGGTCATGAAGAAGCGCCAGATTTATCTCTTAGACATGTTTGTCAAAATCTGGTCGTCTAACCATGACAAAAGTATAATAATAGACACAGACCTCTGTCTACTCAATAGCTTCATCAAAAGTTTTTGGATATTGCAGTAATAAATAAAAGAAACCCTGAATTAAAAACCAAGGCCTGGCAGTGCCTTTTATATTGTCCAGGTCATATTTTATTCTTCTGTCGGGGGGAAAAAAAACTACATGCAAGTTGAACAGGCTTTTTGGTACAACTTTGGACACCTTATTAAAATACTCAGGGGAAAAAAAAAAAACACGAATAAGTAAAGTCACCTTGAAAACGCACAGCTGCGAGTGGTGGATGTGCTGTTTAGCTTATTGAAACAACTAATGTCCTGTCCATTGTTGGACTTTGTTTGGGAGAATCAGATCCCCCCCACCAGATGTGAACAAATTGATTGAAGTCACAGTATGGACCTCCTCAACCTCAGTGTTCACTTCTGACTAGATGAGGTCTGTAAAGCCATACTGACTGCCAGAGGACAAAAAAAATCGAAACATCTCCACCCGTTTGTCCACATCCCTCCTGACACAAGCAGAGGGTGCAAATAGGGCCACGTTGAGCACCTCTTGCTAATAAACTTGTCCATTTTCTGACGTGACCTCAAGCTTGACTCATTTCTTGCACGGAGAAGCAGTCGGAATCCATCCCGCCGATTGCCACCACAGCAGCTGCGGAGTACAGATGTGACCCCAAGGGTGGTCAAGGGTGACCCAGCTGCTGGGCAGCATCACAATTTCTTAAATGCGAAGGTCTTGGGAGGCCAATGAGACAGACATTGCCCATCTTAGGCAGGCTGTACATCGTCTGACTACGAGAGTGTGAACCGTTACATTGAACCAGGTTAAATCCATCTGCTGTGGAGACCGGAACACTTGCTACCTTGGGTCTGAGCTTTGACTAAAGCCTGTCCCCGCTGCCAGCTGTACTACAGGACCAGTGACCAGTAAATGGGAAGCAGGATGGTACCAGGGGGCTGTTGGGTATCTCCAGCTGCCCGATCCCCAGTGAGATGGTAAAAGTAACATTAAGATTTTTGAAAACAAGCTTTAGAGAGTGTCTTATGAAAAAGAAAGATAAATGGGTTACAACTAAAAGTAAATTGTAGTAAATACCGTCCAACCATCCATCTTATCGGTAACCATTTGTACGGCACAAGGTCTCTGCTCCTGAGCCGGAACAACCCAGAAACGTAGGGCGTGAGAAACGGTGTCCCCTGGTCTGTAGTTCTACACACTAATACTCACACAGCCAGGATTTAGAGACAATTACCCAAAACACTTTTCTGGACTAGAACACTTGTTTGTGGACTGTGGTGGGAAACCACATTTGACCAGCTGAGCCTCCCAGCAGCAAGAGAACAAAACAAGGAGGAAAATGTGAAAAAATATTAATGATCACAATGATGAGCAGGGAAGGGCAAAATGGATAAACGGGGGTTGAAAATGAGTTGTTCTCCACATGTGGGACTTGAGCCTCAATTTAAAGGTGTTTGTAGCTGTGATGTTGAGGACCTGGTTTTAACTAGAGTATGTTAATGTTTAAAGATAAGACATTAATTCTGAAAGCCTGGTGTCGGGGGGGTTTTTTGCGTTTTTTTTTTAATTTATTTTTTTATTTTTTATTTTTTTACATTTCTGTGAAAATTTACTTCACGTGCAGATGTTCGGAAACGTCTCGGCATGCAAGGGAGCCAGCGTATAACGTACAACTTATTTAATTCTCTTGTTTGGCAGCCCTGGGTGTAAAGCATCGGTATGAAACTGCCTTCGTGTTCTGTTGTGCCGACGCTGCTGGTGTGTTTACTGAGATTTGCTAATCGGTTTTGACACCTGGGGGAGAAAAGCCTTCATTTAACTCAAAGGAATCCAGCCAGTTATGCTGCTGCAACGAGAGTTTTTGTTGAATTCAATGGAAGGACGAGCAGGGAGCTCCAGCTGTGCTCCTGTCATCAGATGGTTCTGACCTTGCTCTGTTTTCCACCAGGCGCTAATGGAGGGGCCGTTTTTGCATGTTAAAAGTGCGCCGAATTCAGGCCACTGGAAAATTCAGGTCTTGACTCGTTAAAAAGCCGCAGTAACGCGGTGAGCATTTCTGAATGTGTTTAGCCATAACTCGTTCATCGTGACGCACTTCAAGAAGCTGTAGACTATAAGCGCATTTCCTGGAAATAACAGAGCTTAAAATAACATATACAATACTGTGCAAAAGTCTTAGGCACCTGTGGGGAAAAATGCTATAAAGCGAGGATGATTCCAAAAATAAAGCCATGAATACTTATTAATCAATAAACCTTCTAAAAAGTGCAGTAGACAAAAAAACTTCAATCAGATCAATATTTGGTGTGACCACCCTTTGCCTTTAAAACAGCATCAGTTCTCTTGTGCAAACTTGCATGCGGTTTAAGGTAGAGGTTGGTAGGTTCTTCCAAACATTTTGAGGAACTGGCCACAGTTCTTCTGCAGACTTTGACTGCGTCTGCATGTCCTCCCAGACTGACTTGATCATGTTGAGATCAAGGGCTCTGTAGGGACCATACCATCTGTTGCAGGATTCCTTCTTTTTGCTCAAGATTGGTCCCAAATTCATAGTGCAGCCTGAGAATGACCTCAAACACCCAATCAGAAACCTCCCTGATGGTAGATAAGAATCTACCTGTACTTCTCAACAGACGTTGAAGTTGCATTCCTGAGACTTTTGCACAGTACTGTACTTCACCGACAGGGCCGTCTTCCACACAGCTTGCAGACGCCCATCGAAATGTTGTAGCTCCACCGCGAGGTGTCTGGAAAAGCCTGTGTTTGTCAGCGTGGTGCCGAAGTGAGTTCTCTGACTAAATGGCACGTTGTAAACACAAATACACCATCCGTCTCTTTTCTGTATGAGTCAATGAGATGTTTGTTTTTTTTTGTCCCTTATTGTTTCTAAAGGGAAATGAAAAGTATTTGCTCACCACATCAAACCCAGGGAAGTGTAGGTGGTGAATGTCGCTCACGAGAGTTATATCAAGAAGTCAGATGAGGGCTTTTGTGGAATATGTTTCCATCAGAGATGTTCTGCCACACTGTGATCTGTCATGCATCTCTACAAAGTGCATCGTATACCAGAGCTAATGGAAAGTGGTGGACAGATGATGACGTGGTCCTATGTGAGCAAATTATCACATTCCTGTGAGGAGCAGAGGTCAGAGCAACTGGATGGACCGCCGCTTTTCCCTCAATGTCTGCCTTGTTCTGCTCTGTATCGCCAGCAGTTCATGTTTCAGACGCTTTGTGTTATTCCTTTAATCTTCTTTTGTTTATGCCCGTAATGCTTTGAAGAGGTCTGCAAGCATGGAAACATCTAATGCAAAATGAGAGCAGGTTGGTAGGGGGCTCTTGCTGTAGACACCGCAGCCAGCAGATGTAGTGAAACACAAGGCCATTCTAGCCAAGCTCAGTTAATAGAGACTTCGTTCAGGTGGGGTAGGTAGTGTGATCTCAATCGATGTTCTTCATACTTTGCACAGGCGGATCTACAGTACCTTCCAGGAGCTGTTGACATACAGCAGTCACTGTGGTGCAGAAGAGCTTTTTTCCAAGAAAGATTTTTCTAGGCAGAAATAGCAGAAATACTGTGTAGGTGCCTTGATTGTCCTGAGTCATTTATTGACATGGCCGCAGCTTGTTCACCTCCCCCTTCGTGCCCGCTGGTGCTTTGAACAGAACGTTTTTAGAGATGAACGTGAGGACTCCAAACAATAAGTGTTGCCCTGATGGACTGTAGCTGTGTTTTCATCTGCAGACCAAAACACCACCACCAGGATCTGTCTTGGCAAACCGGTTACAGTCGCTTAATGTACATCCAGGGCACCGATCTTGCTTCTCCCTCAGCGTGTAGATGTTTCAAAGGTATGTTGGCAAGTCCTTCCCATTTTGGTGCAGTTTCATTTCTTTTTTCCCCCCACTTTTGTAGGATTGTCTTTATTGATAGGCCTGATAAGCAAGTCAGTATCATGAGATCACCATTTGTCTCACAGCCACCCCAGCAACTTTCTGCTCACCGTTTTTACTTTCCTATGCTTGATTCATACAGAACATTGATGTTTTAGGAGAGGCGGTTGTTCCACTCCCAGCAAAACCATCAAGAACAATGAAAATCCGTTCTAGAGAGAATTGAAAGGGGGGGGTTGGGATCAATATTCTTGAAAGCTGGCATGAATACATCAGTCAGGAGGCTAAGGATTCTTCCAAAAAACCTGCACACACCCTCTGCCCTACATCATCCCTGTGAGGCTAGCTGTGAGAGACCACTTTATAATTCCAACAGTTCTGCTCAGTTTGTGTTCAATGCTGGAAAACCATGGTTTCACAAACATATGTTGGAGGCTCCATTTGCCCCAGAACCAGCCGTCAACTTTGGTCGACGGTATGAAGGTGTCACACAGTCTGAACCTCATGCTTCGCCTTCACAGAATCCTGTATTTGCATGGCTTCCGAGGCCGCTGTCACATCATATTCTTATCCATCGACTCGTACGCAATTCAGGGGAGAAATGGCAGCTCTAATAATGGACTGGGACCTGTTGTGACCAGTGTGTGAAGTGGGGGGGGGGGTACCGATATTTCCCTTATTGGCGATATCGCAGATGTTGTCAATATGAAGCGTATGCCGACTTGGTGCACGTTGGGTTCTGAGATGTAGTAATGAGCAGCTCCAGCGGAGAACCCAGTTGGCGAAGCAGAAAGAGCAGGGAAGTGTACACAAAACATGTCCTACAAAGAGCAAAGCGTGCAAGTGAGTCAGTACTGCATACTGCTGAGTACTGACTCACTCCAAACCCTGCTCATGACCATATCTCAGGTGGATGAGAACCTAGAATTTGATCTCTTTTCATAAATCCTAATTCCTTCAGTAAAATCACAGGTAAGGTGTCTGCCGAGAGAGTGAACGTTGGCTTCGTTCTCAGCGGACCAACCGATAGTTTAGTGCCTCGGGTCCAGCATGTACTGGCTGAAAGGTCCCATAGGTGTGTTTTGAAAAGGTGTGAGAGGAGCAAGTACCAGTTTACACCGGATGGTGTGCTGGGTGTTGCCTCACTCTTTGGGCGACTTGCAAAGATGCGCCCCTGTGATCTGGCAATTCCAACATACAGCAGAACACAACAAAACAAGTCTTTGAAATACTTCTAGACACTGCATTTATTTTTAGCATTTTTACATGCTGATTTCAATTTTTCTAATATATTTCTCTTGCACACGGCAGAGGCTTTTCTTAGCATTATTTTAATTTATCACGACTGTATTTTCCAACTCCAATAATGTATTCAGTTTAACTCGATTTGAATTATGTATTTCGAAACTGCTAACGGTAAACTCTTGGCTTGTGTACAGCAGAGGGGGGTTGGCGTGGTCCTGTATCCGTTTGCCTGGTCTGTACAAGGTCAATTTCCAGATTGTTTTGCGTGATGCGGGTCCGAATCCACAGTTTCTGCAATTACTTGAATTACCATGAAGATCCAATAAAGATTTACAGTTCTGGACATTAATTTGGAGCTTCATGGAGGTGTGGACTCATCTGCCCGTTGTGCCTCTGATCCATGTTCTAGCCGCAGTAAAGGTGACTCCGGTCAACATTTTCCATCTTATGACTTAATTGTGCTGAGGATAAAGGCCAAATGGCATCATTTGTTTCGTAAAGGAATCTATTTTTCTATTTCTACGACACGTCGGCACCTTTTCCCAGAAGATTCAGGCCAAAGATGGCAAGTCTATTTCTAGATGCTGTGACGGCACTTACCATGTTTTATTGGAATAAAACGATTTGCTCTCCGATCCATGTGGGCACCACCTGGCGTGGGGGGCCAAGTCAATTCAGGTGGGCACCTGACTTGGGCAGTTTAAGGATCGTGTGGTCGGTTCAAACCAGTCAAGTGTCAGTACTGGTGGTTTTATTTTTCTCTTCAGAGACACAAAGGCTTTACTAGTAAAAAACTTTGTACCAGAGAAGTGGAGGACAAGGACATTTTTTGACAGGGCCACCATGCAGGTGTTATACAGCGGTTAAGACTTTTAGATAAGCGTGGCATAGAACAAACAATTACAACATCTTCATGATCCTCTGATGTACGTATGAAATGGTGGTCAAACTTGATTTCTCTGTGACTGTTTAGTTGATACGTACGATATACGCGCGGGTGCGTGCGTGCGGTGACCGACAGCGATAGCAAAAAAACGAATGGAAATATAGCTATACCCCGGTTTACGCTCCTCATCCATTCCTGAAAATTGGGAAAAGTAAATCGGGAGCCTTTTCTGTTTTAAACTGGGGGTGGGATTATCATCCATTCCAACCTCCACCCCAAAAACTCCAACCAGTTTCCCCAGATATCATTAAACCACTATAAAATGCCTAAAACCATCATCCTCTCGCTCTCTCTATCTCTCTCTACGTTTGGATGGAAACGTTACATCAGAGGAGCTTCGCTGAATCGAGACATAGCGGTGAATTTTAGGTAGAGAAAACCCAGCTGAAAATGAACGGTGTTCCTCTGCATATTAGTACTGAAGGGTTGGCTATGGGGGGGCCAAATGGACACAACAGCAGACAAAACATCATATTTTGAGGTTTATTTTGTATGGTATGATTTGAATTGATCACGTGGCTCCAAAAACAGTTAAAATGTGGTTGTAGATGGTCAAACACACTTTTGTTGGTGCGATATGTCTGCGATTAAGGGATATGACAACCATATCCCACTTCTATAAAACATTACTTCTTCTTAGCCTACGGCATCACACACTTTCTCTCTCTCTCTCATGTACAAGCAGTTTGGGTTGATATCGCAAGGCGGTGATTTTTGAGGTTGGAGCAGGGATAGTTGGCCATGTTATGGTGTAGGTAGAGCACCATAATTTGGTCACCCAACAATGGCTAAAGCCCAGGGCCTCCACTCTTACAAGCAGCGATGGACACTTCTAATGTGAGGGAAACAAAGTTTGGTGATTTATTCGGTTACCGTTTTCTCCTCGACTGTGACCGCCTGCTGGACGGGGCTAACAAAACTGCAGCGATGTGACCGCTTTCAGGATGACGTAGTTTGGTGATATGCAAAGTTTGTTTTTTTTTTTTTAACCTTACGGCTTTCAGACCAGGGCAGCACTGGGTAACTCGGCGAGTAACTAAAACCCCCTTGAAGCAGCATCCCTGCCTACATAAAGCAGCACAACAGCAGGAGAAGCACAGCGGTGAATCGCTGACCAGGTGAGCGGGGTGAAAAGCCCCCAGTTTACTGCATATCAAGTGGCCTCCACTGGTGAAATAATGAAGGCTTAAACCCAAACTTCTGCTGTCTCACTTGGTCTAATCACTAAATGGTCCAAATATGGGTTCTGACAGGTAATGGCCTGATGGAAATCTTTTCTATAAGACCGCAACCAGTTCTCTGAGTTTGCAGGCCTTTTGCAAGTGCCGGATCTTATGCAAAACATTTTCTTCTTCCAGAAGAATCAGCACGGGTGCATTTGCATTTTTAAATCCTCACGTGTGACTACGTCTCCGCAGGTGAAATGTTATGGTTATTACATAAAAATGTTATACCGCAACATCATGTCGTCCGCATCTGGCTGTACGGTCGAGCGGCTCATGCTCCGCTGAACTCCTGCCTCTGGCCTCGCGCAACCCAGGTTTGAACCCCCCGCTGAAGTACCTCTGAGCAAAGTACTTACCCCGAGTTGCTCCAATACTAGTTACCCAGCTGTGCGAATCAGTAAGTGATTTACCTGTGCCAAGGTAGATGTCTGTCTTTTTTTTTATATATATATATATATATATATATATATATATATATAGCAAAGACATTTTACATGCAGACAGGTGAGTCAGTTACTGGAGTCGGTAATTTGTCAATCACACCTTGCACGTCTTATTTTTTCGAATCGAGCGGAATTTTAAGAGAACACCAGCGATGGCAGCGATATCAACGTAAGCTTTGCACCCGGTGTGGTGTTGACTTTTTGGCAGACAAAGATATGCGGTGTTTGGCAGACGTGGTTCTTTGCCCACAGTCAGGTTCTGGAGGGTGAAGATGCTGAATTCTAGCGAGAAGGGAGGTGGATGGGATTGATCCTCGGAGAACATGGGAGAGCGGAGTCGGAGGGCCTGTTGGGTACGGTGAATTTATTTTTGGCTTCTAAATTTTCTTTGGAAATTTTGCCCGTCTTACAAACCCCTAAAAAGTGTACAAACGACACCTTAAAAGAGGAGGAGGATTGTGCATTAAGTCGCTTCTAATGATGACATCGTGTAGTTTAAAATGTGCCTTGTCATTCAGATTTGTTGCATGTATGGTTTCCGCTTCATGTTCATGCTCAAAATAGTATGTAAAATATTATTTCAATGTTAATGCACCGTAATAAAACGTCTGTGTGTAGCAGCAAACTTTAATTTTTCCAAAGTTGTTCTGATAACGCAGATTATGTTGCAATTTGTTGACCGAAGCCGCACATCCACATGGAGTTATACCAAACGTTCAAGTAGGGTTGTGATTTTTTTTTTTTTTTTTAAGTGTGATTATAAGTATTTTTGGCACCGATTTTTGTTTGCCTGGAGTAAAAAAAAAAAAAAACGTAATTTGCTGATTCCCTCTCAAAGGAGCTCCGTCTTGTGCGCTGTTATTTATGGAGTGTTTTGAGAGCCACTTGTAGAGAGCAGTCTGAAGCCATTTTATATAACATATGTTAATAAGGCAGCGATGATGATCCGGAGGACCCAAAAGTCCATTTACATATCTGTCCTCCCCCTTTCGGCACAGACTGGTTAGCAACAGAGTTTACCTTTTGACATGAGGCTGCTGTTGGTTTTGACAGGGGTGGCGACTTGCGCTGATTCTCCAACCACCATACAAGCAACTGGTGTCACCCACTCCCTCGTTGCTTCAGTCCAGATGGACTGCCTTGGCATGCATTCGGTGTTGTCTGTCATGGACCTCACATCCACTCCTACAAAGCAGCAGCAGCTGTTCTGTTGTCAGCCTGTCAACCTGTTTGCTTCATGCTCATCCAGTGTTCTATAAACTTTGAGAACTGTCAAATGAATGCTGTGTCTACAGCTACCCTTATTTTTTAGGCCAAGCAGGTCGCAAGTCGTGGTCCATCTTGGTTGATGCCGACATTCCTGGGAGGTCACTCAATGCACCTGCTGCTCCTTTAACGTTGTACCTGGATTGTAAGGTTATGTAGTGGCACTTTTCTCCAGCTATTTCCACTCAACTTTGACCCATCTTTGATCCGTTCCTGCCCGTCCTTCACGCTGGGGTGGCAGTTTCTCTGTAAGCAGCAAGGCCTCGATTGTGCACAGTTTTGTCGATTCCCTGGTCAAGGTGTGAGCACGTTGGCCTTTAGAAGGACTTTCTGTTCAGTTTTGGCTTCTTCTTAGTGTCTCTTGTAGGATCACGTATCACAAGTTTACTTCCAAATTGTCATCGGATACAGCCTTTATTTTGATGCAACAGCTAACGGTTTTACAGATCATTTATAAATGCAGTCAGTTGTAGTCAACTGCAGAAATATTGGCACCCATGAAGAAAATGAGCAAAATGATTATATTGAGCAGTGGAGATAATCATTCAGATTTTCCACTTAAACATTTGGAAAAACTGTTTACCTTTCATTTAACAAGAACAATGCTTATAAGAAAATTATGTTTATTGTTTCTTTTGTTTTTTAACAATAGAAGTTTCTCTGACCATCCCCTGCTTCCCTGTGGTATAAATATGAGGTTGCAAACATGGAAAATTCCTTTGTCATCTATCATCATGAGCAAAACCAGACAACTTTTAACACAAAGGAGGCAGATGGTTGTTGACCTGTACCAATGAATATCAAAATTCCATAAGCAGATGGAAATACCATTAACTAAAACCATCAAAAAATGTCAAATGTAGGAGGTGGCTACATGTCCTCTCAGAAAAATGGCTGCTTAACTTCTGGCTCTGCTCCACATTCCAACAATTTTAGTATTTTTCCTCCCCATATCGAGATTCTTAAAAAAAATCTAAATTTTTAACAACTACAGATATGTCTGACTCTGAGTAGCAATGATCATCAAACTCTCTTCAAGGCCGGCAAAGTAACTGAAGTAGAAGCTTAGGAAAGGAATTGACTTCCCCGCTCATTACCCAGACCCGCTGCTGAAGACATTGCTGGGGGTGCGATGGACAACGTCGAGGAAGGAAGGCGCATCAAGCCACTCAAGTGGTTGGCTACACGAAGACTCGGATGGAAGACCGAATGAGCCGGTCTGAATGCTCACCCAAGGAATATAACGGTGTGGTTCCCATAACTCTCTGATAAAGAGGATACCCTAAGAGCTGCTCTTAAGAAACTTGGGATAAACTTTGGAGATTTCCATCCACAGTTCTTCTCTGGACACTAGTGAGATACTGCGTTGTTTCAATGAGGTTCCGAGGGCTTTCTCCATGTGGAGTATGTACTGTGTGTCTGATTCTCTGCCTTTCCCAGATGCTTTTAGAAGGGGAAGCCTTGCCTATTTATCACCTCACAGTTGGCAAGCACCTCTCTTGTTGCTTTGGGGGACTGAGAAGGGTTTATATATGGTACATGATTATCCTGAGGTCTATTTTTATATATGGTGTAAATTAAAATTAAGGGTTTACAGTCCTAGGTGGGTTATGGACCACAAGTGCAGTTGGAGGTGTCATGATATCAGAAGAGGCTGGAGGTCTCTCCACCTTGTATGCTCTATTCTTGGTGATCTGTGTTTTGGGGGGAGGGGATAAAAATGGACTGTTTGCTTCAGGGATTTGATCCTTTTTCTTTGCTTTGCTTTTTCTCAGCTCCTGTTTTCTATTATGTTACATCCTGCATTTCAGTTTGCACTTTTTTTGCTCACTTTAAGAAGGCCACGTTTCTATTTTATGAGAGCATTACATGAATTGTCGTCTTAAGGTTATAACTTGGAATGTAAAAGGTTGGATCTTGCAAGGGAAAAAGTTACTGCCATTCTTAAAAAAGAGAGAGTAGTAACTGGCAGTAAGAAACTCTTTGTCCAGTGGAGCATTTAAAACTTGATAGGAGACTGGATTTGCTGAGTTTATTTCTTCTTTTGACTCAAACAAGGTACCGTTATCTAAATCAACACAAACATTCCTTTTAATCTCAACTATTGGCAACAGGACCCAGAAAGTCCTCTATGTCAAATTTTAAAATTTGCAGCTACACTGAAGAACATGAACACTAGTCCAGAATTGGTTGATGCATGAAAGAACTGCACACCAACACAAGAGATGATACTTTTTACTCAAACCCCCATAAATCTTATTCCAGATCAGATTGTATCTTTATTATGGCTTTATTAAAACAGCCCCATCTTGTCAAATTGGCCCCATTGTGTTCTTAGACTACACATCAGTGTATGTAGAAGTTGATGTTCAAAAGTTACCTCTGAAAACACACCAACGGAGGCTGAACGCCAGCCTTGTAGATAACAATTCTTTGGGGAGTTTCACAAAAAACCTCTCCTTTTCCTCTGTAGTGAACCAGCATCCCATAGTTTCAGCTGCTGCGCCTTGGGATGGAGCTGAAGTTATTCTGAAGGAAAGTTTAATTTCCTTCACCTCTTATGAGAAGAAACTGTGAGAGGAGGAACATAATTTAATTTGAGGTGAAGCACCTGGAGTAAGAACATAAATGGTCTACTCAAGAGAACTGGACAAGATTCTGCAGGGCATAGGCTGAATACCATCTGGGTTATACAGACTGTATTCGCTTTTACTCCTCAAAGAAACCAGCGCCTCTATAGACTCAAGAACAAACCAAGGCATCTCTCAGGTTATCGACTGAGGTCTCAACAGAACGAGAGCCTATCACATCTGTACAGACTCCTTCGGGGCTACAATATGACCTATAGTGTCACAGCCCTTGGGAACAGCTGAGCAGCAGGGCCACGTCAAAATTGATACTGATTGACTGTAAACGCACACTTATCGATCACTGCATCCTGTTACCAATTGGCTGTTTTACAGATCATTACAAGTCCCTCTACCCAGCCGAAGGTCTAGGTTCTTCTGCCGAAATGCGTTCATACCTACAGAGATGATCAATACCTCGCATGCCTGATGAAGATTATTAAATGCTCCATTTAAGCAGGAGGAGATCTGTCTTTATTGGAATGCAGCTCTTGTAAATCCAAGGTTATTATCAAAGGCCAATTCTTACTTTGCAGAACTATACATGTCTGCTTATGATGTTCCTTAAATGTTAACTGAACAGTGAGATGTTTTAGCTGTTTTATTCTATGTTCAACAGCTACTGATAGGGCAGGGGATTTACTATGAAGAAATGTTTAAATGAATGTTCTTTTCAGCTAATTATATTGCTGGATAAATTTAAGAGTAAAATAGTCCTTTAGAACCAGCAAGCTTGTGAGCACCAGTCACACGGCATTGCCTCAGATTTTCCCCGCTATGCCCTATCTTAATCAGTCCAGAACTTCAGCCCAGAACTTGTTGTTCTTAGCCAGTGCCAGGGTTGAGTTCCCTGTCCTCCACAAAGGTGACAATAGCTTAACTGAAAAGCAGGGTTGGTGTTCCAAGATGCTGTGTCTCACAGTCTGCCGTGGTCATAGTATGTGTTGAGGGTTTCAGGGAAGAGGTTTTGAGGAACAGAACAGATGTTTGTGCAGAGGTGCTTTCTAAGAACCATCTATCACAGCTTCAGCCTCATCTAGTGTTTTCACTCCCATCAGCCCATGTAAGATGTTTGCAGCATGATATGCTGTTTATTTGTCTGATTGAGCCATTGCATTTTTTTAAACAAAACAAAAGCTATCTGCTATATACAGTGCCAAAATGTGGGCTTTATTTTCAGCAACTTTCTACCTGCACTGTTAGTGCTGCACAGGAACAGTTGTGTTCCTGCAAAGAGAGCAAATTCGCTTTTGTGTGGTCATTTCTGACTTTGTGGAAGGTGGGAGACAATAAATTTTGCGGTGGGTGGAAGTAGGAATGTGAAGAATGCAGATTCTTGTAACACACAGAACTAGACAAATAGGTCAAGTTGGCCCCCAAAAAAATCAAAAGCCACGTGGACCAACAGAGAGAAAAAGGTGTGTTCGTAACCCACGTCCAAAGACAGGAGACATGAGAGGATGTGCAGACGGCATCTCATCTGACATGCCAGCGAGGACATGTACAAAGTCCTTCAACACAGAGTGCAGCCTTACAATGAGTGAAAGACACTCTGCAAAACGAGCCAAATTCAGAAAAAGGACGCAGAACAACAGATGTTACTGTGGAAAAAGTGACAGAACCAAATCATGTTGTTAAAATGTGAAACATAGTCAAAAAATCAGAGGCACCAGAACACCGCATTACTCCAGTGAGCTCCATACTTTCTCCCTACCTTCTAAATTTGTACACCGAACACACTAGAGAAGGCTTAGAGGAGTAGATTCAAATTTTTGCTGTAATTGCAACACCACAGCAAAAGAACTCAGATTTAAAAAATCAAAGTGGAATGAGAACAAGGGCTGTAATTGCATTTAAATAAAAGGAAATCATGACAACTAATGATGCAGAAAACAAGGGTTGATGGGGAAGACATGGAAGTCGTTGAGAACTTTTACCCCCTCGGTATTCAACAATAAGGGATCTTGCAGGCAGTAAATATGCTGAAGAATAGAGCTGCCAGGAAAGATCTGGAAAAGATTTTCAAATGTGCTGATGTGCCCCCTAAAAAACAAGCATTAGAGTATTTTCCGGGATATATGGATGTGAAAGTCAGGCTTCTAAAAAATAGACTCCCTTTGAACTGCGGTGCTGGAGCAGAACCATCAACAACAATGGAAGCAAACGGATGGATCAGGGCCGAACTCATTAGGAGCGCAAATGAAAAGACGGCAGTTATCGAGCAAAGATCAGACGTTCTCAAAGACGGCGATGTTTGGGGAAGGGAGATAAAAGAAGAAGAGGGCAGCTAGCAACCAAATAAATTGACTCAGTCACTATGACGAGAGACAGTTTCCAACAGTCAGGAAACCGCCGGTGGTCAGATGTTTTCGGGGGCGCGTTACTCTTTCCTACAGAGGAACACAGAACATTTCTACAGCATTTTATTCAGTTTAATCAACATGGATATAAAGAACGATACTAAGGAGTTGACTACAAATAAATAAACCCATTGTACCCAGAGACAGTGCTGTGTTAGATGGTGAAAGGATGAGAAAATCCTGCTTTTCAGTTCATTACGTTTAGACCAAGCAGATGAGCAGCAACACAACAGTGGTGTTTTAACTGCATTAGTTATTTGTCTAAGAAAATTAGCCTGAATGGTTCTCAACCCCCAACTCATGATGCTTCACAATGCCATTGTATCCATCCATCATTTCATTATCCTTGACTGCTGAATCCTGGCCAGGCTTGCAGGAGTTCACTGACCATTGAAACTGTAACACCTCTCTGTGAGAAGAACACCCAGCAGAAACCCGCAACATGACGGGAGAACGTGCAGACTCCACATAGACTGAATGGAATTCAAACATCTGTTACATGTTCCAGTAAAACATGGATGTTCGTCTAGGATGTTATATGAATGTTAATAAAATACTGTTGTGTCTATGGCTCAATGTACGCAGTTTCCTCTCTCAGTCCGTATAGGAACTTGGGTACCTTGTATTCTGGCAGGTTAAGGTTCATGGTGGGTTGAAATGGTGTTAAATTTAGTTACAGGTGGGCGGTGACTAGTGATCTCACAAAGTCATGCTGAGAGGCGAGCTAGTCTAGAATGTTAAAGGACAACTGAATTTTATTAAAATAGTAGCAAGAAGTAAAACATAGAGTAGGACTGAGTGACATATGACGATACTTGTATGTTTGGATCTGCTTTTCACTGAATGCTGTAAAGGCTTTACTGTGTAATGAAAAGTATGAATGAAATTACAGTTGATGAATTAGGTTGGATGGTGCCAGGTCCACCCAACAGAATTTAGAGATTTCCTGGTGTTGTGTGGATGGCACATCTGCTTCCTGATGCTGGTGTGAAGGTGTGAAGTCATATTGTGGGGGCTGGATCTTGCCCTTCATCAGTCGCCATGCAGATGACAACTCAGCCCCTTGAGAAGTCATGCAAAGGGTGGAAATGGGTAATTCTTTATAGGTAACAAAAAACATTTCTTGTTTTATTCTTCTACACAAACATGGGCCAGTTGCAAGGCCTCTTGCATTTGCGCCTTACAGGTGGTTCTGGGATTAATGCCACAATATTGATCTGAGAAGCAAGAATTATCAGTACAATTATCTCTTGTTATCCAAATGTAATCGTTCCTGCAAACGTGTCTGATAGTGAATTGTTGGATATCGAAAGGTTATATTCCATTATTTTCAAATAAGAAGAAATAATAATGTGTTCCCAGCACATCCCAAGTCCCCAAGCTAATTTCCATCAATATCATTAAAGCACAAATGTCTGCTAGTCCACAGTCCGCCAAAAATTTCTCCGTAAGCTTTTCCACTTAACACTGAGGGGAAGATGACGGTGATAAGCGACGTGTAGGAGATGTGATCTTATATGGAGAACAGTTGAGGTATGACTGCAGCACACCTTCTATAAACATTTCCTGGCTTCTTTCTGATTATGGTTGAAAATTCTTCTGAAAAATCCTGGCTGGCAGTTTTTGCTTCAGGGAAATTCCCAGTTTTAACGTGATCGGTTTGTCCAAGGGTGAGTAACAATCCAAAGTTGTTAACTTCTGTCAGATGCATACAGCTTTTACCACTGCTTCCCATTTTTCCCAGTTAGTTATCACATCCAAAATGGGGGAGATACACTTCTTTGGAATTATATTCATCTTCCATAATTCCACACGCTCTTAAAGGAATACTTTCATATTCCCAACACTCTACATTGTTAAGTTTTTGGCAGCATGTACAGATGTCGTATGCAAACCAAGTTTTCGGATAAATTTTGAGTACAAATTTTCAAGCCATCACAATTTTCAGACAGCGGGATTACAGATGGCATGGGATAGTGGTATTTAAAAAGGAGGTGGCTAAAATTACTGCCCACAAAATGCCGCCTGAAGCTTGCTGTGCTTTGAGGACTCTTCTGTTTACATTTATAAATTTAGCAAATCTATTTCACATTGGAGAAAAGTGTCTCAAAGTAAACAAAACTATGTAACAGCAGATGAAGAGATACATGTAAATACAGACATGGGAAGTAGAATTGGTTAGTCCAAAACCACCATTTTCGCCAGTGTACGTTACACTGCAAGCAGAACTGAGAGGAAGTACAAAGGTGAAACCAAACATCTAGTCTCATATGCACATTTACCAGAAGGTCATGTGCCAGACTATAACAAAAAAGTAAACTAACTGATGATCTCAATGTAACTGGAGCAGTGAGTTTAGAGCACAATGTAATGTGCTCACGCTGAACAGATATGACATATAGCACACAACACTGAAAATACACATGAATAAAGAAATGAAGAAAAGACTAAAATAAATAGGTATCCAGCAAATAACTACATTACAGTCTAATGATTTAGTTGACGGATCTTTTTGAAGACAAGCCGTTGCTGAGAAAGACATAGAAGTCTTTCTTGGTGCCCCGCATTTGAATAACCTGGTGGCTACAAGAGTTTATGAGGGTCATTGGCTCACATGCCCCGAATTCAATGTCCATGAAGGACTGTAGCTTCCTCCACAACCTGGCCTCTACCATGGCCTCCACTGAATCAAGGTTCAGACTTGTGAGGAAACCTGCTTTCTTGATCATTTTGTTGAGTCTGGGCCCCTCACAAGAAGTGATGTTTCCCCCAATACACCACAGCGTAGAGAAATCACACTGGCATCTACAATGAAGTAGAACACTTTGCCTTCTAAGAAAGACCAATCTGCCACGACCTTTTTCATACAACACTTCTGTGTTGTGCATCCAGTCCAGCTTTTTGTTGTTGTTGTGGGCCACCAGGTACTTGTAGAACTGAACCACCTCCGCATTTGCAGCCTGGAGAGTAACTGGACAAAGTGGCTGTTTAACATTGAGAAGATCAACCACCAACTCCTTTTATTTTGTTGATACTGAGCTAAAGGTGGTTTAACTTAACCCATGAAACAAAGTCCTTAATCAGACACCTTTACTCCACTCCTGATTATATATTAATTATATATTTTGGTGTTTGTCTGTTAATGAACAGATGCGTTTAATATTATTTCCTCACCACACCCTTTACTTGTCTCGTTGTTTGTTGCACTTCAGTTATTGTCCCCCAGGGGTAGATCATTCCTTTGCACCCCCCACACTGTGTGGCAAAATTATTTATGGTGATGATCATTCAGAGGGGGAACCGTGGCTCAGCGAGTGATACTGCCTCTTCACAGTCCCCCGGGGGGGGGTTGGGGGGCACAAGTTAGAATCTGGCTCAGGCTGTGTGGCGTTTGCATGTTCTGCACGTGTCTGTGTGGGTGTCCTCCCACAGTCCAAAGATGTGCGTCTCAGGTTAATTGGCCTCTCTAAATTGTGCGAAATTGTGTCCAAGGATGTCGTCTTCCTACCGCATCTGCACATTCACAAACTAACGTATGTGTGTCTCAGCTTCCATCCAGGCAGTCTGACTCTTCCACAGGCCCAACGTGTGGCCGCTGCTGCCAGAGAGGCGACAGACGATTTTATTTCTCGTCTCCTTTTTTGTCGCCAGGAAAAAATCTTCTTAAAATTCCTTGCAAAGAACCATTTCCTTACAGCCCCTGACAACCCCTTTCTGCCTGGACCCCCCACTACCCCTCTACCTCAGTTCCTCTCCTTGCTGCTCCAACGTATTGTCATGTTAAAATTGCCGGGCCAAGATTGCAAGTTAAAACGGTACCTTCCTAAAAAAAATTTTTTAGCTCTATTTCTTATGGTTAGTCGCACAGAAACATCAGGAAGTCTTGCTTGAGTGTTAACAAGGTCTTCCCAGGACTGATGTTGGCCTGAGCTATTGACAGATCAGCACGGCGCCTCCACCCTCATGTGAACTGCCCATTTCGGTGGAATTTGCTGTAGTGCTTCTTTTTTTGGTTCATCTCAATGTCTGCAGTGAACATCCTAATTTCTGTCTCTGTCTCCTCTGCAGAGACGTTAATGGACACTCGCACGGCCACAGCAGAGCTGGGCTGGACGGCTTATCCCACTTCCGGTGTAAGTATAGCATTCGGCAACCTCTCCTTCACCACCCCCACCCCCCCACTGAGCTTCCAAATAACAAAGTTCAGCTGTGTGCTGAGATCCACCCATTTGGTTTATGAGAATTCCACTTTAGAAGGGCTTTTGATCCCCCTACTCGGCTTACAAGCTACTTGTGTGCATGTATGAGGCCTTATTTTGGGTTTTACGCGCCTCACTAACAATCCAATGTACGGCGTCCATCCCACGCCGCTCGCTGCTGCTGAAGCCTCGGCCCACTGTCCGTTACCCATAGCATGGCAAGACGTAACGCAGTCGAAAGTCACTTGACAGAAGCGGTGGGTCTGCGCGTTTCCACTCGCAGCGACGAGTCTTAAAAAAATGCAGGAATCGCTCAATTTTGCAGCGACTGTTGGTTTGTTCCACTGTACAACTGGCACGCGAGCCACTTCAGTCCACGCCGGCCTGACATGTCGCCAATATTGCCAGGACTTCACGGTAGAACGTGGGTTTATGAATGTGGGTGACATAACAAGATAAGTCTGTATGTGATGCCTACAAAAGCGCTGAATGGCACAAGTTGACAGCTGTGCAGGATTACAGATATGGCGTTTTTTAACGTTATGAAGACTAATCTGTCCGTTATCATTAACCGCTTCAACTTGGTCGGGTCGCGGGGCTTTGGGCTATGAAGCCACCCCTGGATGGGATGCCAGTCCTTTGCAGAGCTTAAAATAACATATACAATACTGTGCAAAAGTCTTAGGCACCTGTGGGAAAAATGCTATAAAGCGAGGATGATTCCAAAAATAAAGCCATGAATACTTATTAATCAATAAACCTTCTAAAAAGTGCAGTAGACAAAAAAACTTCAATCAGATCAATATTTGGTGTGACCACCCTTTGCCTTTAAAACGCCATCAATTCTCTTATGCAAACTTGCATGCAGTTTAAGGTAGAGGTTGGTAGGTTCTTCCAAACATTTTGAGGAACTGGCCACAGTTCTTCTGCAGACTTTGACTGTCTCTGCATGTACTCCCAGACTGACTTGATCATGTTGAGATCAGGACTCTGTGGGGACCATACCATCTGTTGCAGGATTCCTTCTTTTTGCTGAAGATAGTTCTGTATGACTGAGATTGGGTATTTGAGGTCATTCTCAGGCTGCAGAATAAATTTGGGACCAGTCAGAAACCTCCCTGATGGTAGATAAGAATCTACCTGTACTTCTCAACAGACGTTGAAGTTGCATGCCTAAGACTTTTGCACAGTACTGTATTTGTGTACCATTCTCTCCTGTTGGATTCAGTAAACGTTCACATAGAGACCTATGCAGCATTTGGATTGTTTTAACTCAACTGGCCATCGGTTTCACTGCACTAAATTTTTTAAACATCACACACGTTTAGTGGTGCAGTTAGATAGCGGGAATGGTGGCTGAAACTTTCCTGCATTAGTTGTGGATGGGGGTAATGAGGAACATTTGGTGTTAGGTGGACGTTATGAGTGGTCGAGCCTGTTGACGTGACAGGACATTGTCCTCGCGCTGCCTCATGTAGTTCATTCACAATGCATACGTGCCGTGAAATGATCCTCACTGGTATTGTTAGTATTGTTAATTCATGAAATAAGTAAAATACCCGTTTTTGCACCTTAAATGTATCAACAATGCTATGATCTTCTTTAATTAATCCTTCATCTCATTGTTTCCTCATGGTGAGGGACCAGTGAGTTTGGTGATCGCGACAAAGACTCCTCAGATGAGTCTTCTGATGAGGAAGGTAACGTAGTTCTTTCAGGAAGAATGAACTGACACTTGCTGAGATGGGTTACCTGCGGCACAGAAAAAAACAGAGGCACAATATCTCAAGAAAGCGTGCTGGGCCTATAGGAGGGATCACCTTCATGTCACCATCTTGTACAGATGTAAAAGAGAGACCTAAATGAGGTTTCTCCTGGACCACAGTGTACAATGCACTAAACAGACAATGTAGAAGACGAAACCTGGGGGCAGAAACGGTTACTGAGGTCAATATCAGTTAAACTAGTTCCTGCAAAGGAAATGAAGGAGCATTTTTTGCAATCTTGGATGCAGTTTCACTGGCTTTTTTGTGAAGGATCTTTGATTGTCATGCATCTCCTGTGTGAATAAAACCAAGCATATTGTAGAAGAGCTGAAATTTTCTGTGATCTCTGCAAAGGCCATAATGTAAATATCAGATATTCTCCCATCTGGTAGAGAGTGGACAGTTTAAACTTTAGTGATTCTGCCCACCTGGACAAGGCCACAGTTTGAACTTGTGTGATCCTTCCCCATCTGGTAAAGAGGGCATAGTTTAAACATCAGAAATTCATTCCATCTGGAAGAAAGGGCACAGTGTTGTTTGAAGCCTTCAGTTTGATGCCAGAGAACGTTCATTAGCAGAACGCATGGTAAGTCGAGGCAAACTTCCAACAAAAATGTCCTGCAGTTCTGTCTGAAGGATCTGGATTTGTGCTGTTCGGCATTCCATCAACAGCAACACATACCCCCCATGAATATCCTTTCACACCTTACAAGCTTTCTCTTTGAGCTTCCACTTAATACCGTGCAACACGGCTGTATGCTTGATGGTAAACAAAGGATGGAGGAACAGAAAGATCAATTTTTTTTTTCTGATGTCCCAGGGATGACCTTGTTGTGGTATCCAGCAAAAGGCAACAAAATGGAGCACATATGAAGCCGTACTCTGATTTCCTGTGGCCTTTCTTGTTCTCCAAGACTTGGATTATGAAGGAAGTACAGGTCTCCTAGGGATAACGTGCATCATTTGCTGTTGAAGGTCTGCTTCTAAAGTGAATTTTTCTAAAGCAGCTCTTACTCAATTATCCAATAACTCAATTCTGTTACTTTTGTTTTTATATTGGGTCATCTCAACAGGTGATAGAGTGCTGGATAAAAGTCAAGATGTTTCCATACTGTAGCTACAGCAAGCAATTGCTGGATGGAAAAATAATAGCTGAAAATCCAGATCTCCATCCTGAAAATATGTTAGGTGAGGAGGTAACATTTTCTAGCAAGTTGCATTATGTCCAAAATCCTCACACTTCCTGTTGCTGTGATGGTCTTTTAAATCTCTTCATGGCAATATTCCCAATAAATTGTCTGTTACACTCATATATTCCATAAACAGCTAACACATCAGTTGAGTTACTACTAGTTACGCATTGGAAAGGAAAGTTTATTTGTTCACTTTAGAATAATGTATTTAGTTGTGTGCATTTTCGGTGGTTTCTGAGTGAACGTGTGCAAAGATTGGCAAACAGCAGCTAACATGGTGGTAAATCTGGGGATTTTCTTTGGCTGTTTTGGGCAGCAGAATTAAGTCTGAGGCCTGGAGATGGAGATGCAATGTGTCAGTGAGTCTGAAACTTCTCAGTTTGAAGCCAGTACTGAAAGTCAGTTGCATAAATGTCCTACACGGTCTGGCGAGGGGCATCAGCCATCAGATGTCCGTCTACCTCTGATTTCCCAAATTGCAGAGGAGCTCAGCCTCTTCGGTGGATAGTGGTGGCCATAGATGGCACAGACACGGCTGACCTGGATCTTGGCTTTGATTTTTCTTTTCAGAAAATGGTGTTCAGCTGTAAATGGTCCCAACCGTGGGTGATTTCCTATTCTTGTTATTTGTCATCACTCTTTACCTTCATTACATCTGCATCTTCAGCCCCGTTTGCCATTCGTCACGTAGACTCCCTGCTTAAAGCCGGGCTTTGGCCAGAAGATCGATTATAATGCAGAGGGTGATAAGTTGGTTATGTTGATGTTATGTGCTGTTGTAGCAAAAAGGTATAGAGGATTCTGCTGCAGAGATTGACCTGGTTATTGCTGGTTTTAGTCATTTGCAAAGTGCCCTCAGTTGAACTATTGAAAACTGTTATCCGTTTTGCAGTTTCTTAGATTGGAGCTGTTGTTTTTAAGTCCCATCAGGTTGATGTTCACCCCTAGTGTACAATATCTCCTGAAAACGTGGATGGTGAAACAGCTTTGGTTCATATACATTTATTTGTTTGATACAGAGCAGTACAGGATTGAACAGTTTAAAAAGGGCTTGTGTGGAAATAGTATGAAAAAGTTTCAGTCTTCATAAACACGTTTAATTAGAAGTAGATTCTTATTGCAGTCAAAGTAGACTCACCAGTGATGAACTTCCAGAACTTGCATGACATGAATTAACCAATAAATGATTTTTTTAATGCTTAAACAGGGAATGAAAGTGACTTTTTTTTATTTTTGACAATGGTGAAGACCGGACCGTGTCCAAGAACTGCAGACAACCTATTATTGCCAAGCATAAAAATTGAAAAGGGATACAAGGCCATCTCCAGAGATACTGGTGTCCCTGTTTCCACAGTTCATCATTTTATTGAGAAGTTTGCTACTCATGGAGCTGTCAAGAACCTCTCAGAATTTGATGGCAAGAGGAGAATTGATCAAGAAGTCTTTGTAAGTTGCTGTGAATTAATGAAAAACATAAAATTTTCAGGAAGCTTAAAGCTGACCTGGAGTGATGTGGAGTGATGGTATCAACCCATAGCACACACCACTAAAGCAAGAAGGGCTTTATGGGTGAAGGTCAAGAAGGAGCCCACTGTTGAAAGATAAAAATGGATGACTAATCTTTGCCCAAACTTACCTAGAGAAACCAACATCCTTCTGGAAAATATGAGGGCTAATGAAACCAAATTAGAGCTGTTTGCCAAAAAAAAACGTGCATTTAAGTTGAACAGACATCCTTTTGGCTGTATATCTTTGAACATCCTATTAAAACATTATAATGGTTAAAAGTTGGTCAACGTCCAATTATTTCTGAATATATTGTGCACAATATACCTAAAATGCAAGGGTGCCAACAATGCTGACCAGAACTGTATAGTGTCTCCAAAATCCTCCACTTGCATTCTTTGGTTTGAAAAGTTTGCATTCATTGTGACTGTGACTGAGCCCAACCATACAGTTGTTGGTCATATTTTTCTCCTTCTTGCTTTTAGTCTTTTCAGTCTTCTATTCTTCAGTGATGTGTTGAAAGTATGACTATTTCAGTCTCATCCAATGTCCCTCCTTTGAGTGTCAAGACGGCAAAAGAAACATTTTCTTTATATGCAGCATGTTTGGAATATTTCTACCATGTTCTTGCTAAATGTAACACCTCAAAAATGCCATGAGGTGAAATTAAAATGCTGCAAGTAGAGGATGGAAGAGCACTCCTGTCTTTAACAGAGCTGGCCTTACTATAGAGCAAGAAAAGGGATCTTTTCTGCTGATCTGGCCAACCCAACTTTACCTGAAAAAGGACTGAGTGATGCTCTCGGAACAGGGTTTAGGAGGGGGTCCAGAGTGTCTATAGACAGACAAAGAATAGAAAGTGAACAGTGTCATGTATGACAGTTGCCACCATCAACAAACTTACAGTCCAGAAATGGAGCTCCTTCTGTAATGATGACTTTTTCAGCCAGCGAATCAGAACTTAAGGTAACGCAAGCAATGAACATTCATTTATTTAGACCTTCTTCGCCAAAGAAATTATCTAGTGTTGTATGTTTCTCTGGATCGTCTTCTGCCACGATTACATGTTCTTTGTTAAAATTTCAGTAGAAGTACATTTACTTAGTGCCCAGTTTCACTTCCGACTTCATAAATGTACTGGTGTTTTGAACGTGAAGTGACAGCAAGTTACTTGATTCACTCAAAAAATCTTTGTGGGCAGGACTCTGTGTGTGTGTGTGGTACTAATAATAACTATAGTGCATTGAGCAGAACCTCCATGGGGCTGCATTTGGTGGTGGAAAGGGCCTGCCGGAGGATTTGTAATGGATAGTTAGCTGTGGACGTGTCCTCCAGGGGAATGTATTAATGAATGTAGGGTGGTGGGTGGAGCCTCCAGGGGGGATGTATTAATGGTTGCCTGGCAGCAAAAAGAACAGGTTCCTGTAATCCTGATGAATGGTTATTACCAAGCAGTAGTGAGAAGTCGAAAATGTCAATGGAGGGAGAGAAAAGGGTTTAATTTGTACCGTGTATTTCTGTAAACTCATTAATCATGTTTGGATGCTTCTCATCCAATGCGTTTCCCTGTTGAACCCACTGGATGTACTTTAGTGGTGCTTCGGTGACACGTCCTCTTACGGTGCACCACCCGTGCATTTTGGCTACAGGATACTTTGCAGAATGTTTCCCCACACACCGTTACACCTTAAGGAGATTATTGGATGCAAAGAGATCCTCTGTCAATCTACAGGATGAATAACCTGCCATATTTTGCTTTTTGGGGTCATATATCTACAATCAGTGTTCGAAATTTAGAACTCCTGTGTGCAAGTAAGGTTGTTGTGGTGTTCTGTCATATCTAATCTCATCTGGGAACATTTTATCAAGTCAGTCACGTTGTGCTGCAGCATCCTAGGCCAGTAGGAGAATGAGAAAGTCCAGATGAGAGGGAGCTGCAGTAGTCCCCATGAGATAAGACCACAGTTTGGACCAGGAGCTCTGTAGTGAGTAATGTGAGATATGAGCACATCCTGAGAATGTCATACAGGAGGTATGGGCAGGATTGCTTGGTAACTTTGTCGCGATGGGAGTCGGCAATTATTTCCAAGTTCTTGCCTGCAAAATCCAGTTTAATAGAGCTTCCAACAGGTGGATGGACCTTCTGAGAGATGGAGGACCTCAGTCTAAGAAAGACTGGGCTACAGATGGTGTTTGTTCTTCCAAGCAGAGATTCCCGAGAATCAACTTCCAATATGAGAAGATGCATTAGTGTCATTTGGAGGAAAATGGTAGCAGAAGTGTGTGTCGTCACTGTGTTAGCAGGAGTACCCATTAGAGGCAATGAGAGAACAATGGGAAAGATATTTTTATGCGTCGCAATGACCATTCCGACGTGTTATTTGTAAGAAAAAGTATTATAAATGGTATATTTTGATCTTATATGTTCAATTATTCATGTTTTTTCAGTAAATGTTTGGATTGGCATGTCTCATATAATGTTTCATACTAAATATTTAGAAATTTTAGTCCACAGGAAATGTCTGTCCTCACGCAATAGTCATATGTGGCATTTGCATCGTGTGAAATTTTGAATACAGTCATTTTCGTTGTTCTGAATGTGTTCTTACAAACTGCTTTTCCAAGTCAGCTGCTGAGTTGCTGTTTAGGATGCACCTCGACCGGGACCCCAGTCCGTCTCTTAACCAGTGGTTTTTTTCACTCTTTCTTTTTCAGTGGGAGGAAGTCAGTGGGTATGATGAGAATCTGAACACCATCCGTACCTACCAAGTGTGCAATGTCTTCGAATCCAGCCAGAACAACTGGCTGCTGACAACTTTTATGGATCGCCGTGGTGCCCAGCGCGTCTATGTGGAGATACGGTTTACTGTGCGCGACTGCAGCAGCATCCCCAATGTGCCAGGCTCCTGCAAGGAAACCTTCAACCTGTATTACTATGAGACAGACTCAGTCATTGCCTCCAAGGGTTCAGCCTTCTGGATGGAAGCACCCTTCCTGAAGGTGGACACCATTGCGGCTGATGAGAGCTTCTCACAGGTGGACTTTGGTGGGCGCCTGATGAAGGTGAACACAGAGGTGCGCAGCTTTGGGCCACTCTCCCGCTCCGGGTTCTACCTGGCCTTCCAGGATTATGGTGCCTGCATGTCATTACTTTCTGTGCGTGTTTTCTACAAGCGCTGCCCCAGCGTAGTGCAGAACTTTGCCATCTTCCCTGAGACCATGACAGGTGCTGAGAGCACATCACTGGTCATTGCCCGCGGTGTCTGCGTCCCCAATTCGGAGGAAGTCGACGTACCCATCAAGTTGTACTGCAACGGCGATGGCGAGTGGATGGTGCCCATTGGCAGCTGCTCCTGCAAGGCTGGGTTTGAAGCGGACAACGGGAACATGTGCCGAGGTGAGGCACGGCGCCTCCTCCCTTCCCCTCTGAGGAGATACTGTCCGTGTGTCTGCTCATCTACACGTGCATTCCAATTCATACGTCTTCATGTGGTTGGCGACATATTGTTTTGAGTTTATTCAAGGTAACCCAAGCTTGTCCAAAATGAGCTCACTGATCGTTTGAAGCAAAAACTTGAATTTGTAGCACTTTCATAATGTTAAGGTCAATGTAATATTAACAGTGAACGTTAAGGCTCAAGACAGTCTGCAGAAGACATCCACAGATCTCTCTCTGTTTGTTCCGTCACTTGTACGTGAGGGGCTTAGGAGCAGTTAAAAAGAGGTTAAGCGCTGGAGGAAAGGACTCGGTGAGGGAGTAAAGTGAGAAATGATTTGTAGCAGCAAAAGTCGGGGAACCGGTCGAAAGAAGAGTGGCAGGCCAGTGCCAGTAAAGAATAAAACTTTACCTCCTGTGGGCGCATTCTCTTGCCCGGAACGTGTTTGAGGATCAAAAGTAGAAGCTCCAGCATCCGGAAGTCATGTGGCGTTTGTAGTGAGATACCGACTTGGTGACAGCGGTTCTTCGTCAGCTGTGATGACACTCATCGGCATTCTCTCAAGCGGCAGAAGTGCCGGCTTCCCGGCTAAATTAAAACATGCCGACCCACAGAGGCGCTCCAGCTCTGCTGCCAATACGCCGCTCTGTCAGTCACCTGTCAAAAATGACAGACACCGTGGCTGAAGTGGCGATAAAACACCCCCTGACAGTAACGCGAGGGAATTGACAAAGTCTCACATCTGACACGGGCCGTTCATCCAGCAAGCGTCTGTCACATATGCAGTAGGAATTTCACAGATCAGACAGGCTTTTTGGTGCATAATTAATCATGGGACTTGGCAGTGGATGTATTCATAAAATGTTCCTGCTCCCTTCATCACCGTGACATGTAATCTGTCCTTTCTTCCACCCCTTTTCACCGTCTCAGTTTCTCATATCAGTCGGTCGTAACCTCTTCTCCGTCACGAGCATCGGCCGAGGAGGTCTTTCCTCGTCTGCCTTCTTCGGACTTATTTTTGTGACGTTTGGTGGACACGGTCAAAGGACGTCTCAAGCTGGAGTATGGCTGTCTTAAGGACCCTTCTATGTCACTGAGCGCAGAATGGATACTGTAGGCTACATTCACTGTGGTGCCACAGCAGACGCAAACATCTCAGCAAGGCAAGTTTACTTGTATTGCACAGTTCATACACAGAGTTTCCTCAAAGTTCTTTGCGGAGGCAAAAAAAAAAGTGTGACATAAAAAGATTTAATGAAACATGGTGATAAATGAATTACAGGGATATAACAAAGAAAAAAAACCAGGAACAATTGGGGAACGAAGATGCAATGCAGCGTTAGAGCGGAGAACTTTTTCAAAGGGGCGGGAGTGAAGTCTTCCGTCTGGATTTCAAATTGACACCTCCTGGTGCAGATCTGAGGCGTTGTGGGGAGTCGGTTCGGGCATCTGGTGGCATGATGGCTAAATGTTGCTTCGCCGTGTTTGCTACTGCTAACTGACCGTTTACTAAAGATCTAAGAGACCTACCCAGTTTTTACTGTATGAAAATATCAGAGATGTATTTTGGCCCTGAGCCACTGAGTGATTTATAAACAAGCAGCAGCAGCACTTTAAAATCAATTCTGTGACTAACTGGAAGCCGGTGTAATGGTCTGAGAATTGCAGTAATGTGATCAATCAACTTGGTTCCTCTTAGAATTCTAGCAGCAGCATTTCAAACAAGCTACAGTTGTCTAATGGTCTTTTTGGCAAGGCCAGACAGACGTAGTCCACCGCTGTGCGTGTGAAGCCCCGAATTGTTGCTATAGTCCTGTTTCTAAGGTTATCAAAGGCTGATTTTAGCTATGTCTAAAATGCTGCAGTATTTATCTTTTAGATTTTCAGACACGAGACTCAGGGTAAGGATTGATGTTAAATCTTCTTCTTTACCAAAGACAATCATCGCCATCCTTTCTTGATGTGTTTTTGCATCCAGCTGTTTGTTTCCTCTAAGCTTCGAAACAGGGATTTTTCTGGGGCTGCAGTCATTGGATGAAAGAGCCAAGTAAGTCTGGGTGTCGTACACGTAGCTGTGGTGGACAATTTTTTTCATCTTCCAAGGTTTGGCCTAGTGGGAGTATTTAAAGGTTGAATAAAAGAGGACTAAGGATTTTACCCTAGAGTATTACACAAGTCATGGTGATCTGCTCAGATTTATAACTGCCGATAGCTGCGCAATAACCTTCTAAATAATGACCTAAACCATCTAAGCACCATCCCGGACAGTCCTACCTGGTTCTCCAGTCCATCTATAAGTATTTTCTGGTCCAGAGCTGCACTAAAATCCATTAAGACCAGAAGTGATATTTCTTCTGAATCGGTATTCAAACAGATATCTTTAACAAGACAGCATTGGTACGGTGATGCCATCTAAATTCAGACCTGAAGTTATCAGAATAGCCTTTTACATGTAAGAAGGTGCTAAGTTTGAGCTTAAAGACAACTTTTTCAACAACCCCGCCGGGGGGAGGAAGATTTGAAACAGGTCTGTAATTGTTAAGTACGGATGTATCCAGGTTACTGTTTTGGCTTCACAACTGGAGTTTTGAATTTCTTTGGAAAAATGCCTGATGACAGTGAACCGTGTCTTTGCTAAGCAGTTGAATACAGTGTTGAATATAGTTGGCAAAATGTCAGGACCGCAAGTGGACGGATTAAAATGCCTCACTATTTCAAGATGTTTGCAGTCAAAAGTACTGAATTCAGACATGCAAACTAGCACATTTCTGTGCAGAGATTGAGATGACTTAGTTTCACTGTTTGATATATAGATATTTATGACCTGCCTAATATTTTAACACTGAAAAGACATGCAAACTCATTATACATTTTGGCAGATTGGAACTCAGGAGTTAGTTGCATTGGGGGGACTTGTTAGCTTGTCAACAGTGGCAAATGAAGAAGCATTACTGATGTTTCTGTTAATGATGTGAGCAGAAGTAAGTCCAGCCTTGCTTGTTTCAAAGTTGTAAAGTCAATCTGAAGTTAGGATTTTCTCCATTGATGTTCAGTTCTCCTGCATTCTCTTTTCTCACTTGTTACTGCTGTGGTGTCTCCAAGGTGCTTTCAGCTTATGAGAAATTTTCGTAACCTTCACGTGTACAATGGTGTTTGGAACATGCAGGCTTTACAGTTAAAAGTTTCCAAAAGGACATCCACCGTGTACTTGGTGACATAGCTAAACCTTCCACAAATAGAACACAGGTGTTGTCGTTTATGTATCTTTTTTTTTACCAAAATGGATCTGGGCCAGATATCAGGAGAATCCAAAATACAGAAGAAATTGCCGCAATGATCGGTGATGGCAAAGTTCTTGTTGACAATATTTACACCCTTACCAATGGCCACCTGACCTAAAATGTGCCCTCAAGCATGAGTGGGCCTAAATGCTGCAGCAGACCAAAAGTGTCTAAAAAAAAATGTAGGAATATTTTCTTTGGGATTATTTATGTCAAAGTTAAAATCACCAGATCTCCCTTTCATTGCAGCACAGAGGTATTCAAAGGAATCAGTCTCTCCCAATGATATTTGTTTGCAGTGGAATGTGTCTATAAAAAAGCAGCACCCATCCTGTCTGCTCAGGAAACACTCATAAAATTGAAGTTTGGAGGAGACGATTCAATAAGAACTGTTGCGCCGTTGCAATTTTCTATCCAAGTCTCAGTTAAAATCATAAACTCAGGTTGATGTGCAGTAATAAGATCATTCACTAAAAATGATTTCTTTGCAAGGGAACGGATATTGAAAAGAGCTAAGTTGATAGCAGGAACCCATCCCAGCCTGAGGCTGATGTGGAGTAGAGGGCAAGTTGGCCAGATTCCCTGTATGGGTTGAGTGTAAGCTGCTTGTTCCTTTGCCAGTCAAAAGAAAGATGGGAGAAACTACAGGCACTCAGAGTTCCAGCTTGATCTGAACAACAGCAAGAGCAGCATCGCTGTTAGCAGAGCAGAGGCCCTGCAGATATTCATAAGCAATTGAGTTTTATACATTGTGCTTTTTATCAGACTAGAGATGCTGAATTTTGTAACATAAGGGATGATGCTGGTGCTCATGTTGAGGAAACGGATGAGAGGCTCTATCAGAGGGAGGACAAGAATGACACAAGTAAGACTTTGTCCTTGTTGAAGGATACGGAGCCAAGAGTTTCTTGGGTAAAACCTGAGGACTGTCGATGACAGAAAGAGAGGTTAGTTCTAGCAGACAAGTTTCTCCATCTTCTCTGAAAAACCCAAAAAGGGAGATGTAGAGGACAGTGAAGGGGTGGAGTCATCACAGCTCACATCTGGAGGTGGTGGGTGAAATGTGTAAGTATGTCATTAGCACTCTTATTGTGAGGCTGAAAGTCAGCATGAACTATGTCCTTAGACTGTAGATGTTGTGGCTACCACTGTGGTCCTCAGATTATACTCACAATGAATCATTCTTTGGGTGTGTTGATTATAAACTTATCCAGGGTCAGAAATCTGTCTGAAGGATCTTCCAGGGGTTGAGCAGGAACCTGTAGCTTCTCCAAGTTTACCATGTCACCGAAGGGGAAAGATAAATAGAAAAGGAAGAAGACAAAATTGTTGATCAGAGTATTACCTCCAGTTGTCTTTAAGTGGAAGCCATCTGACCTAAAAAATTCCTTATGCCCCTGGAACAGGTTGAAATTGTCAAAGTTTAGTCATTTTAGAATACTGGTCTTCTGAAGTCACATATGAAGACTGACTGACTAAGAAAACATATGTTTGCTGGACTGGGAGTGGTTTGCTATTCAATGTTTACAATTTTAAGTTGTCAAGTATCCTTTTTCCAACGTGGACAATAACGGCAGTAATTCTCCGACAGTCCGAAAGTATCTGTCGGAAATTTCTCGTCGGTGTCAGAGATGGTTACACTGGGAAGACAAGTTATTGTGGTCTTCCTGCCTACGTTTCTGATGATGGAACCCTCCTGTCAGAATATTTGGCTCAGCAATATTATCAACTGATGACAAACTAGCAGTGCAGGATAATCGGGCTTTTGTAGCAGGGTGTAGAAGTGGAAGAAGCTAGCAGGGCTCCTAATCTCAATTCAAGACTGTCGTGAAGATCCTTTTTTTCCTAGTTGGTGCTCTCATTTATCTCTGGATTGAATGCTTTAGCTCACCGTTTTCAAGTTTTGGAAAATCTGTCAAAATATCCAAAGATAACATATCTTGGTGTGTTGAGTTAGCTTTTGCCACCAGCTGCTTGGGAAGAAAGCCAGAGGACAGTCCGCCCATTTCAAACAGATATGACGGCAGTATCTTCAGTTTCTTCGTTTCCAGCACAACAATCTTCAAGTTTATAACAAGTTGAACGACATAAGGTTTTTGAAGAGAGATGAGACGTCTGCCAGGTTTTTATCGTTAACTAGCCCCATGATGAGATGGACAAGCTGGCTGCTGCTCCTCTTGCTGACCTCCTCTGCCAGGGAGCAAACAATGCGGAGATGCTGCTCTTCCCACCCTCCTCCTCCACCCTGCCATTTCTTAGGGTTGTAGAAACTCAACTAAAACTTAAAATGATCTATCCTGAGGATAAGTTATTTCTTTAGCTTCTCTGTATAAATTTGTGTTGCTGTGCCTGCCTGGCGGACAGAAGCAGCAGAATGTATACCAGTTGTAACACCGCGGACTTGGGGTTCCACAGTGTTTAACGCACACGCCAGCGAACGAAACCGCAGGACCCGAACCTGGGTCTTTTCTGCTCTTTATGTCAGCCTTGATCCTTCCACGTCAGCTCCCTCAATTGAGGTTTGAAAGGAATATCTGCTCAATAGTGCGGCTTGGATTTTGTGCGGTTTAGTCACTCAGTGGTTTGGAGGACCAGCATTGGGACACAGTGTTGTAAATAAAGCAGCTACCACTCAGCCTTCGGAGAGGAAAGACATGCGGCATGTTGCTTGTGTGCAGCACAAGCAAGTTGGTATAAATAAATGTTTTTTTTGTTTATAAATTATTGTCTCAAAGTCAGGAACTCGTCCCCAGGCTACATTTCTCATTGCTGTTCTGGTGTGTTGTGTAAATGGGAAATAAAAGGATGTAGTTGTGTAAGAAGGCAAACGTGAAAATGCAGAGAGGGAGGTGAATAATGACTGTTTAGTAATGTTGCCCGAATTTGCAGTTAAAATGAGTCCAACCGCTATGAAGATAATAGATGATAATCTTAGTTGTACATATTCCTCAATTTATTAACAGGGTGGGTTCTTCAGAAGCCTCTGATGAAACCATCATGGAGTAAAAGTCTGCAGTTATTTAATGACTTTAATTTTAAAGCTGCAAACACTGTGGAGTTGAGTTCAGTTTCTGCTCTGGCAGCACTTTACTGCAGAATATTGCCTGGGTGTGGATATGCAGTTTGAACTGTGCAAAAAAAAAGATTAAAATAGAAAACATGAAAAAGAAAAGAATACTGACAAACATTGACCTTCAGAAATTCGAAACTCAAACGTTCATATCAGAAGGACCCAACTGAATTTATGTGCAATGTAGCAGGGTGATGTGGACCTTATTTTGGGAACTCGAGGCAGGAGGGCCTCGCCGGGGCGCATTTCCAAGGGTGTGAATAGGCCAGATGAAGAAAGCGGAGAACCCCGGCAGCGGTATTATTCCCCTCTCCGCGTGACCCGCACACACAGACATCTCTTGCTCTAATGATGTAGTAGAAATCGGTAATGAGGAGCACAGCACATCCACAACGGACAGAAAGGCGTATAATAGTCCCCCTCTCCCCGGTGTCTTCTTCTTCCACCTCCCCCCAGGCGTCATGTCATAGGATTGACGCACCTTGCCAGGATGCGTCTTGCCCGGAGCATTTAAAGATCACAGAATATGGATAAAAAGATGAATGTTTAAAATAAAATGTTTGTTGTAAACCCAGTGTTTGTTCAAGGTGTGATAAATCTAGCGTCGGCAGTATTTTGGAGCACGTTCAGCTTCGGGCAGTGAGATTACTCTCCATCCTTTCGCTGTGGTTTCCTGTGAGTTTAATCCCGCCATGAGATCTCAGTGTAGTTAAAAATTATGTTTCTGTGAGCTACAGTGTGGGGGGGGGTGATGGTGTAAATAGTACAGGGTCCTATAACACCTTAATGTAAAGTGAAAGCAGTAGCTTTATGGATCGGTATATAACCTGACAAGGACTACGTCTGACCTTATTCAAGGCAGAATCAATTTATGCGTATTGATTTGGTGAACGAGAACTAAATAGAGTTCCTTTTATGTTGTTGGAAAATGATTTATTTGGTGAGGCTGGAACTAAAACAGGACTGATAGCTAATTTACAGCCTGCAAAGCTTGTGGAACCTGTGCTGCTGCTGTTTGGGCTACAACAGTCATTGATTTATCCATCTTTATCCAGTATATCTGTGTACATCTTAAGGCTCATACCATCTTTAGGGTATGTGTGTGTGTGTGTGTGTGTGTGTGTGTGTGTGTGTGTGAGAGAAACGATGATACTGACTGTTTGTACGTTTTGCTTCAGAAACATTTTACGTTTGCTTTTATGCCTTCTGGTTGCCAGAAGGAGCCGCTCTGCTGAATGGTATATTTACAAACTCCTCCTCCTCTGGTCACTCTCCTCTTATCTCTTCCTTTTACACACGTCCATTGCAGCGTGTGTACGCAAGTTGAACAGCAAATAATTTAGCTATATGCCCCCCCAGGGCAGCAGATGCAGGGTTTGGCATCACGAGACCCACTGTGACCCACTCAGCTTGGCCTGCTGTGGTGAGCTTGTTGTTGTGCCAATGGTTGCCGCGACATTTCGCCCGGGTGCGTGCAGCTCCTGATTTCGGCTGGGGGGGGGGGGTTACAGTGTTAAACCATCGCTAACCAAAAGCGCTCTGCAATTGCGAAGCGGAGGAACCCTTGTGAACGTGAGGGTGACAGAACTCCGCCATGAGTTCCACCGGTTGCTCGGCGTCACGTGGCCTGCAGCGATGGGGTGTTCTTGCGCCACAGCTGGTTGGGTTGCTCTTTAATACTGCTGGTAACAATGTAGTCACGTAAGGAATAACGTCCTCTGCCTGTCACGCCATAAAATTAGGCATTTCTAGCTAAATCAAAGGAGCAAAATCATTTTGCCCTCAAACACACAGGTGCCCAATTAATTTTGACTTCCAGATTTCCAAGAAGGGCCTGAGGGTCATTTCCCTTGGATTTATTGAGTCTCCTTGAGACTGTCATATGTCGGCATTCAACTGGCATCCAACAGACACTCGCTGGCCGCTTCTCATTGACAGACTCGAACACCCCACCTTACACCGTCTGGGTGGGTGCAGTGCTGGCGGGGCTGATAGAAAACAGCGTCGTGTCTGGGAGTCGACGGCACCCTTTAGCTTCTCCGAGTACCCAGCATCCTTGCGGCGGAGTGTGGAGAGTTTCTCTGGATCTCTTGCGTCAGTCATAACCGAGCGAGCGGGAGAGACGTCTGCTATCGACAAAAGAAATGGCCTTTTCCACTAAGCGCATGATCTCAGTTCCTCTGATCTCGCAGCAGGGAAAACTGGGCTTCGGTGGGCACGGAACACAACAGTTGCTTCGTGAACATCATCGTTTGGGCTGTATTGTTGCCGGTAACTTCAGTTGCCCATCAGCCGTCCTGTAACTGATGCCAGTTCAACTAAACCCTACGGAAATCAGTTGTTTTAGTATGAACTCAAAGACATCAAACATTAAGAATAAGCAGTAGAGTGGCAGGAGACTTTGACATAAAATATGAACATTACAATATAAGTGTATATGCTAATTCGACAGTTAATTTTACTGTATACAAATTTCACCCCACAATACAGTCCGTTCCTCCATTTCTGAGTCTTTGTTTTCCATAGAAATCAATCCGAAGTCGTGTTCGTTTTCTGCCGTTTCTCGAGTTGAGCGTCTGAACCACACAGCCCTTTTCTCCGATTTGTGTCCTTCACATGCCTTTTATTCCTGTCGGTAAAGTACAGCGCTGACTCAGACCTTTAGTTCTTGCCCTGAATGCGTAGACACACACAGGTGACACCGAATGTGGTGGGAGCAGAGAACCAAAAATTAAATACACACAAAGGTGATAAGCTGCCCCAGTTAGTAAACCCTGAATAACATAACAGAAGCACAGTAGAATATACCAAAAAAAACTTATTAAACATAACTAAGATAACACATACAATATGCAACAAAGAATCATGGGAAGGGTCCACTAAGAAGTATTGAACCGCAATTCTGTTACCCGGTAAAATTGTACTGTGTCTTGCTGGCACTGTCCCAGCATCATTTGTTTATTTTACACCGTTTTACACTATTTTTTCCTCATTGCTACATGTCCGTCGCTGCACAAGGAGAAGAAAAACAGTGATGATTTCTTATTTATGTAGACGTTTTACAGAGTTTTAGTGAAATTGGTTGGGCTTCTTTGGGGCTTTGAAACAGACTATAATTTCTCCCATTTGAAATGATAAGAAACGAGTTCCCTCTTAACTTTTTTCCCGGTTTAAGTTTGGTTTTCAGGAACAGACTAGGAACGTGAACCCAGGGACAGGTGTACTGTTGGTAGGCCATGCAGGTTCAGTCCCAGGCCCGATTGGTGATGAACGTGGTCCCTAAGGTGAGCGTTGGAGACCCTATCATAACAGGTGACTGTGGTTGGCCACAGTAGAAATATCAAAATGAGGAGAAAACATTTTAAAGCACAAAGAGCAGATTGCCCATAGGTGGATGAAGTTCCCAGATTTGTCATCGTGCTGGATATCCAGACCCAAACGCTGTGCCTAATGGAGCTCTGCCTGGTTTCTGTGGAAGACCTGGTCTGGTAGAAGCTCTTCCAAGGACATTGTATTTTTTCTGTCCTGGAATCGACAGACCACTTTTGTGAAAGGTCAGGAGCCCTTCCGTCTTAGCATGATGCATGGTGTGCCGCAACCTCATCCAGCAAGCTCACACTAAGCCCCAGGGTGCTACATGGGGTACCTGCTGGCGTGTCGTTACAGCTGATATGGAGAAGAATCTTTCGACACTGCTATTCAAGGAAACAGCAGTTGGCGTAGAAAGGCTGAGGCAGCCATGCTGGTTTGAACAGAACTGAAGTACTAATTTGGATACGCATGTATAACTGTCTTTGCTGTGATGTAGTCGTGAGTGTATAAAATACACATTGCGCTCTGGTGTGGTGGCGGCGGTAAGCAAGTGAGTCTGGTTCTGCCAGGGCCTGTCTTTTCACCATGGGTGGAAGATTCGCAACAGTCTGGAAGCGCAGGAGCTGTATTCACGTTGCAGCTCAACACGTCAACAGCTCGAGCAGGTCGTGACCACCGGAAGATGGAAGCAAAGACATACGAGGCCTACTGTTGCAATAGAGATGCTTATAACCCTGTACGATGTACAGTAACGGCCCAGTTCCTTCACTGTACGCCTGTAAGCAACGTGTGACCCGTGCCTCCTGTGTGGCAGTAAATATTAACGCTCAGTCCTAGACATGAGTGTTGATGAATCTATGACAAAAGCAAGCGTTATTCTGGGTTATACATTTACCAGCGGGAACCTTTGTACAAGTTGGTGGTAACAAGATGATGACCGGCTGCTTTGGAGAAGTGGCGTGAGTGGCTGTGTTTGTGGCTGCTTGGTGAGTAGTGGTTTTCGAGGACCAGGTGGGCAGGAGGGTAACGTTCACTCGCTTGATGAAGAGCCCTCATTTGGAAGCCACAGGCGGAGTAAATAGTGCCGCGGTGCTTAACGGAGATGTGTTGTTTTTTTCGCAAAGGCCCGACTGCACTTGTTTTCCGGCCGAGTAAGAAATGTGTGGAGATGATGGAGCAGCACGCATTCTAGCCGTTAGCAGAGGTATGATGGCCCGTCCTTTCTGCTGGAAAACACTTCAAAACTTTAGTGAGAAGCATGTCGTTTTCAATTCCTCTAATAGGCCAAAAGCATCAACTGAAATATAACCTGTTGTTAGTGTTCAGACCCTCGTGCAACGATGACGGGCAGCTTACTAATGTACCAGAGGAATCATCACCGCTGAACTCTACCTGTACACGGTTCTGCAGCTTTACGCAAAACCGTGGCCTCTCATGCAATATAACGGATGTGGGTAGAAAATGAGTGACATTATAGCATTTAAATAGCCTTATAAGAAGCATATGTGATATAATGTGAGGAGAGACCAGGATGTTTTGTTTGCTTACTGCTTACTATCAAAAATGTCCATTTCTAATGCTTGTCGTTTATCCACCTGAAGCGAGCAAGATGACGCCGCCATGTTTAAGACTGGCAGGTTGAAGGAACCTGCTGTACATGGTGGCAAACAGTGCAGTTGCTCCTCTGGGGACCACTGCTGTCTCTTTCTGCCCGTACAAATGTTCCTCGCACTGTCTGTGGGAGAAGCGCTGAGAAAGGGGGGCAGCAAACCTTGACGTGGCTAAGTGGTCTGCACTGGTTTTAACAGGTTCACGTGTACTAATACTGTGGCTTTTCTTGCTGTTTCTTTGCCCCTCTTCAGCCTGTCCGCCTGGCACTTTCAAGTCCAGCCAAGGCCGCGGTTTGTGTTCGCAGTGCCCGCCCCACAGCCGCTCCACCATGGAGGCCGCCATCACCTGTGCCTGCCGCAACGGCTACTACCGAGGGGACGGGGACCCCCCAGACACTCCGTGCACTAGTGAGTCAGCTGTCCGACCCTTCGCCAAAAATACAATCTGGGCACTTGTTTAATTTTTTTTTTTTAATGAAACTGACTTGTGGCTTGTAGCTTCTGACTGCTTACATCTCTAGTTCTACTCCTACAGAAGAGCAAGTGAGGTTTGACATCTACATTATGGACTTGAGCCCACGTCCACGATTTGAAATACTCCTCCTCTAAAGTAACGTACAACTTATGCTATGTCCACTTTTCTCTCATATAAAACCTCTGTTGACTCAGCTGTTGTAATTCGTTTGAGGCCTCGACAGAATGATTGGTTTTCACAGCTACTCTTGCAAACAGTTACATCTGTTTTTATAGCCATAACAGAGGACGGAGGTGTCTGTAGTTCGGTGTTTAACACTTGTGAACAGTGCTGATGGGGGCTGGTAGTCACCAGTCTGCAGTATATTTTGTTTTTCGCATACTGGAACTTCTCGTAAACTCCCAGCAGTTTTCTCCCCCAGCTGACCGTGTTCTCTGGTTCTGCTGGTTACTGGGCAAGAGATGGCTTCAGGACATAGTGGTTATTCACGATAAATATTCCGCTTTTAACTACCCCGCATGCACTAAGTTATGCTACTTATTGGTTTATGTGCTGATTTCCCACTATTTGTGTTGCCTTTGTTAAAAAAAAAAGGTAGGTACCGTCATTTGGACTTATATCGACACTATAAGCTTTTCTCTTGATGATCAACCGGTACATCTAGAAGCAGCATCAGAAGCCAAAACATCGATTTCTTCAGCTGCTTCCGACTGCATGTTCTAAGTTGATTTCTTTTCTTTTGCTCCTTTACTTTTCTGACAGTTTCTGACAGTTGCAGAACAAAAATGAATAATCTGTCGATTGTAATTTGTTAAAACTGACTTAAGGGGAAAACCTCAAAATTGTGGGTTTCTAGAGCAGAGCCAGAATTTAATCGGCCAACTTTTGCAAAGAACCCAGAGTAGAATTTTTCTTGAATTTTTCGTGTTGATGGCTTCTTCATTGCTTGATTAGATGAGTTAAGTGATAGTAGTGTGATTCCCTGCAGATGGAGTCAGGTCTGATAGTCCCGAATGAGCAGGTTAGGCCGAATCGAGGATCATAATGCTGAACGTCTTGCTGCGGGTGGTGGTTGAGCCCCTGGTTTTTTCAGCCCAGTCAGTCTACATTCCTCCTCGAGGGGAACCTAAAATGGTACACAGAGACCCAGAACCCATGGGATTAGTTTAGGAACCAGTGAAGAAGCAGGATCTGTGAATGGGGGGGGGGGGTCTTGATACTTTGACGACGCTCAAAATCTTGGATGCCGTTTATCGTTTGCTTTGCAGCTGGCACATCAAGCGGGAACTTTCTGTCCATAAATTCCTGTTTCTGTGCAAGTATAAGCTGAGGTATTCCACCCTCTCCCCCCTGCAGCCTGTAAGAACTGTAGCTGTGGTACCCTGTGCTATACATTTTGGCAGCTGAAGCAAATGTCACTTGAATAGCAGTTATTTTAGAAGTACAGTCCTCTCCTATATAACAAATGCTCACATTACAAAATGTCACACTTACAAACAGATTAATTTGTAGCTTAAAATTAGCATAATGAGGTATCAACTCACAGTGAAAGGAAGCCTTACAAGAATATAAATGTCAAAATATGGCCTTGGTGATGGTTTCTACTAATGAAGCACACATGATTTTCCTGGGTGCCAGTCAGCTGCAGAGTGGAGGGTGAACTGAATACTGCCTGTTTGGGTTATGCAACGTAGCTCATACAGCAAGCAGCACACAGGCAGAGACAGACCATACAGGATTCTTGGGTCTTCACTGTTACAGGTCAGCACAGTTCAGACACACCACAGTACACAACCTACACCAGGTACCGTGCCTAGTTACAATCAACAAGCACAGCTCTACTTTAAACTTTGTTGTCCACAGAAGACCAGGCTCCCCCCCCGAAGTAAGATGCTGAGCATACAGCTCTGTCTTGACCACTGTTGACCTCTGACCTGCATTGAAACCCCAGAAAGCAGTGGTCTCCTCTTGTGCTACAAACCAGAGCACTTGTGATGTACAGTACTGTGCAAAAATCTTAGGCACATGTGGGAAAAATGCTATAAAGCGAGGATGGTTCCAAAAACAATGCCACGAATACTTGTTAATCAATAAACCTTCTAAAAAGTGCAGTAGACAAAAAAGCCTCAATCAAATCAATATTTGGTGTGACCACCCTTTGCCTTTAAACCAGCATCAGTTCTCTTGTGCAAACTTGCATGCAGTTTAAGGTAGAGGTTCTTCTGCAGACTTTGACTGCCTCTGCATGTCCTCCCAGACTGACTTGATCATGTTGAGAACAGGGCTCTGTGGGGACCATACCATCTGTTGCAGGATTCCTTCTTTTTGCTCAAGATAGTTCTGTATGACTGAGATTGGGTGTTTGAGGTCATTCTTAGGCTGCAGAATGAATTTGGGACCAATCAGAACCCTCCCTGATGGTAGATAAGAATCTACCTATACTTCTCAACAGACATTGAAGTTGCATGCCTAAGACTTTTGCACAGTGCTGTATATTGATGGGGTTATGATGGTTCCTTTTTCATCTTGCTGTAGAAACAAAAGGCATTGTTTCCAGGCCAGACTGTGAACAGACCCTTACCTCTAGCTGCTGTGTTGTGTTTTTCTGCTGTGTTTGTCTTGCTGACACATGGACAAATGGATGGTTTTATCATATTGCTTATTTGCTTTGGTCGCTTACCTTTTGATTAGGTGAAAAAGATGTTTAACCTCACAAATGTAGTGTAATCGGGGATTTATAACTGCTAACAAAAGTAGTTTAGATTTTTTTTTTACATTCCATGAAATCTAGACTTTGATAACTGTAGCAAATGTAGCAAAGTGGAAGTAATTTTTACCTTTCTCAATGTATTTGAGTAAAAGTAAAATATTAATGGCAGATGAAATAAGGAATCCAGTTCAAATGTTTAGTGTCTTTCCATGTTCACTATTTATCACGGGCAGACCTTCTTTCTCTTCTTTACTTTTACTGAATGACCATAGGACTCAGTGCTGCACGGCTGACTGGATCATCCACGTTCTGCTCTCGTGTTGCATCTGTGGTCTTTGAAAGCTGCGCGTGACCGTAAATACCTGGCCCACCTGGCCCTGTGCTGTGATCAAGAGAGTGACGGATTGGTTGAGTTTCTGGTTCTGGTAGCAGGGAGTAAGGAAAGCAGTTGGCTCTTTCTTGCTTCGGCCCTTTTCCAAGGGTCCTTTGTACCTCAAGCTGTTGTCGTGCACGTTGAGAACATAGGATGCAGCAGCATCGTTTCTGTGTTTGCATTGCTGAAGTCACTTTATTGGTACCTTGTTATATTTGGTTGCTGCAGAAATCAAATAGAAATACTTTAAAGCACCCCGTGTTCTGAGAGAATCTGCCCCTTGTGTCAGGTTTTGAAACGGAAATCAAAATCAATGGGTGGCTTCAGTGCGCCTCCTCCTCAGTTGTTGTGCTCTCTTGGTCCCACCAGTACAGCAAAATTGCGCACTGGCTAGTTTCAGTTGTGCTACGGTGTTGAGCCCTGAGCTCCATGGAGGACTGTTCTTCTTTAATGTGCCTGTAAACAAACCTAAGCCACTATAATTGCCTTTCCAGGCCTAATCCACAGGCTGGCAGGCCAGTGATTGCTGTTTGGGTCCAGGCTTCTTCCTTCACGGTCAGGCTGGCCTTCACTCTGAAACTGGGCAGGATCATTAAGCCTGTGGGCACTCGGTACAATTTTGTGTGCTTGTTAGACTTCTGGGTGCTCGCTAGGGAAACCGAGTCCAGCCTTTTCAGCTGACGTGGGTTCCATTGTGGGGCAGCAGATGGCATACCTCAGATCCTGGAAACACTCCTACATTTGTGCCCGGGAAATTGCTGCAGCATCTGTAACATACATGTTCAAGTCTTGCAACAATACCAGCATCTCTTTTAGCAAAAGGATAACAGTAAGAATTTGCCCACAAACATCCCCTCCCAAGCACCAAGGAAAAGGAGCAAGCCAAAGTGACTAGGAGACCACGGACGCCAGGAACATTTTGCACACTGACTCGGCAAAAGACAAAGCTATTGAAGTAGCAGCAAATGTTGGAAGAAGAGGCGCCATCAACACTGTCTGAGCTGACAAGGCATCTGACACCCGCCCCCCATCAAAACCAGACTAGACACTCCACGCTATTCAACACCTGGGTCCACCACACACCCAGGTCCTTGAACGTGCATGAGTTCAGAAAACACAGGTCGCCAAGTGAGCCATGCAGAGGGATCTTCTCACAGGGCGTTGACCTGGGTTGCAGGGGACTTGATTGGGAGTCTGGCCTCCTCCTGACCCTGATCCACATCCTCATCTCCAGCCACCCTGAGAAAATCAGCTGTATTTGAAGATGAGCTGAGTTGCTGAGATACGGTTGTGCCACTCCATCCTACAGCAGCAGCTGAAATAGGTGTATGAAAATGTAACGGAATCCTTTAGAACATCTGGCATGGGTAATGAGATGGCCAGGTAAAAGTTGAGGGCAGTACAGAGAGATGAGCTCTTCTTGTCAGTAAGACCGGGTCAACAGGCATGGCTTCGTGCAAAGGAATAACGCAGTAAAACTGAAGGTAGATCAAAGCAGCCAAGTGGAGTTGAAGTGATCGGCAAACCAATTGTTAACTGGCTGCCGCATCTGACTCATCTTCATGGTGCCTCATTGCTTCCTCCATGAAGCCAATGTGTGCTGGTCATGTGCAGATGTTGCTGCGCACTCATGCTGACTGCATCTGTACACACACACACACACACACACACACACACACACACACACACACACACACACTCGCGCTCACACACTCTTATAGACCCGGTTACATATTCATTAACACAACACTGGTGTTCAAGGGGCCTTTCTTTGCATAATCAGAATTTCTCTGCCAAAATAACGTACATGTGAAGCATTACGTAAGTAAATAAAATCTGTTATACAAGTAAATAAAGCATTAAAATTACAAGTACTAAACACAAAACTTAGTGTTGCTGGTTGCATATTAATAGCATTAACTTTTAATTGCATGCACCCGATATCAGAAGAAAAGATTCTTGCATTTGCAAATGTTTCATTCTGTAGGACCTGGATTGATTGATTGTACAGGATACATTGATCAATCAATCACTCAGTGCTAATTTGCAAAAAAGTACCAACAAAGTACAATTAGTAAAATACGAAGAATATCAGTAGCTCTGGAACATTTGGATTAGAAGAGCAATGCATTTGGCACTTTCTATGCAGATTTTTCACCAGCAGTGGTTGCTAGCATCATCAGAGCATGGTAGATGAGAGCGGGGGATGGGGGTAGTGCCAATAGCACGTTTATAGGTTCTCGGGTAAACAGTCGATGGTCACGATTGGTTCGCCCCTCACCTTCAGCATTTGCTGTTGACCTTTTTTGGTTTCTTGGACTTTACGATCTAAAGAAGTATATATAGGTTTTCATCAAGTCCATATTCTCAGTTCTGGTCCATCTGCAATTGTTTCCAGTTTCCCACTTACCATCAGACTGTCCTTCTTCCCCCATTTGACTCAGACTTGTAGGTCCAGCAATGTCCAAGCTGGCATGACTCTCCTTGTTCTTGTGACTCTTGTGTTGGAAGGTAGGCGGGTATAACGTTCATCTTGCCTGCAGACTCGTATTGAATAGCAGTGGGACTCCTGGACTGGGAAGCAGATCCCACTTTCCCACATGCCAGGCGATGGTGCTGTCCAACCAACTGTCAGTTTAACAGTGAGACAGAAACTGAGGACACAACTTGTACATACAGGTCCTCTTCAGGTCTCCAGTGCTAAATTGTTACATGATTATTTGTGCAGAATTTAGGGCAAGGTCTACAAAGGGACCTTTTTTGGTGGATCAAACTGGTAGAGGAAAAGAAAAAAAATTATCCAGGCTCTTTCCAGAGGCCTGTCTATGAAGATGCGTTGCAATCCCTACCTACGGCGAAGCGGTTGGAAGAGACATCCATGCAAATGTTTAAACCAGAAGAAAAAGTCATCAAAGTATTAAGACGAGTGTTGAGTCAGCTGCCAAGTCAGCATGCTGTGGCTTGTATCACCGGACCCTGTGTGGTACAGGCCCAGCGATGCGGAGACTACAGGAGAAGTAGAAGTAAGGTGTTCTGTGGAAGTGGTGAATCTCACAAATCTCTTCCCCCCATTTACTTAAAAGTTATTACAAAGCAAGAACAGTCCAAATCCAGGCTTCCGTTGTACAGTGATGAGAAGTGCGACGGGGTTTCAGAAGGGTCGCATACGATGAACACATTGTGAACACTTTTGATGTTTACCCTTCACCTCCCATGTTGTGCATGTAGGTGTCCCCTCCAGCCCTCGCAGTATCATCTCCGTTGTCAACGAAACATCAGTGACGCTGGAGTGGCTCCCACCTCTGGAGACAGGGGGCCGGGAAGACGTGATGTATAACATGATGTGTAGGAAGTGCCACGCCAGTGGACGAGCTTGCTCCCCCTGTGATGACGACGTGGAGTTTGTCCCGAGGCAGCTGGCACTCACTGAGACACGCGTGTTCATCAGCAACCTGCTGGCCCACACCATGTACACTTTTGAGGTCCAGGCGGTTAATGGGGTGACCAGCAAAAGCCCCTACCCTCCTCAGCAGGTTTCCATTGGCATCACCACCAACCAGGCCGGTACGTTTTTATTTATTCTTCTTCCTCAGAATGTACTTAGAAAACTGTGTCTTGCTCCTGCTGGGCTGTCAGGGCTGTCAAATTTAGATGCGGAAGTATGTTCCGCCAGTCATTCTCTCTTTACCCGAAAGCAATCTTACGGGTATTGGATACGATACTGTGTGAAGGCCGGGAAACACATATAACATTAAATAACACCCTAATTATATGTCTTCACCAGCAGACACTTATGATCTAATTTTGGAAGCATTTTTACATCCAAACACATTAAAAAAATTGTTTGCAGTTTCTACCTGACAAAAGGTGTCTTTTACACAGGGGCACAATTTTATTATTTATCCCCGTTTCTCGCTGCTTGTCTACGATCTGTGAATGGAAGATGGCTCTGCGGCTTGGTCAACTACCTCGGCGTTGCTTTTCGTGGTAAAGCCACTATCCCCCCCTCAGTGTTACCTCTGTGGCCGCCCCGCCCCTTTGCTCCTTTTTTTAATGCCGGTGCCCCCGAGGCGTATAGCCTACTGACAGCCCTCGTCGATTTCTGTGATGGAGTGGTTTCTCCATCAACACTGGGTCAATATTGTATTAAAGGGTAACAAAGGGACTCATTATGTCCCAGACAAGCCAACGCATAAACTGACAAAAACGGATCACTCGCTGGATGCGACAAGAAAGCGACGTAAAGTAGGCGGTGACTCTTACGTTTGGCTATTTTAGCTTAGCCATTAGTTGTGTACCGTTATAAAAGAGACAACACCTATTGAAGGAAATTGTTACGCCCCTGTTGAAGCACTTAATAGTTGTCTAAAGAATTTATGGTGATAAGGAAGTAAAGACGGTAAAATTATGGACAGTTCTGCAGTGCTCCTGGGCTCTGTCGGTGGCACCATGGGGTTGAAAACCACGCACTTGCTTCCTTGACTAAATGTTCCAAGCATCAATACCTACTCTAGGATAAGCAAGGAAAACAAGACTAGAAGATTTGCATCTCTCCTAGTGGCGAGGTAGTTGTGGTCCAGCCATTATGAGCAGGTCTTGGGGGGACACTGCCCCCCTCATTGCTCCAAGTGTTCTAGGGCCAGGCATGTCGTGGTGCCCAGTTTCTTTTCCCACAGCCTTCCAAGATCTCTGTTCATAGCACCAACAACCGATAGCTCCGCTGAGGCGGCTTGTTAAGCTGGTGTCGGTAGTGAGATGGACATGACCGCCTTTTGGGGAAAGAGAGAATTCTGCTTTTTCCAGGAGCTGGTGCAGCGCAGGACCTAAAGAGCACCTGGAGGAAGTGGACTGGTGGAGCAGGGCGGCCTGTCTGCTGCTATATTTCAGCTCTAAGCTGTGAAAGCTGTTTGAAGTGCAGCTCCAGATAGCAGCATGGTACCACAGCTGCAGCACTGCCACCATAGCTGGCAGGGGGAAGTGCTGACTGTCCTGTGGGACCTGAGCAGTGCTGCAAGATGCCTGCATTGGTTGAAGCACCACGTTGGATGATGAGAAGCACTTGCCATTGCCTTACCAGACACTGCAGACAAGGAGAATGCTTTAGACCATGTTCAGTCGCCACCCTCACCCATCATACCTACCAGAGGTACAGGATGACATGGCTCTGCACGCATTCCTCAGATCTCTGGCATCGGAGCGGCTCTAGCAGCATGAGAGCCTCACTGCTCCCAACGGTCTCTAGGAAGCCCTGAAGGTGGTGAAGCACAAGCTGGTGGAGAAGCGGTCCCAGTTGATGCTGGGCACTGACACCAGGGGCACTGTGGAACAGAGGAGCCAGTTCTTGGCTCGACTCGATGACCTGCCCGGTGTGTGTCGCTGCCTGCAGGTACCTGCTCCTGTAGCACACGGCCGCACAGTGGGAGCAAAAGACCACCTCGCTTGATTCCAAGGTGCAGACTGAGTATGGTTTTCTAGGGCTGTCATGTCTCCAATGTCTGTGGGGCATTACAGGGGAGACACTGACTTGCTAACTCGTGTCTTCTCCAGTTGTGGGCGTGGGTGTGTCTTGGTGCCCAGCAGACGCTGCCGACAGCACATCGGTTTATAATAGTTACTGTTTGCCAATTTGACTACTGAGGAAATGATCTCCTTGTACTTCACTTTCTGTTTGTCACAGAAGGTTTGAAAGACTTGTGGGCCTGACTTTACTGTACGCACCCTGGCAGCGGCTATAACTGGTCCTGTGACGTAACCAAGGCGCTTGTTCAGATCCCAGAGTCCCAGATCACAGGGTCGTGGCTGCCACGTTCAGTCTTCCTACATTTTCCTGAGCACATCATAAATGTTCTCGGTGAAAATGAGGGTCTCATATCTTTCCTTATGGGACTTTAGTATATCTTGTACTCGATCCTCCTTCCAACAGCTTCACATGGTGGTGTGATTAATTGGGAAAGATGAAGAAGTCTGTTGCTGAGATTTTAGACATTCTGCAGTACAATTTGCATCTGTTGTTCTGCAGCGACCGGAGACATTTGTTAGCAGGAGATGAGTTTCCCTGCACTAAATTGCCGGAGGCTTTTGTACGGCATGCTACGGTCAAGGCGGTGAGCTCATCCCCGAAGGGCGGTCAAGACTTACCATAACTGAGAGAGTGTGGCAGTGCTGTAAAAATTTGAAGGGATCAATTTTAGCTCGTGTCCCTATGATTCATGCTACCTTTTGTCACACAGAAGCTCTTGGTTTGCTGTGATTTATTACAATAGCGAAAAACTCACATGGCTTTGTTCAGTCCCGTGAAACCAGATTTCTGTTGGTCTGTGTGTTTGTCTCAGTAAAATACATTCCAGTTATTTGGTCATTCCTGAAATGTAAGCAAAATCTCAATAAGATTAATGTACCTCTTAGTTAACTGTTGAAAGACTAACAATGATTGTGTAATCACTGCAAATCCAGTTGATCAGAAATGACTTCTGTATTAGTTTTGTATTATTAATTTTAATGGCAAAAAATGTACTTATTATTGCAGGCATTCCAATAAATTTAAATCTGCACTTGCTCATTCATTATCATTAAACGTTTGTCCAAGGGGTGCTTGGGTTCCCTGTCCTGGGTGGTCAGAATGCAGAAGATCGCTGAGAAGATCAGTCCATCACCATATAAATACGGTGTATAAATAAGAATGTAACAATTAAGTTGATTCCTTATTTAGCACCTCTGACATTACCGGTGTCGTTCGTATGATGAAAGTTTCTTTTGTCAGTTTTCCAACATTCGATCAAATGTAATTCTTACCCTAAAATTGACATCGTAAGCTATTGACTTACCGTATGACAAGAGACATTTGAATTGAAAATAGTTGCCTTAGTGGTCAGATGAGACAACCTGCTGATCCACACACAAGCCATGACTTCTGCTGCGAAAGACATTGTAGTCAAACTTGTCGTGATTAAAGTAATATCATCACAAAGTTTTCAAGTAAAGTTTTTTTATGAATGCATAACAAGCAATATAGCCAATTATGCTACCTGGGAACATGGGAGGGGGATAGAAGGAGTCTCCAAAACAGGCATGAGCTCAAGTTCACACAGTAAGAGGTAAATGACCAACACGTACTGACTTTGGTTTATTCACATTCAGATTCTAAATATACACTCAATCCCTGACTTTTGAGCTTTTTTTTGCTGATACACGATTCTTTTGAGAAGTACTTTTGTTCAAAAAATATCTGGCATACCAATTCAGTCTGGCTGCCAGAAGGTCCCCTGACAGTCTGACATACCGTTGTCGAGCAGTAAGCGCCACTTTAAGCTTTTCAAAAAGAGTGGAGAAGGAGCAAACGGAATGTAAACGGCCTGGAGATGATCCCACGCCTTCCAGCCGTCCCAGTTTTGAGCAGCTATATTCTGCCGTTTAATATTTACAGCCCCAAGCTGATGTGCAGCTGTCTGAGTATCAGTAACAAACATTTTGATCTATTTTTAAAATGAGGCTTTTATTTCTTATTATTATGCTTGTACTGTGTATTAGTGAATTCTACGTAATTTGGGGGGAAAAGGTGAGCCACAGTTGAGCACCATTGTCCTTTGGGTGGATTTGGGGAGCAAAGCCAGGACTTCATCTTTTTGCTTGAGTTGTCTTCAAAATTTCTCGCAATGCAGATCACAGAAAGTGACGAAAGACAAGCGGGGTGAGATTCATTGAAGTGGTCTGGTGATGGGATCATCTGAGGCGACTGGCTGGTTATGCCCACATGCAGGTTGAATGAAGCGACTCGCTGGTGAGAAAACTGTTGCTTCTGCTGGACGGTACAGTAGGCTGATGCTGCTGTTCTCTTCTTCACATTCAGTCCCCTCCATGATTCATACCATACACCAGGTTACGTCCACTATGAAGAGCATCACGCTTTCGTGGCCACACCCAGACCAGCCCAACGGTATCATCTTGGACTATGAGCTGCGCTACTATGAGAAAGTAAGTTTCCAGGCCTGATTGTTGTGTGTTTGCTGAAGTACTACAGCATAAGTTTTAAAAAGTACATTACATTTATGATGACAAATGACAGCACTCTCAACATCTGCTTAACAGACACCATTTGCTGTGTAAAAGTTGTCAATAAGGTGACTCTCTAGCAAAGTGATTCCATATTTCTGTTAATTTGAATGGGGAATTTATACCCAGACCACAAATAAGTTGCTCTTTTTACCCCAAATGGAGAAGATAAATACCAGGTGATAGTTTTGACCCATTAAAGTTTCCACTTCGATCCTCTTGTAAGGTAAATTATTAATTTTTTTGTAGTATTAAAAGTTAAAGTTATTCAGGTCAGCCCTTCCTTTTACTTCCAGGAGAACATGTGCCATTTTATTTACAGCGTTTTATGAGACAGTTAAAAACAGCAGCATGCTGTACGAGAATCAATAAAGCAGAGGATAGTTGAGGGTCCCGTTTGGTTGGACTTAGTTTGTATCACCAGTAGAGGGGAAAAAAATGTCTAATTGACACTGTAATATGATCCTGGATGCATTGAAATGCTTCTGCGTTTGGATGCATAGAATCAGGTTACGTTTATGTTTTTTTCAAAGCAACTCCTTTAAGAAAAGTTTTAATCCACTAAGAAACTGCCCCCCCCCCCCCCACACACACACACAAACATACACACAACGTATTTGGTTATCGAGCACCAGCAGGAAATTACATGGAAATGACCAGTTCTTCAGCACTGGTTCCCAGAGATGTAGAGCAGGTGTGGGTTGTTTTGTCTCAGTCCCATACAGGCCAGTGTGTGCTCAAATTTTTGACCGACGCCGTGGGGAACGAATTTTTGTTGCGTGACGGCAATATTCCATATCCCTGCTCCGCTAGAGGAAGGCTGAGTATAACTGCACTTTTAACTGTGGGAGTAGAGGCTTATATGCCTGCCACTGTGATAGTGGGTCTAGTCCCAGCCCTGCCGACCACCTTGGCCGAGGGGAGAGGTAAAGCCACCAGAGAGACCACAGGTGGAGAGATTTCTCTTCATCTTCCTTTCCCTCTCCATGTTGACAGACACCATCTCTGGCAGTCGTTTCCAAGGTACTGTCATGTTTACCTGTCTAAGTCCCCATTAATGACGCTAATGGAGATCTTCACCTGGCCAGTTTGTGCACAGGCAGGTGAGGCCTTAGTTTAAGGAGGTAACGCGCCTACAAAATTCAGCTTGTTGCATATTGTCCCCAACACACGCCATACTTATGGCATCTCAAAGACAAGATGGTGTGTCCAAGCCTTTCATTGAGAAGATAAAATATTATTCCCACCCGGGACCCGGTTTTCCACTCGCTTCTATTGTTCAAGGAAAGCTTTTGACAGTGGCCAGTGGGGTAGCTTTCATGTGCTGCAGGGCCCCTTTCTCTGTTCTTGGATGCCTAGCTTTGATCTGGAAGCATCAGAAGATTTCACAAATTGCTGCCATGGAGCTCCTAGCCCCTGCTTGGCTTACTGAGCTGTGTAGGTCATCTGAAGGTAGAAAAGGGGGGGAGTCGGAGATGATTCCAGGGGACAGTGACCTCTCTGATGGCCACGTGGGAGCAGACAGGTACCGACTGCTGGAAAAGTACAGGATCTGAGTCCACTGCTGTCTGTGTCTCCATGTTAGACCAAGTTCTCCAGATGCCCACATTTTATGTGATGACAACAGCCATATGCAGGAGGAACCAGAGGACAAATATAAACTTGTTTAGGCTGCAAGATTTAGAAAATACTGGGGGAAAAAAACGATACACAGTATATAAATTTTTTTTATATAATGTGTAAAATTTTGAATCTGAATAAAGTAAAAAGATATTTGAAAGAAAAACTATCTTAATAGTTTAGCCTTGTTCATTTCTTTAAAAAAAAGAAATTCCATAATTCACCCCATATGTGTGTTGTGTAGTCACTGTCATGGTGGAGAATGGTTGAGTTTAAAACCTTTGACAGCCCCTTGAGCTCTTTCTCATTATTTACCCTTTTATTTTACTCTAATAGTGCAGAACGGGGCATCTCTAAGGTATTTGGCAACTGGGGTGGATCCTGTCTGTCGACCAATAACCACATGGACCCCCTAATCTAATGAATCTTAATAATGGGCATAAAAAGAAACAGTCACACATTTGGTTAGATTTCCTCCTACTGTATTTCTTATTTATATTTATAGACACGCACATACGNCTGGGGTGGATCCTGTCTGTCGACCAATAACCACATGGACCCCCTAATCTAATGAATCTTAATAATGGGCATAAAAAGAAACAGTCACACATTTGGTTAGATTTCCTCCTGCTGTATTTCTTATTTATATTTATAGACACGCACATACGCACACACACACACACACACACACACTGAAACACTCTCAGGGACGACTCCCGTGGGCTGTGATTCCCACCCCCCCCCTTCCCTTCAGTATCCCGCACACCAGTCTCACCAGTCCACTCAGCTAGAGACTTGGCTCCTGCCAACAGACACCTCACATATATACTGTAATAATGCTCTTTAATCCATGCGACACAAATGTTGACTTCTCCCACCTCCGAAATGCACAAAAACGTACAGGTGACACGGAATGCAAATATCAAACATTCACACCTTCCTGTAACCCCTGTGGGACAAAGCTTTCACACCTGGCATTCCACAAAGAGCTGGAAACACCTGCAGAGTGACACCTGTTGGATGGAGGCTTGACGTGGTTCCAGAAACGTTAACTGAACATTTGATGGAGCCTTGAAGCCTGTTGTCCACATGCCTTTGACTCTGCAGGAGGATGACAAAGGTCTGAGGAGCTACACAATCGGTCACATTTCATTGATTTACACTGTACGGAAGAAGATTCCCACTGTAACAAGCATGTTTATAACCTTCCTACACATATCACATGCTGACGCACACCATATGTACGCATTTTATACCTTTCCACACACCATAGATACCCACCTGAGTGACGTATGAGAAGGAACACTCACCATTTCCAGATTATGTGAATCAATTAATTGTCTTGTTTCTTCTGGAAACCCCATTGACTGCACTTCTGAACAGATGTGGGATGGAGATGCATTTAAAAAAAAAATCCAGAATAGATAATATCAGATCTCATGTCAAGAAGTTCTCATAGGTTTGCTTCAGTTTCTTTAATAAAGTAACAGTTCAAGAGGAGCATGGAAGAAGGTCACTGTCTTGTCAGCTGTCCAGTTATGCTGGTTTGTTTTGGTCATGTTGGCCTGATAAGAGGCCTGTTCTGCATGGCTTACATCTCCTCACCCGTCACAGGAGCACAGTGAAACCAACGCATCGGTGGTCAAGATCCAAACCAATACGGCCTGCCTTGAGGGCCTCCGTCCAGGTACTGTGTACGTGGTGCAGGTGAGGGCACACACTGTGGCTGGGTTCGGCAAATACAGTGGCAAGCTCTGCTTCCAGACCCTCACCTACGGTAAGGAGAAGAATAACACATTATTTTTACTGACTTTTTCCAAGAATGTTCTAGCAATGAACAAAAACCCTGAAGAACAGGTCCTTTTAGGGAAATTCACACGGAACAAAATTGGTAGTCAATTTTAATAGACTGCAAGAACTTAATGTGTTTTTGAGTTTCATAGGTGGGCCAGTTAGGTTTTGCAAAGACTGTGGGGGGGGGGGGGGGGTTGTAACTGGAGCAAACCAAGATTAAATGCTCATGAGTACAGCACATATGAGCAGGCCAGACTAGGAGGCAACCCACACAGCCAAGGAACTCTACAGTCATGGATCCCCAAGCAAATGTGTTGCCTCAAGTGGTAACATGAAGATAGAGTTGTGCCAGTTGAGTGAAGATACAGATAAAGTGTTGGAGAGAAATGCAAATGGCGGCATAAACAAAGCAGCACTTTCAGGCAAGTTTAAAGCACATTAGTGTGATATCCTGCTACCAGTTCTAATATCCCAGTCCCGGTACTGACTACAGTTGTGGCTACTGGAGCAGCCCTGAGGTGAGGACAGGGACAAAGTGGAGTGGCTGCTGGGTACAGCAGCTCAGGGAAGACAGGGTACGTGCATAATAGAACATAGGTCTGGGGAACAGAGTCCAAGTGTGTTCTTAATCCGAACAGTTTATGAAATGCTGCCTTCTCCATTTAACCTGTTCAGCTGGAGAAAATACTGGTCATGCTCTTTATGTCCAAAGAGAGCAATGTTGGAGAGCATCCTCAGCAGTGGTTCAATAGCACTGACACCTGACTGATGTCTGACATCAAGGCCAGTTGTTCAGAGCTGTGGCAAAGTATTAGCGTACGGATGGAATTTGTGTTTTACTGTGTACAATACAGAAGAGATGTCGTGTTTGTCAGGAGACAAAACCAGCTCAGAGCTCCTGGTGGCAGCGTGAAATTGGCAGTTGACTTGGGGAAGCAGCTTAGGTTTTGCAGGTGTTATTTTGAAAGTACCTCTGACGCCAGATACCTTTCTGGTTAGCTTACAGCTTGTTGGGAAAGACAGAAGGAAGAAGTTAATGAGAGAAATGTAGAGCTGGTGGTGTAGTGCTGCTCAGAAGGCTAGAGGACAAGGCAAGTGTCCATCAAGAGTGGGGTTTTGCTGGAAAGCAGACCTTCGTGTAGACCCATGCAGTATGTTGAGCAGTTACAGGATGGTGGCTGTAGAAGTTCTTACTGAGTCTGCAGCGAAGGCATTTAAATCACCGTGTACCAGGAGGTGTGAGTGAGTGTGGATTCAAGATAGCTGGACATAGTCTGGGGTCTGATCAACTTTGGTCCAGAGCTTTGGATCCTGAAAGACCTGAAACACAACGTTAACCCAGGATCCTTCACTGGTGATGTATCAAGGTGCTGGATGTATTGTTAAATATATGGTGCTGCTCTGCACCCATCACCTGTCCCTCTTCTTCCACACTGTTCATCTTTCACTCTCATCGGTCTTGTCCTGCAAAATGTGACGTGCTTATCTGCTCACCTCCCCCTGCTGTACTTAAACAAATCTTTGCACTTTTGCTCGTTACTACAGTTCAACCTCCAACCGTCTGCAGTCGTTCCTGAAATCATTTCTCACTTTGAATTACTTTTTGCTGGCAGAAATTTGACTTTTGTGCCAAAAAAGTAAACTGCTGCCAGTCTGATAAAATGTTAAATATTGCATTTTACACAGTGAATTCTCAAAAAGCTGAATTTATATCTTGTTTATAATGAATGCGGAACTGTTGCTGAAGTTGAGCTGGGAAGATACTCTTTGAAATTCTAATCTTCTAGGGGACTGTTGTACCAGCTGAACCTGGGTGGGCTGATAAAGAGTAAAATGTTTTTGTTGATGATGGTGATAAGAATAATAGTCAGTATAAAATACATAAGTTGAAAACGTGCCCTCAGAGTACGCTGTCAGTTTTTAAGGTTTAAACTGATCAACTTTTTTTTGGGGGGGAGGGGGTAGTTTTATTCATGTTACATTTATTTACCGAAGGGGTAATATCTGTTCTTTTATCAGGTTATTGTATGATGGACCCATGGCTCAGAGCCACAAAAACATCCGTATCATTACCCAGGGTCCAGTGCAGCGCGAAACATCTGTGTCTCTTATAGAAGACCCCCCCCCCGAATAATTACTTTCTTTTTATGCACCCGACCCTCCTCATTTTCTCCACTGCCCCTTGTGCTTTGCAGAAGACTACAAGTCTGAGCTCAGACAGAAGATGCCACTCATCGTTGGTTCTGCCGCAGCTGGCATAGTCTGCGTTGTGTCCCTGGTGGCCATTTGCATCGTGTGCAGCAGGTACTGCCCCTTCTTTAAAGTAGGTGGTCCCGTGTCCTTTTGTCCCCGCTCCCGGCTGTGTCTTGTTCTAGCGGATGCATAAGGTGACCGCTTCACACTGCACTCTTCATCCGAAAGCCGTGCTGCTACTGCCCTGCTTTCACTAGAGCACCTCACTCACTGTATTGCACACCTACTTTCAAATGACCTACAATACTCGATCGTATAATCCTTCTCCAAAATTCTAGCCATTGTTATGATGATTAATAGCTTAATATTCTCCTTGTGCGTTTGTTACAATTTCTTAGCCTCAGCTGGACCTTGATTTGTATTGATTGGTCATTGGAGCTGAGTTCCATCATTGTACTAAGGCTGCCTTCCATCTCACTGCCTTCCAGGAAACGGGTATATGCCAAGGAGGCCATATACAGTGACAAGCTTCAGCACTACAGTACTGGCCGTGGTGAGACAACTGGTTTCATTCATACATCCCTACTCCAAACTTCTTTCACTGCTTTTCTGGGCTGCGATCACTGATGTGACTACTACAGAAAGTGAGATTAACTTACGTCTCTTACTTTTAATGATAGCCAGGGGACGGGCAGACACTGAGGTGCAGACATGGTGCTAGAGTGAAGCAGAAGTTGCAGGACAAGTAAGAGGCTCTTCAGGTTCTTTGAGCTGGTCGCTGATCACTCTGGATTTTGCTGCTTTCTGAGTGGCCTATCTGCAGGCCTCTGCCAGGTTGTACATACGCGAAGCTCGTTCAAGTCTTATGGCAAATCATCCCCCTAAGGCATCCTCTTTACCACAGGTGTGGAAAAAGTAGTGCCATTTCCCTGTAAGACAGAAAAATAAAGAAGAGATGCAAAACAGTGGTGGAAATAAGCAAATGTCAATTTAGAGGAGAAATTAAGAAAAATGCAAAGGCTTATTGTTTTATTGCCAGATTTATTTCTGGGGGCATAACTGCATTGCACAGACCATCACGTAACTGTGATGTGACCATCAGATGGTCGAATCAGGTGCAACTGTGAAAGCAAAAACACGCAATATTAAAATGCAAGCGCTCCAACAAGCATTCAGGGCCTTTTTTCAGCCACAATACTGCAGTCAGGGTGGTGAATTCTAAAATAACAACTGTTTCACAGGGGTCTACATACTAGGAGGATATTTACCTATTTGGGAGAAGTGATGGTGCCTTCCAAACTATAGAGTTCAAAGAGTTCACTATAGAGTTCNACCATCACGTAACTGTGATGTGACCATCAGATGGTCGAATCAGGTGCAACTGTGAAAGCAAAAACACGCAATATTAAAATGCAAGCGCTCCAACAAGCATTCAGGGCCTTTTTTCAGCCACAATACTGCAGTCAGGGTGGTGAATTCTAAAATAACAACTGTTTCACAGGGGTCTACATACTAGGAGGATATTTACCTATTTGGGAGAAGTGATGGTGCCTTCCAAACTATAGAGTTCAACACGCCACCTTGCAAAGAAATATAACAAGATTAGATTAACAGCAGTTTACAAGAGCAAATGAAAGTAATAATTTGTTTTACTTTGCTTTTTAATTTGCAGTTCTAATTTTCTGCTAGTGAAATGGAGGTACAGCAGTACCTTGGTACTCGTCGCTAATTCATTCCAGAACTCAAACAGATTTTTCCCATAAGAAATAATGTAATTAGAAATAATTTGTGAAAGTTCCCCAGAACTTTCACATTTTCCTGGGCTAATATTAAGTAATGAGGTTGTTTGGTAATATAGAACCTTAAAACTAACAGACATGGATCGCTTCTTTATTCTTAATGATGGTGGAGACCGTTGTTCTAGGCATACCGTATTCCCTAGCAAGATCAGTAATGCAAATACCACCCTCATATTTGCCTGTTATTTCTTTTTTTTGCTCAATGGTGGTGCCAAGTAATTTTCTTTTCTGCTCAGCACTATCACTGCTCATTTTCTTAGGACCCATGATGAGGAAAAAAGCGCAAAAATACACAGAATGACCACAGAAGCTAAGATGAGACTGCAAGGGGATGTGCACAGGGCAAGAGCTACCGCATGACTGACGCGTGGCCCTTTGTTTCAGCCAGAAAGGGTAGCGAGTCACCAGGCAACCAACACCGACAAGTTCTAGCTTGCGCGTCGAGTACCAAACAAATGTCGAGTACCGGGACAAAATTTTCACGTCAAAATGCGTCGAGTACCAAATTCGATGAGTTTCAAAGCAGTCGAGTGGGGTGAAAGAAGTGCTATGGCTTTCATTAAAGTGGTTTTGCACAAATACCAAAAAAAAAAAATTAATATTAAGCTGTGAAACAAAATGGTGAACTGTAGGGCACTCAGAGAAACCAGAAAAATAAAATTTTACGAAAAATATTTGTGAAAGCAAGTCGGGCTCCTGTTGACGTACATATACTTAACCTCACAGAGTCCGAGCCTGTTGCTTAAACCTTAGTCAATCTTGTTGACCTTGGTTTTGCTGTGATGCACTGGCATCCCATCCAGGGGTGGTTTCCTAGCCTGGCGCCCTCCACTTCCGGGATGGGCTTCAGACCCTGGCGAACCTCCTCAAGATAAGTGGTTAATGCTGGATAGATGGATGGATGAGGCTCGCTCTGTAGCTAATGGAAACTAGGTGCTTCATTGTGAGGGGTGAATTCCCCATTCATGCTGTGATGACCTCTAGCTCCAAAGCTTGTCAATCTTCTCCTCTGCCATCTGCCTGCTATTCCCATAACTAGGATCACATACACAGACGAACATAGTTGGTTACATCTTTTTCAACAAGCTAGAAAGAGTGACACTTCAGCAGTCATGAAACTACGTTTCACACTGCGAGGGTGTTCTCTGTTTGTGGTCCTGCTGTGAGGCTACTTCAAGAAAGCAGCTATCCAGCTGTCAGATTGCAGTGGGAGGTCTGTGCCTCAGAGGGCCCCACTTCTAAAGTGATCTTTCTTCACTCTAATGAGGTCTGGCTTGACTCATCACCAAATGCCAAGACAGAGCCAGTTGTCGCACACCACATACGAAATTCTGTTTTGTGCTGCATGCTCAACAGCTGGAGCTCTGCTCATGAGTTGCTCTGCTATAAAGTTCTGCTCTTTGTGTGGTTGACCATAACTGCCCATACTGCCTTACAACATGCCTTCTGAAAGTGTTTCTATGTACTCCTGACCTATTACTGTCCTGAAAAGTAGCTTAAAGCCACATGTCTAACTTCCATTGTTCTACCACATCCCCCGCCCACTTCCCAGGCTCTCCTGGGATGAAGATCTACATTGACCCATTCACCTATGAGGACCCCAACGAAGCAGTCCGTGAATTTGCCAAAGAGATTGATGTTTCCTCAGTAAAGATCGAGGAGGTGATTGGCGCAGGTACATCTCTTTTGTAATTATCTACAACGACTTACACATGACCATCTTTGACAGCATCTCAAACATGTTTTTCTTACCCCTCCAGGAGAGTTTGGGGAGGTATACAAGGGCCATCTAAAGCTTGCTGGAAAGCGAGAGATCTGTGTAGCCATTAAGACTCTGAAGGCTGGCTACAGTGACAAGCAGAGGCAGGACTTTCTCAGTGAGGCCAGTATCATGGGCCAGTTTGACCACCCAAACATTATACACCTGGAGGGCGTGCTCACGAAGAGTCGTCCCGTCATGATTGTTACAGAGTTCATGGAAAACGGAGCTCTGGACTCCTTTCTTAGGGTGGGTGGTTTGAGTAGATCTGCGCTGCTTTCCCATGGTAACAAAAACTATAGTGCTGTGGAAAAAGTATCTGTGGTGCAATTACTTTTTCACACCTTTGCACTTGTGGGTGATCATCCACACCGAGGCAATAGCATAAAACAACAATGGTGTCACGTTTTCTGGTCTCTTCATGTACTAGTATAACTGAAAAAAGATCTGGTCACATGCATGTCAAAAACCAAATACTTTTTCACAACACTGTACATTAATGTATAAATGGGTAAATCGTACATTTATTTACTTAAGTACCTATTTTTATGAGATAAAAATTTTTGGGGGGGGGTGTTTGACTAAATTTGACTTTTTTTTGTTTACTTCTGGTTTACTCTTTTAGGTTAAAGTTTTACTGTTTGCTTTTTTTGAAGGAGATGTGCCAAGTTCCCTGAAAAACATTTTTTAAAAGCAGATATCTACTTAGGTTTAGCCTCAGCTTCTAGTCTATCATTAGCACCTTCGAATCTCCTGTCTCGCTGAAGTGTGTGCTTTTGTCAATATTTGTCCCACTTTCTTCTAATCACATGGACTGGTTTTCTTTCCACTTTGATCTACTGTGGACTTGAAAAGAAGGCTTTGAAGTTGCTTTCGCCAACTGCCGAGTTCTACTAGTGCTTCCATCAACCTCTCTGCCCTGTATTTGTTAGCTAGTATTCCAGTGTAAGTGGGCTTCTAAGGATTCATTGAGGCAGACAGTTTGGGGTCAAGGGCTTGATGCTCAGGGAGTGTTGACAGTCCTGTTAGAATCTGATGTTTTAGCCAAGTTGCATCAATAACTACAGAAAAATAATCCATCTTATGAATGGCAATCATATTGCTGAATATGTTGTATCCTTGGAACGAAGAATTGTATGCAACAGCTTTATGAGCTCTTTTAAATGAAAAGGAATGCTAAGAGGGTGAGAATGATACTTAAGACCTACTTAAACCCAAACCCTGGAGCTGTTTGACATCACTGAATGTCATTGAGTTCACAGATGGCATTTGTGGTGGCATTTGTGCCAGTTTAGGGGCCAGAATAACAGTACATGGTTCCTATGGCCCATCAAAGCTAAACCAGCCTGTCCAGACAAATTATAGCACACAGTATTACTATAGTGAGACTGATGCCTTGTCCCTCGGTGCATAGCATGTAGTAAGTGTTTGGTCCTTGCTGTCAGGTTCATTGTTAACGTGAGGCCCTTGTTGTATAACGCACTGTGAACCATGGAATTCTTGCTGCAGAGTATGCTGTGAGTTTCATTCTGTGAGATGCAGTGCATGGTGTGTCAAGTCTTTTATGCAGAATGTTTTGATATGACAGAAGCAGGTGAGGTAGATGAACCTCGCACGATGCTCTAATGCCCAAAAACGCCGCTTCAGCTCTACATTTCTCCCCCCATGCAGCAAAATGATGGACGGTTCACTGTAATCCAACTGGTTGGCTTGCTGCGTGGAATTGCCTCAGGTATGACGTACCTATCAGAGATGAATTATGTGCACCGTGACCTCGCTGCCCGGAACATTTTGGTGAACGGCAATTTGGTCTGCAAGGTGTCCGACTTTGGCTTGTCACGCTACCTCCAGGATGACACATCTGACCCCACGTACACCAGCTCTTTGGTAAGTCCTTTTGCTTAAGTCTTCTTCACTTGTCAAAGTGTTTATCTCGCTTTCTTTTCATTGTACAGTGTACTTCATATGTGAGTCCCGGAAACATGGTGTCAACATAGCGCAGGAGTAGTATCTCCAGTATTTTAGCTACATGTGAAGCTGTTGATTTAAGAAGGTAACAAAGTCAGTGACAGCATGGGAGGGTAGTGTCAGAGGGGAGAACAAGCCAAAGACCTGAAAGCCAAGCTCTTCTGGCTGTTGTGAGAGAGACCCCGGCCACATCTAACAACCTGGGGGCTTTTTCTGAACATAAACCTCCTCTAAACACTTCTGAATGGCTGTAATAAACTCTTTTTTGTTTTGTATGGTTTTATCAAGTTCCTAAGCATCCATAGATTCCAGACCACGTGTGAGATGCCAGTTATGTGTTTAACTGGCGTCTCTGAAAATGATTGCTGTGGCTAGTCCTTCATTTTGCCTCTTTTAGAAGAATAATCCTTGACACAAGTCTTTGTATAGCTGAGCTGTGAATTAGCCACAGGAATAGAGCTCTATAACAGCCAGGGTTACCAAAAACAGTTCAGAAATGCCATCGCTGAGTTTGAACAGACATGCCAGGGACACCACCAGCCTGTGCGACCCAGCAGATGAACACCTTTAGGTTGGACACCCTTGAAACTTAATCCCTCGCCCCTCACGTAAACAGGCAATGAGACAGAAACACCACTGTGATTCCTGTGGACAAGAAGCTGATGTGAACCTAGGAAGTGCTTAAGCAGGGCTGGCAGAGCAGAGCTAACATTATGCCAAACAAATGGGCTGTGCCAGCTGCAAGCTGAGACATTGCTATTTTGACCCAGTTTGTTGGGGAAAGTTTTAAAATAACACATTATAAAGAGAACGACATAAGACCGAGTGCAGGAAACTGTGGATGTTTGTATATAGGCTGTATGTGTCAACTGCAGGGAGGGCAAGAAGATAACAACCGTAGCCAACCTGAGTACAGCATAAAGATTCAATTTCACCTTCAGTGTTTATCATTCTGTTTCTGATAAATATAGTTACTTTTTTCTTTACCACCTGAAAAAAAATCTGGAATAATTTCAATAAGGTTTAAATTTATTTCTCTACTGCTGCCTTATCAACATGTTGTGTCCAAATGTTCAGCAGAGCACCTAACCGTCAATGCAAAAATGTTAGCAACTGTGGAACATAAACCAGGAGAGGAAATGAAATTTAGTTACATGAGGAAAAATTTATGAGGATGCAAGATCATCTGGCTGCAGACCTTTACATGGCCTACTAACACAATTTTGAGAACATTTCAATGCTTATTATGGAGTTTCCAGAACAGTCTGCTGGTTATCTGGTCTCCTCCTGTTTGGTTATCTGGGGATTTGTGAGTGACCATTAGCCTGCAGGCCTCAGTTTTCGAAGATTCATCTTTAAACAAGAGTGGATAAATACAGCTACAAATATTGTGCATATGGACAGCAACACAACCTGGTCTGTAAACAGCAGCACTGAAAGTTTGCACTGCATTTAAGACCTAACACTGTTGTGCTCTAGACTGGTCTGTATTTCCATTTATGTTTATTAATTTAGCTGCCACTTTTCTACAAAATGAGCTAAGAGGGCTAGTCAATGGTTGTGGTTGAGGAGAGCTCAACTAGAGTGGGGAAAGGTGGGATAGGGGTATTGGAGGTGTTAAGGGCTGCAGGTTAGTTATTGGGGGCTACGTGGACCTTTGACCTAGTAGGCTTAGAGGGGGATGGGTCTGGGACGCCAGGCCTCACTGCTGAGCCTTCCGGAGGTGTCGTGGGCTTAAGTCAGCGAAACACCGATGAAGAATGGTGCCTATCTGATAACCCCAGTGAAGCGCTTACAAGGTGGTGTGTTAGGGTTGTGGGACTGGGTGGGCAGGTGGGCAGGTCGTTAGATAGGTATGGTAGGGCCCTATGCTTCATCCCACTGGGTAAGTGCAGGATACCTGACATCTTATCCTGTATATTCATAATAATGTCATCTGAGAGAAACAAAAAATTCTATTCAACAAACAAAGGGCCAGCATGTTTTTCTGAAAATCAATCTAGTCCCAACACTACTTGATTTCAGATTAAATTGTAGTGTGTAAGTGTGTGTGGGCAAAAAAAACATGGTTTACACCGAATTAACCTGTTGAAGATTAAAACGGTAGTAGAATCAAAGTAAACTGAATTTGCGTAGCTGCAGTGATGGTTGTCGCAAAACAACGTCACGCATTAGAAGCTGCGATGAGAAAGATAAATTAGGTCCTGTTAATGAAGAAAAAAAGACTAGCAATTTGACTGTTCCGTTTTTGACTTTGACTGACACATAACCGATGTCATCTCCATGTACATACTCTGTTCTATTTGTGTGTGTGTGTCACTTAGTCTGAAATTATCTGGTTAGGTGAGCTGTGGCTGAAACAGATTTGTTGTGATTTGTTGTAGCAAAATGGCTGATGGTGCTCAGAATGTATTGGGTGAGACTACCTGCTGGTGCCTTAAAGATAGTTCTCTGCCTGTGGAAGGTGGGCATGTCTGGATGTTCAAACATTAACGGTACAGGTTCTGACCAGGTGTGTCTGGCCTCAGAGTCAGGGATTTAACATTGTGAGGATTATTTGACAAACCTCAGATGCGTCAACGTACTGACAAGATGGCAGCCTCCGTTCCAAAATTAGCCAAATGGAAAATAAAACTATTCAAGTTGGATTGGAGGACAGGGTATCTCTGTCCTCACCTACAAATAATATTCACTGCGTGATCCTTAGTGTTGGACACCAGCAGCACTACTGAACTAGTCAGTTCCCTACTGAACTGCTCTTTGTAAAGATGAAACTTTTCTTTAAATTGAAAACTAAAGGTTGGTTTTGCATTCAGTAAGTAAAGCCACCATTTAAAAAAAAAATCCTGTAAATAGTTCCAAGTCATCTGTTCTTCTTATATGGATGTGGTAAAAAAATATATATCTATAGCATCTCATTGCAGCCTATATGCAACACATGACTGCGAGTAGGGGAAAAAAAATCAAACGTCAGGTTTTATTTTCTGTAGCTGATTATGCAGCTGTCACCTCAGTCACACATGATAACCTGATTAGATCATCATTATTTGCGACAGCTGTTGCCTTGAAATGGATGAAAATAGGCTTAAATTCCTGCTCCGGCTCTAGTATCCCTGTGCTGAAAATGACCGAGTTGTCAAAATGGCTAAAGAATGTTAAGCTGCTTAATGCACCAAAACATACCTAATATCGTAAGTCACTTTAGAAAAGGTGTCAAGTACATGAATACGTGTAATATAATGATAAACCAGAAATTGTGAATTTATGTAACAATTGAAGCCTGTTCATCTTATTGTATTACTTGGTCTTTTAATCTTTATGTGAAACCCTTATGTTTTTTTCCGCTGAATCTGACCTAAATTGCTATGTACGTCTGGAGCATGTACAACTTTGAGAATAGAGTTCATACACATCTTAGAATTTTTTCAATCAATATTTTTATTTATTTAGCCCATAATTGACCATAGTGTGTGAATGGGGGGGGGGTGTGGTCGGCTTGCAATGCACTAACATCCCATTCAGGCGCAGTTTCATAGCCTAGCACTCTCTGCTTCCAGGATAGGCTCCGGACCACCGTGACCCTCCTCAGGTTAAGCAGTTACTGATAATGGATGGCTGTTTTTTTTTGTTTGTTTTAAATTCTGAAGATGTGTTTTAAGCAGGTTTTGTGGTTGGAATGCGTTAAGAGGATATTGGAAGGTGTAGTGAAGACACATTGCTACTCTTCCTCAAATGAATTGGCCTACAGTGATGGGTCTCCCACTGTGATGGTAAGGAGTGAGCTCTTGGGTCCCATCCAGCAGTCTGGTACTTTCTGCTTTCACCAGGGGGCTCCAGTTTTTTCTGTGGTACTGTGTTGATAGTGAACCTGCTTTAATTTCTCTAAATACTACCCAAACCAGCATGGTGTTGCATTTGCCTTCGAGGCTGATTCAAGAGCTGAAACCAGGAGAGCAGCAGCACCAGAGGGGGGCATGGGAACAAGGGGACAGGGCTCATGCAGACTGCCCAGACACTCTGAAGAGCTTTTGCTGTATTTGCTGTTTCTGTGAAGTTGTCCTGACTGCTCCTCTTGAAAGCAAATCTGTTTTGTTTGAGGAATATTAAGAAATTGCCTTAAATGTTTTCACTGGTGTTCTGCTTTTATTCAACAAGTTACCCAGGTAAGGAACAGGGGCCACTCTGAGGAACCAGAACCTTCATGCATGGTCGGCTGTTTGTGATTTTCCCCCATTTTTGAGGCGACTGCGCTCAGTTGTTGGTAGGCTAGTTGCTGGCACAAATGTTCAGAAGAAATTTGTGTTTCCTCTGGACTTCAACACAATGTGGCAGACTGCTTACAGTATTTACACTCGCAACTGAAGGACATTAAGAGCTACCATCTTGCCATGTCCCTGCTTCCAGCTAAGGCCAAAGGAGGAGAGGGGCCAAGTTGGACAAAAAAAATCTTATATTTGAGTTGGTCTGGGGTTGCGTAGTGATCAGTGGTGACGCATGGGCTGGCTGCAGTGTGTTAGAGACGTTCCCATCTGGCCATTTTCATATCTCCAGCTGATTTGGCCAGTTATCCAGGGTATCCTTCCCCACTTCCAATGGACACCCCTATTTCTGTCCAGAGGTGGTGGTGTGAAATGAATTGGGCCCAAGAGACAGAAAGTTAATGTGGCTTGGATCCTAAAGACCTCTGCAGACTTCACAAAGTTTGATATACAGCCATTTATATACCGTTTACACAAAATGAACACATAACTTCAGCTGACTGTTGAAAGACCATGACTCATAGCTTTGGGACTAGGCGAGACAAATTTAAGTGAAAGTAGATATACTCTATAACCAGTCACTCTCTCTCTCTCTCTCTCTCTCTCTCTCTCTCTCTCTCTCTCTCATATATATTAAAAAAATCTGCATCTTTAACATGTCAAGGGGGGGAAAATCCCAGTGCGCTGGACTGCTCCAGAAGCCATCACCTACAGGAAGTTCACATCTGCCAGCGATGTGTGGAGTTACGGAATTGTCATGTGGGAGGTGATGGCATTCGGCGAGCGACCGTACTGGGACATGAGCAACCAGGATGTGAGTTTCCAGGCATTTGTTTCTGCGATCATGGCTTCTATGTGCCACAATGATGGATTTACTTTTGCTAGATTTTCACACATACATACACATACAACTGTTTTCGCAGTCTACACTTCGGGGGGCTTATGCCATCATTCTGAGGGCTGTATAAATACTACTATTCCATTCCAGCAAATCCCTCGTCTGTCTCGCTAACATGCTTTACCTAGTCTTTCCCTACTTTCGCTCTGTCTTTTGATCACACCTTGCTGCTTCCAGGTGATCAATGCTATAGAGCAGGACTACCGGCTACCCCCACCCATGGAATGCCCCACTGCCCTGCACCAGCTCATGCTTGACTGCTGGCAGAAGGAACGCAGCGCACGACCCCACTTTTCCGACATCGTTACCACATTGGACAAGCTCATCCGCAACCCCGGCAGCCTGAAGATGCTGGCCACCATCCCTCCAGTGTGAGTCCTGTGGAACACATGTATATATTCTGAAATGCACAGTGGCTGGCAGTCTAAAGGCATTTGTTAATATCCTTGTTATATGAATAGCCCACTGAAAGGGTACATATACACACACGCCTTTTTATTTTAATCCATATAAGACTTGTAATGAGTGAATGGAAGTCATGTGAGCAGATTTAAAAAGGCAAATTTATACTCTTTTCCCTGAGTTATTATGTCTGCTGCCTCTGATTTCTCCTGCCCACCCCCTACTTGCCCTTGCTGTGCTACTTGCAGGCCTTCACAGCCCCTGCTGGACCACTCTGTGCCTAACTTCAGTGCTGTTATGTCAGTAGAGGACTGGCTGACCGCCATTAAGATGAGCCAGTACAGAAAGAACTTCTTGGGCAGCAGCTTTAATTCCCTGAACCTGGTGGCTCAGATGACCTCTGAGTGAGTATGCACTCACATGTTGCCCCCCCCCCCACCACCACCACCAGCATCATCTTCTCCTCTCACACTTCAGCTTCTCATTCTGGCAGACTCAACCTTTAAAAAAATGAAATAAAATGCGTAGCAAATCCGGCACTCCTACAGCCAAATATTTCACTGCATAAAGGAGAAATTACACTGGAAAGAGGGACCTAGAGAAGCAGCTTGAGCGAGAGACCATAGGTAGGTCCCTGAACAATGAGAGAGTCTCGCTCCTCAAAACATCAACCTTGACATATGAAAAATTGAAAGGGCTGTTTGTGAGTCTTCACCACCCTGGTACCATCACCAACAGAAGTGAGGGATATATCAAAATCCTTTACATGTACAATCCAGTGCATGTTGAGGCATTGCTACTTGAGAAAATCACAATGATCTGAGAAAGGCAGGGTCCCAGAACAGCATGGTCTTCTAGTCAGTGCAGTGCTGGTTGGTTAATCACTGCCTGCACCACTGAAGCTGGAGATGCTGCAGCTCAGTGAGGCTGACAGGGTTTTGCACATTTTAGATGAGAGATGGGGTCGAGTGCAATGCAGATTACTCTCAATGAGATGATATCATGCACTTGTCATCCATGTTTCTCCGACAGAGACCTCTTGAAGTTGGGCGTGACTTTGGCAGGGCACCAGAAAAAAATCCTTTACTGCATCCAAGCCTTGAGAGTGCAGATGAACCAGTCCTCCACTACCACAGCATGATGAGATGGGATGCTCTGCCCTGTGGGCAGCAGATGGGGTAGCCAACTGAGGACTTCTAACATTGAGCAGCGTAGAAGGATGGAGCCGATTGTCCAGGTCTGACTGCTGCCCTCACCCGTATGGATGACTTCCACCCCCTGCCTTTCCTGGGGGGTGGGGGGGGGGGTCAAGAGAACAGAACACAGCAGGGAAAAGCACCAAGGAAATAAAATATTTATCCAAGAATAGAAACACAGACGTGAAAGAAAATAACATAAATGTATTAGTAATGATATAAAGTGCTGCTGATTCTGAGTGTAGAGTAACCCTTTTTTGGGTTTGTTCCTGTGACGTTTTCCATCAGTATGAAAATGACGTTTCTGTTCTAATTTTTTTGTGCCTGTGTTCCTATGTGGTTGCTTCATCCTGGTGACCTGTTGGAGCTCCGATGAATGGCAGAATCAGACAGAAAAATATCTATATATCTTCATATTGAAGGCAATATGTAATTATATATGCGCTCCCTGCATGAATTTTGGCAATTCAGTGTCTGGTTTTGATTGTTACTTTTCAAATCGCATCCAGCTGTGTTGTGTATGAAGATGTTATAGCCTGTGGTAATGAATAACAAGACTTCTATACTGAGCGAGAACAGCAAAAAAGACCAGTGACAAGTAGCTACGTGGGCAATACAGTAGAAAGACTGTTTAGTGCACGTAGCAGTAAGGGAAAAAAGAATTTAAGCTTTTCAGACAGCCTCGCACTGTTGTCTTCATGTGGTCTGGGTGGTAACTGCTTAAGCATCATGCCTGTCGATAAGCCCCCATGACCTGCTTTCTGTATTGAATCCTTTGTGCAATATCAGCCCTGCACTACGGCTTGAAGGTACTTAAACTACTCTTACTATCATTAGTCTTTGTTCCCGACGTTGTTCAGTTTCCACACTCGGTGCTAAATAAGGTTGTAGGATATAACAGAAATAACAACTAAACGTTTGATATGTAATTTATGCAGGGAACAAGTCAGTTTTCACTATTGCTACTCCAGTAATTATATTTTTTTCATTCTTAGCACACTGTCTTCCCCTCCATTCTAGTGTTTTATTGCCAAAAAAAAAAACTTCCATCATGCAGCTCTGTAGTTTTCAACGCTGCAAACCAGTAAATTCTGCAGCATGTGGTCAGACAGCTCACGTGATTTTGAAAATAGTTCAAATTTTAGTTTCAGCACCCGCCGCACCGCATTGACCTACAGTAAAACCCCATCTTAATGTGATAAGGATCTCGTAAAATGTGGGGTTGTCATATTGCAAAGGTAATGAAAAACAGTATTGCTTTTGGCCTTTCAGAAAAAAATACCATAATCACAGCTATCAAGTCTCTCACAAGAGGAATAAAGTCCCCCCTGTGTCTTTAACTAGAACAAATACTACTCCAATTCCGAATATTCAGTTATACACAGATGTGGCCAAAAGTAACGGTCCCCTTGCACTGCATGAAAAAGTTGAAGGGTACAAATCCCCCCCCCCCATCTGTATGACAGTAGGGTCACTTGGCAGAAGTATTAAGGAAATGGGACGCTGTTCAATGACTGATGTCTGTTTCACCTGGCGTGCCATCTTCAGATTTAACTACCTCACTAATAAGCAGGGAGACACAGTTGAGGAAGCGACACCATTTTCATTTACTGAATACCGTTACAAAAAGTATTTTCTAGTTTGTTCTTTGTGTTCTCTGCGGAACTAAGATGCACAGCCTGTCTATTGATGTAGGTTTGAAAATTCCGCCCAGTACAGCCGGAAGTATAGCGAAAGCTTTGCCACGGTCGTTGGTGACATTTATTTCTGCTGCTGCCGTGCATGGTTCCTTCACAGTTCAGGGTAACGCCGTTTGTTTTAGTTGAACTGAACTGAGAAAAAAAATGAAAACGCAGAGCTCAGGATGGCAAAAGGGAATCCAGACATATCTCTGAAGAAGAAGCACAGCTCAGGGTAGCCAGTGAAAATCCAGACATCACTGAAGAGCAGGCCACTTTCATAGCTATAGGGTGAAACTTTGTACTGTACATAGGAGTATGTGGGCAGGATGCGTTTTTTTTGCAGTTGTGCAATGGTGTTTATTGTGACGAATATGTTAAAGTTTGCAACTGTAAATTTGTTCTTAAAAAACTTTTCAATGTAAAAACTCGATAGCACAAAATTTTATATGTTGCTTCATAGTACTTCAGTGTGAAGGGGATCATCAATAAGGGCGACACAAATAGTATTATGTGGACACTAAATCCAGAAGAGGTTTATACTTAGCTGCAGCATGTAAGGCATCGTGTACTTAGAGGCTTAATGTGGCTATGACTTTTGGATGAAAGTGTGAATTAACCTCAAAAGTTTCTTAATGATCCATGAAACCCGTCACCAATGCTTGAGTAGACTGATCAGTAAACCAAGCTGGATCTGTCAAAATGGGGGGGGTCAATAAGTTAGTCAGAAGTTGTATATCAGTAGTAACCATAAGCCTTTTAAAAGTACAATATTTTTCATCACTTGTCCAGCTCATTTTTTCCCCTCCTCGAAAGGAAATGTACTGTACTGAGATAAATTCCGGCCAGTGTGGACAAGACCTTTCATCACATCACCGCTGTTGTTTAATAAACCATAGTTTTACTCAATGTCCCAGGTGAGACGCGTAAAAAGTTACATTAGCCACCTTCAAGTAAAGCATTAAAATATTGACCATTTCTTTCATTTGCTCTGGCAGTAGCCTAACTCTCAGTCAACTTCTGTTAGACTCCAGTTACAGCACAAGCATTTATACGTACATGCAAAGGTGTTAGGGAACAACTGATGTATACACAATGTTGGGCATATAACAATATTTGTAATTCCTACTTAAGCCTTGCAGACCTTTAACTGTGCCCATCCAGTGGTGATTTTTCTATCTTGGTGTTTGTTAAAGGATTAAGATTTTTTTTTTTGGGAGGAGAGGTGGTTGTTCACATATGTCTGATTCGGAGTATGTTGTACGTCCCATACGTGGACATTTTTTTTTAAATCACCTAACCACATGCGACTGATTCGTCATGAAAAAAGTAACCAAATTACTGTGGTTCTGTAGCTACAGAACGTCCATGAAGGTTCGTTATCCTTCTTGTTAGAAGCCCAAAATAATCCTTCGACTACCACCTGTCACCTGAGGTATGCTAATTTGTAGTTTTTATACCATTAATTTATTCCATGAGCTGAAAAAAATTAAAATGTACGTGAGGGACCAGGTACGACAGACCCTGAAGAAGTATAGCTATACAGAAACGATACGGCTAGGGGCGACCTGGTCTTTGCAGTTTGTGACAGCAAAGATACGTGACATTTGGTTAGCAGGTGATTGCTCGCCTTTACACTGATTTTGTGGTGCTTAAAAAGATGACTGATGTAATGATACGTTATCAATTTACTGATTGTTATGTGCTGTGTTTATTATAATGTATTTGCTTTGATATAATACAGCTGACTTCCTACCGAGTCCCCACTGGTTTCTTGCTAACAATGCTACTCCGTTACATTGGGTCGCCTCCTTACAAACCTAACTGCGACCAAAAGTTGGTTTGCTTAAAAGAAGTTTCTGGCGTGAGACAGGGGTCTACAATAGATTCTGTATGCAACTGTTTCTTTCGTGCGCACCAGAAAACAGGGTTTTTTTTTTTGGACTGTGACTGTACGTTAAGAATAGCATGTTCATGTTCAACTTTTGATTGTTTGTGAAATGTAGTTTTTTTTTTTTAACTTTCAGTTGTAAAGCATCTGAAAATTGTATACATCTAAACGTGAACAACCCAGGGTATAGGATAACAGGGTACATCCTCTCTACTGGCCCAACACTTTTTTTTTAAAAATAAATCGGGACCCACATGCCTGTGTATTCCAAGTTCCCTTAAAAACAAATTCCAAAAAAAGAACCCCCCCCCCCTCCCCACCACCTACTTTTTATTCTTTTAAACTAATGAACGTTTTAGTTCATGATTTACTCTTGGCAGCTGCTATCTGTCAGCACATTGGTTAATGCTTGTGGCATGGATCTTGAACTGGTATTCTGGTCACCTCTTTAAAAAAATAAATACGTATTCAAAAAAGTTCACTACAAACTCTGTAAGTCGGGGACCCACTGTATTCAGGTTTTTTAAAAATTAAATTAAATAAAAGGTTCTGCAAAACAAGCTTTTTGTGTTTTTCTAAACTAAAATAACCATTATATGTGATTTTCAGCCAATGAAGAATTCAGCCAAAGCAGTTTTTCATGTCTTTCTTAGCAACTGAGAAAGTGATTTTTATCCTGTTGTCTGAATTCAAGTTCAACTGGTCTTTTATACCAGTCGGGAGTATTCATTTTGGTTAGTTTTTTTTCTTTTTTTAAAGCTTGTTTAAGGGAAATTAAAGATGGTGTATTAGTGCTAAACGTCTATTACATCTCCTTAATAAAAATGCTTTCAGCATCCAGATGACCTGATAAAACAGTGATTTTAGTTTTGTCTTACATCGTGCTGTGAAAGAGAAATGACTGCATTTTGCTCTTTCAAGATCAGGCCAGCAGAATCACAGCAAATTAAATAATCATATTTACCTTAACATATGCAAATGCAGTTTTTTTTTAAATTTCTCCCCAAATGGCAGGTCTGCATCTCCCACCATTTTGTGGGTTATATTCTATAATAATGTCTCTTTTCATATATCTTTATGTTTGGTGTTACTGTTATTACCTTTTGGAACATGTGACTACATCCCCTGTACAATTGGGGGGGGGGGTGCTGCACATTGCCGTGGCAATGTATTCTACCGGTACCCACAATTTAAAAATTAATGCTTGTCTCAGAACTCCTGAGAGCTTAACTAGAAGAATACACCGTGGACAAATGGCTACTTTTTCTTTTTTAAATGATCTATTTTTTTCATTCAACGACCAACTATTTCTTCCATAACAGCGAATGGTAAAAATTCGCAGAACATTTTAACCCCCAGTACACAAGGGATAGGTTTGCTTAAGAATATTTCGTATATTTGTATGGAAAAAAAAAAAACTCTTCCTGGTTCTGTAAAAGTGTTTTGCCAAAAAAAAGGTGGGTAGTAACTGAATGGTTACAGGGTTCTGTGAATACAAAACAGATTAGCTTCCATTTTTCTGTATGGTCACAGTACAGATTAGTTTGCATTCATGAAATAGTATAAGGTAAATAAGAAAAGCAGCCAGATATTCTTTCACGTCTTTTATTCTTCAAGGCCAGCATCGTATTTTCATGCAGATGTGCTGGAAGTGTGGGCTGTAGGAGCCGTTTGTGTCTGTTCAATTTGAGACTCCAGGAGCAGGAGGAAAAAAAAAAACTTTCCTGAATCACTTCAGTCGTACCTTGAGTCCCACTCACGCATGCAGACACACATTGAGCTGTTCAGGCTTACGTCTAATTACCACACCGATACACGTTTGTCATTTAAAATCTGTAGCTCACATACAGCCACAAACCGACCAACATTTATTGTATGTTTGTACAATAAAGGTCTAAAGTGTTGTAGAACTGAATGTGCCTTCATTCTCTACCAGTTGGGATGTCCTTAAAAAAATGGCATTCGGCTCAGCCTACCAATAGCAGTCCTGGTGAAACAACAGCCAACCATGCGGGTTGGAAATGCCTGCCAGCCATGAACCTGTTTATTTCTTTTTCTTATGCAATTTTGTGTGTGTGTGTGGTGTGGAGCTACTGCTCTGCCTGCACGTGCATTCCAATGATGACTGCCAAGACGTCCTCCCACCCTGCCTTGTCTCCCAAAGGTGCTAAACACGAAAATCAGCCACATATGGTAATCTCGTTACTCAATTTGATTCCTTGCCACAATACTTAAATATACGCACAGTTTAAAGCTAACATTTTTCGAGGGGGGGGGGCGGGGAGTGCAATAAAGATTGTCCTTCCATTTAAGATCACCAAATACAGGAAACGTGGAAAAATGGAGAACATGAAAACCAAGGAGGCACAAGACAACTCAAGGTTTGTAGGAGTAGATAAAAACACACAAGTGAGCACTGAAAGAGGTGCTAACGTTGCGGTTCCGCTGTCGATGACGCAGAGATACAGTTTACTGCTGGTGAACTGTGGAATGGTCTCAGGGGATTTTTTTTACAGTTTCTCCCCCCAACGGGGGGGGGGGGGGTTATGAATGTCAACAGGATTGGGGGATGCTCTCCTGGATGAGGAGCTAGGCGAACAGTGGAATTCTTCAAGAACTGGATCAAGAATGTCCCGATACCAGGATTGTACCTCTGGGCCAGAGCCTTCCCAGTCCACAAGATTACAGTTGACCTTGTCAGTATCTAAAGTCCAGGAGTGTTTTGACATTGGCCAGGGAACTATTTACCTCAACTAGAGGTGGTGCGTCTGATTGGTACTGGTTCTGTAGGGCTTCAACAAACACATGGAGTGGGACATGTGAGGGTGACTGTGAACAGTATGTGACAGTTCACGCTTTTCAGGATCTTGAAAGGGTCTAGGTATTTTGCTTTAAGCTTTTGAGACAGAAGATGGCGTTTAATAGCCCAGGTAGATAACCATACTCCTTGTGCCAGCTGGTACAGGATCGTCCTTCACTTCTTCTCAGCATGTGCTGGAGACAAGCATGTGCTGATTCTCAGACCTCTTTGCTTCTATACGTCATCCACAGCACTCATCTCACTGGACTCCATACTCCAAGGAAACAGAGGACTGGGTAGCGTTGGACACAGTGAAATCAGGTTAGCTTAGATGAGTGGATCATCCAGTTTTGGCCCCATTCCACCCAAAAGAGTCCTATCAAACTGGTTTGATTACTAGAACAGTAACGCCTAATCGTTTGGATGTCTCGTCACCTTGTCCATTGCTTTGAGGATGGTATCCTGAAGTCAGGTTGATAGACACTCTCAACCAAGCACAGCAGGTTCTAGAAGTGAACTGGGTCAGAAACAACAGCCTCAGGAGATATACCTCATAGAGATGAAATACCTGTTGAACCGTGGCTTCTGCTGTAGAATTAATCGACCGGCTTTTGAAATTAGTCAATGACAGCAATATATCAATCAGATAGTCGTGTCAGTTAGGAAAGCGGCAAAGGTATGAGACCAGATTTGACACTGGAAGAGGGGTTCTAACAGTCCAGTGGGAAACTGCTTAGGTCCCTTAGATTGGGCACAAGCCAGGACGAAATCTTTATCGACATTCTTGGTTTTTTGCACTGCAAACTGTCAAACTGCATATTTTTTTAGCTATTACAATGATGTCAAACCGTTCGTACATGTGCCATGTGTTTATCAAACTAGTGGTAGATATACTAATACAAACTGAAATCATTTCTCCTAAAGCTTTATTTACAAATGATTGGAAAGAGGGAGCATTATCAAGGCACAGTGCCAAGAAAAATCTGGATCATGAAATCCCACAATACAACGGGATCCGGGGGGGGCGTTAAAAACAAACCTGAGATGTATCTGTGAACCGCTGCTTGCACTGTACGCTAACCCAGAACCAACAGGTCATCTAGCTGACCTAAAGCGAAAGAAGAAACTATTCATTTGTTTAAATTGTGCAGCTCAGTAATAAAATCCCAAATTCTGTAAAGTTTTTTAAAAAAATGCTCTTTCGTTTAGAAAAGCTTGTAAAATGTTATTCTGGCTCTTTATTGCAAACGAATCTCAAACTCGGTCGCAGGGTTATTGTTTTAGCTTTCTGAGTACGGCATATTTTTGGTTTTTGGAAAAAAAAAAACTAGGTTAAAAAAAAAATCACCAGCCTCAATTGTCCCAAGAATGAAATACGGAAGGATATTACTAGATCAGTTTTTTTTTCAATTCGTGGTTAGCAGTTGGCATCTGGTAGACAGTTAAGACCAGAGAGGACAAAAAGTGTGATACCTGAAATGAGATGTTCATTTTCTGGGTACAGTATTGTTCTCATTGCCCATTATCAGTTTACTTGAACCTTTAGTCACATTCCTCATACCACAGAGGAAAAAAAATGGCTGTGAGCCTGTGAGGTGACTGAACATCCGCTAATGGAAAAAAATAAATCACAAAAAACAATTTTTTTTTTAGAGGCAATTTATTAATCTTTATAGAAATTAATTTCTTACAACCACACAAATACTAGCTCAATAAATCTGTGTGTGTGTGTGTGTGTGTGTGTATAGTTGTTAGTATTAATCTGCCTACCTTTTAATAAACTTTAAATAAACTTTTTTTATACACACACCATTTAGCAGCTGTTTTTTTCTTATACTTGACTCCTTTTGTCAGTTAAACTTCCAAACATATAAAGTNAATCTGTGTGTGTGTGTGTGTGTGTGTATATAGTTGTTAGTATTAATCTGCCTACCTTTTAATAAACTTTAAATAAACTTTTTTTATACACACACCATTTAGCAGCTGTTTTTTTCTTATACTTGACTCCTTTTGTCAGTTAAACTTCCAAACATATAAAGTTAACGAGCAATTTGGAGGAACCAAGACAACTCATTTCTGTCTCCACTGTTCCTGGTAGTTCACAGCGTACAATCTAAACTATACAGTTTTAACAGAGCACGCAGTTGCTCATATGGTGTTCTGAGGGAGACACTAGAAGCTTTGTCGATTCACTGTCTCTTCGAGAAAACCGAGCGTGTGAACTGTATGATAATTTGAATTAAACATATTTGATAACCCTGTTCAACCATTAAATAACGTTATGCAGCAAACCTGATGGTAAATTTAAATGTAACCGTTTAGTTCCAGAAATAGATACAGCTTTCTCTTTTAACTGTATTTTCTGGAATTTAGGTTTCGGTTGCGATCTGTTTAGAGAAAAATCATCTCCATCTGTTACCTTAATTGACAGCAAAATGTGCTACGATGGTATAGAAACGCAAGATGGTTAAGGAAAGATGTATCGATTAATGGCCTCCCTGTTTTACTGAAGCACACCATTTCTCCAGAATACGTCCAGAATATTAATAATGTTACTCTACAGCTGACACAATGTTAGATGCACTCCATACCATTATTCATTCAAGCAAACCCCCACAGACTAAGCTGGACAGTCAGCACTACTCACTGCACCACCTTTTTTTTTTGTGCACAGGCCCGGGTCACATAGCTCTATGCTATCCTAAACCAGCTCTAGGTTGCAGAGCAATGTGGGAGAGGTGGTCCCTATAGAAGCAAGCAGTGAGGGAGAGATTCAAGACATGTGAAGATGAAGGGGGTGACTGCACTAGAGTTCTGGAGCTCACCTAACAGGTAGATGCTTCAATCTAAAAGGACAACGTTCCGCTTTCTGCGGAACCGGCTACCGGCTTTCATGATATGTAACACTAATGTGCTACATATGATGGATTCCGGGGCAAGTTCGTGCGGCGGCTTGCAGCACACATCTGAACCTCATTGTGGCAACCTAAGTGCGGACCACAAAGCCTTGGGGAAATCACTTCTTTCATTTCGCAACAAAAGCAACTGAGACACAGTAGCTACGTGAAAAAGAGCAGCGAATCTCCTAGGGTGAAACGTAACCCTTTCGAATATTACCTCGCTGAAGGTCGGGGGTGGGGGGGGGTAATTACATGCCGAACAGAAGTTACATTTCGGCCTTGAAAATGCATTCATTGGCAGTTTACTATTCACCGTTCCGTCTCAGCAATGAACGCCGCTCAAAACATAATTACAGAGTGGATGTCAGTTCTGTTCGTTTTAAGCAACGCAAATTGATGGTCTTCTGTTTCGTTCCAAATCATCTATTTGCCTCCTTTGTAAAGAACGTTATTAAAATTTTATCAGCTAAATTATAATTTCAACAGTCAATGGTTTGCTCGTTTAGAATCTGTGATCAGTAGACATTTCAATGCGTCAAATCTAAGGTTGATTTGTTCCCAGGGAGAGCTTCACATCCCCGATTATGGCAAACGGTGATGAGAGCTTCCAAATTTTTGGCCAAATTGAACATCTGCAGGAAAAAGGTCAGCAAAGACTAAAAAAGGTAACGCAGGCATGGATCTGGCTCATTGATTTATCAGTGTATTTTTGTTTTTTTTTTGCAGAATTCCTTTTTCGATTTAGGGCACAGCCTGCTCGTCTGCCCAGATGTCAGTTACGCTATCACATTGAGCTCAGATCCTGTACCAGCTTGTTGACACACATTAACCGCAATGTTTCTACTCTACGGAACTATTTCAGACCATGCGCAGGTATGAACCACGTTGAAAGCAGAACCACTTTAGTTGAGATCAGTCTGTTCTCAAGCTCTTTGAGGTGTCTGCATCTGGTTTTGAAGAAATAAAACGCAAATTTGGCAGACCAATTTGCTAGAAGGTTCTAAATGAAACAGATTAAAATGTTTTTAAAAATGCTCATTCTAGTGCGTCTCCCAATCAGGCAAACAGAACATTACTGACAATTCGTTTGAGGCTCAGCTGGGCAACCAAAGTTGAGTAAAATTATACAGCACAGCAAACCTGTGCAGCCAGCTCTGCAGCAAGAATAGAAAACTACTCACCAGACCGTGAAGTCTGGTTTCTGAGTTGTATAAGTGTTCTGGTGCAAACTGAGAGATCTCGTGTGGGAGGAGCTGCCTGACAGGAATATATGTATATGTATGTGTATGTGTGAGATGAAAGCGAAGAGCCTAAATGGTGGAGCAAATATAATGGCGCCAACATGTCCTTGGGTTTGACCCAGGGTCTCCATCCAGTGGGACGTGCCTCCTGAGGGAGTCGGCCAGGGGGTCATCCTCACAATATGTGTATACGTCCTCAGCTGATCCTTCTCGATCTAGTTGAGTAGCAGCGCTGCTCTGAGATGTCCCCGTTTGCCAAGTTTCTCATACAGGCTTAGCCCAGCAATCCAGCATTGAAAGCAGATGGAATGAAGTTTGCTGGGCAGAGTATGTGTGAACAAGACCCCAAAGTAGTTCAACATCCACCTTCACCTGAAGAGCGACAGAAAGCCATTCTTTTTCAGATGACCGTGACCTCGGTCATGGCTCTCATACCAGTGAATCGTTGTAGTGCACGAAGGTCCTCAGAAGCTATGCCACTGTCTGAGGTGCTGGGAAAAGTTGCAGGTCAAATGGATTATGCTGTGTAATCGTGGAAGAAGTTCTGGACTGATATGTCTGAATTCTGGCGTATGATCTTGGGGGGGGGGGGGGGNGACATTTACGTCTCTGTGAAAGAAGGTTCAAATATTACTATATACCGCCTGTTTTTTTTTTTTTTGTTTTTTTTTGGGGGGGGGGGGGGGGATGTAACTTTCATCCAATTTTGTTGTTATTGAGTTTAAAACTAAAACGTTGGCGTCAGCTGGAGATTATCTCCCTAAAAATTGCTCATTACCATACTATTTCTTAAAGGTGGGGTTTGGTTCCAATAATGTATTGCATTTTATTAATTTCATTAAGAATGTCTTTCTCAATATGGACTTTTTTTACTGCTTTGGTAAACTGTAACTGAGGACTTTTTTAAATATTCAGGGCAGTATAGTGGCACACTGAGTGAAAGCATCTGGGTGGTTCCAGCATGTGTCTGTGTGACTTTTCGCTTTGTGCTCTGTTTCCTCCCACAGTTGAAAGACGTGTTTCAGGTTGATTAGTCACTCTCTAACGTGTGTGTGAGAGAGCGACCAGGTAAATGAAAGCTAAAATTAGAAAGGGCAGCTGGCCTTTCTGTAAGCTGTCTCCAAAATGCCTTCAAACAAGTTCAACACTACTTTTGGAAGCAGAGTACTGTCAGATACGTTAAATGTCACCTTATTGTCAGTGTTAACCTGATGCCATTAGTAATGCAATCTGACAAATATGAAATCCATTTTGAACCAGTGATATTTTAATGGTTTGTCGCTCTGAATTAGTCAACTGATGCATTAATCCGTCTTATTTTATTCTAGTAAAGAAAATTGCTTTGAAAATCCTTAATGTAACGTAAAATTAATTGTCAGTTTACTATATCTGTAACAATCCTGGACACGATTTTTTTTAATGCTTTCAGAAAATCATCTCAAACGGTCATTTAAGATTTTTGTCGATGATTCAGAAGCCTTCTGAATGTGGTTAGAGCTCAGGTTCTTGGACAAGATTTGTTTTATACCTTCTGCTGACAAACCTTTTTTATCTGGCTGAGACAATAGAGAGGGCTGGTGATGATCAGCATGTGCCTTCTGGGGGCTTCGCCCTCTGGAGGTGCACGTGTGCCAACCAGCAGACTCCCCTCACTCTGTTTTCCACCTGGTCCCACCATCCCCTGCCAGTGGCTAAATGGAAGCCTGAGACCAAAGTAAATTGTTACTCTAAAACGCTGAAAGCTTTTTTTTTTTTTTTAGTAGTTTATGAGCTTTGCACATGCTCTGACCAACGGGTGGAACCAGCTCTGGTGTTTTTCATTATTACTGCAATAGCTACTTACGTGTAACTCATTAACACCAAGTTTCTGGTGTAGCTGGTCCGCCATTCTGCAGCACTGCATGACATTCAACCTCCCAAACTTCATTATGACAGAAAACTGCGTCTGCTGAAGGCCCCCCCCCCCAATTGCTGTAGGACACGAATGCAAGAGGGTAACGAAAATATCTACCCCCCCCCCACCCCAATCTCTACTCACCATTTTACTGTGCTCTTTAGTCATGGATGTTACACATAATATTTGGGTCTTCAGAACATTTAATCGAAATGGTCATTGGTCTAGTCCCAGAAGCCATTCTTCTTTCTGTCTTCTGTTACCAGGTATCTGCGGAACGTTAATGCTACTGGGTAAATGTGCTCTGAATGACCTGTTCCTAAGATTTGCTGTTAAGGTAATGAACACATGCTTCACTGCACCAGCAGTAACAAGAATTTCAGGAAAGCCTTCATTTGAAAGGATTTGAACTGATCATGACCCAGCAAGTAATAAAGCTTCGTATTACTGTAAACCTATAAAACAATAACAACCACAACTACTGAGTCGGCATGAAGCCAAAACTCACTCTCGCCTTTCTTTCCGTGGCTGGACTTTGGCGTTGTCACACGAGCCACATCTGAAGAATATCTTCCTTCCGTGGGAAACAGTGTCGCATTCTGTTTCCTCCTGCATGTGTCATACAGATGGTTTGCCAAAAAAAAAAAAAAAGGACAAAGCGTTCAAACATACAGTTAATGTACAGCTGCACATTGCAGGAACCAGGGACGCGTTTCGAAATTAGGGTGTAAATGAGCAGTGAGTGATAGACTAAAAAGAAATAAACACAAAAGCAGGTTTCTCCAAAAAGGTGTTTTTTTCTATTTATTAAACCATTGATGCCATATAATGAGCTGCTGGCCACAGCACTGAGGGATCTGTAGTAACTAACCTGGGCGGTTTTGTTCCTTAAATAAATGAGGTAACAATTTAAAAACTGTTTGTTTGCTCAGATTCCCTTCGTCTAAAATTAAATTTCGTCTAAAGACCTGAGACATTGGGCAAATTCTTTTGCACAGCAATGCTATTACCTCAATTTTTGCATACAGAACTGTGCAAAGGCTTAGGCACCTGAGGGAAAAATGCTATAAAGCGAGGATGGTTCCAAAAAAATGCCATGAGTACGTATTAATCAATAAACCTAAAAAGTGCAGTAGACAAAAAAAAGCAACCAGAGCAATATGTCTTATGCAAACTTGCATGCAGTTTAAGGTAGAGGATGGTAGGTTCTTCCAAACATTTTGAGGAACTGGCTCAGTTCTTCTGCAGACTTTGCTTGTCTCTGCATGTCCTCCCAGACTGACGATCATGTTGAGATCAGGGCTCTGTGGGGACCATGCCATCTGTTGCAGGATTCCTTCTTCTTGCTCAAGATAGTTCTGTATGATTGACATTGAGTGTTTGAGGTCATTCTCAGTGTCACGGGTCTATCGTACTGATCGTCCAAGAATTGAAAGGTTGAAATCCGTTTAATCACAGCGATAAATCCAGAAACGTAGGCAGCAATCGGGCGTTGGCCAAACCAAAGATCCAGCCGAAATAAGCGATGAACCAGACGACTAAACACAAGACTAGGTCGTGGGCAGAAACAGGTCGAGAGCCGTAGTAACGCTCAGTATGCATGTAATGGACATGGCAATACCTTGTAACGACAGGTCGTACAGCTCAGATACGTAAAGGGTTAACCAGGAACAGGTGTGAAGAGCCAATGACTGGAGGAGGCGGGAGAGGTGTCAGGCGCTCGGACCTGGAGGCGTGTTAGTAACCCATCACGGAGTCAGCGCCGGCCATGCGACAAGGACGTCCACCACCCACGCCTTCAGGGGAAGGCGCCCGGGACTGGAACAGCGCAGCCGTAAGGCTGGTTTGAAGGGTCGGAAGCCTGCTGCCCCCCCATTTTTACCGGGGGTTGGTAAGTCGTCAGATACCGCCTTGGCCAATGGGCCTGGGATGACTGGCTCCAAGGCTGGCTTAAGGCGGGAAACGTGAAAAGTGGCAGATACATTCATGTTTACAGAAAGGTCTAATTTGTAAGTAATCTCATTGACACGTTTTATTATTTTAAATGGACCTAGATATTTTGGTCAATTTTCTACAACCTTTTGGGAACTTAAAATCTTTGGAGGATAACCAAACCCAGGTTGATAGGTATGAGCCTTCCTTCGGTGTTTGTCTGCCTGGGCCATGTAGTCGTGGAGAACGTCGATGAGTACTCTCCCAGACCTCCTCACTTCTCTTCAGCCATTGGTCAACAGTGGGGATGTCGACTGGCTCAGCAGTCCAGGGTACGTGTGGGTTGGTACCCTAGCCAACACTCGAAGGGTGTCAGGACGGTAGATGAACTGACGAGGGAGTTCTGGGCCAACTCCACCCAAGGTAGGAACTGACTCCAATCTGCTGGATTCTCGTGGCAATACGTTCTGAGGAATCGTTGAAATCAAAACTCTTGATTCACCCGTTCACACTGTCCATTAAATTGGGGGTGGTAACCAGAGGTTAAACTTACATTTACCCCCTAGGCGTTCCAAAAGGGCAGACCATAACTGGGATGTGAACTGAGCACCTCGCTCAGATACTATGTCTTCTGGGATTCTGAAGAGTCTAAAAATGTGTTCAAAGAGGGACTCTGCAGTCTGAAGGAGGTGGGTAACCCTGCAAAAGGGATAAACCGGACTCCTCGTGAAAATCTATCCACGACCGTTAGTATGTATGTACATGTTGAATGGGATTGCAATGGGGAAAGATGGTTAGTAAAATCTAGAGCTAGGTGGGACCAGGGACGCGAAGGAATGGGAAGGGTTTGTGTTTTCCCAACAATAAAGCCTAGCAAGCAGGTGGTGGGACCGAGTCTCCCCTGGGTGACCGGAGGATAGGGATGAACGTGCCCTAGTAACAAGGCGATCTCGAAACCTTGGGGGCCACACAGAGTTTGTCTGGTGGGCAATGTGACAGAGCAGGTGTACCTACTAATGGTTTGGCAATTTCCTCATCAACTTCTCATCGAATAGAGGCTATTTGGCACTCGGGGGATAAAATGTTGGTGGGTTGCTCATCAATGGGCTCATAACGAGGGTCTTGTATTCTGGATAGTGTCAGCCTTAGTATTACATGTTGCTGGTCTGTAGGTAATAGAAAAGTAAAACGAAAAGAGACCATCGTGCCTGTCTACAGTTTAGGCGTTTTGCGTTCTTGAGTTATTCTAAGTTACAATGGTCTGTAAGGACCTGGAAACGGTGGTTAGCCCCCCTCCCAACCAGTATCGCCACTCCTTAAGGGCTAACTTAATGGCAAGCATTTTGCGATCGCCTATCCCGTAGTTCCTCTCTGCCGGCATGAGCTTACGGGAATAAAAGGCGATCGGGTGAATTTTTACCCACGCTGCGAGAGGATGGCACCTACTGCGATGTCAGAAGCATCAACCTCAAAGGGCTTTCGATGGATCCGGATGTTTTAAAATGAGCGAGGTGGTGAAGGCCTGCTTTAACCTATTAAAAGCCTGTTCGGCCTGGGGGCCCCACGTCAAGGGCTTACGCTTCGCCCCCTTAAGCAGCATTGTTAGGGGTGCCGCTATTCCACTAAAGTTCCTAATGAATCGCTGTTAGAAATGAGCAAACCCTAAAAAAGCGTTTGAGCTTCCGTACCGTACAGGGAACGAGCCAGTTAAGAACAGCCTCAGAGTCGTCCATTATAATGCCATCTGCACTAATAATGTAGCCTAAAAAGGAGATCCTTTGCACATGAAACACATTTCTCGGCTTTTACATATAATTTATTACGCCCTAGCCTGGTAAGGACGTTGTGCACATGGGCCATATGGGATTCGAAGTCAGGAGAAAACACTAAAACATAGGCAATGACAAATTTCCCTATCATGTCACAACGCACGTCCTTGATGAATGACGGCTGGAGCGTTACACCGACCGAAAGGCATAATGAGATATTCATAATGACCACTGGAGGTAATAAATGCTGTTTTCCACTCGTCACCCTTCCTAATACAGATCAGATTATAGGCACTTAAGTCCAATTTAGAAAAGAACTTAGCTCCACGAAGTTGTTCTAACGCCACCGGTACTAAAAGTATTTGTTATGGAAATTTTTTTTGTGATTGAGTTGAGCTTACGATAGTCTATACATGGGCAAAGACCATCCTTCTTTTTGACAAAAAAGAAACGACGCAACAGGCGAGATAGATGGATGGATGAATCCCTGCACTAAGGATTCATGGATATAAGTGTCCATTGCTTGTAGTTCTGCTTGAGTCAGGGGGTATACTCGAGACTTAGGAAGAGACGCTCCCTCAATGAGGTCTATCGCGCAGTCATACAAACGGTGAGGTGGCAGTTGGGTTGTGTTTTTATTCAATAACTCCTTCAAATCAGCGTATTCAGGAGGTATATCTATGGAACTAACGCGGGGGCTGTCTATGGAAGTGGAGTACACTGAGACTGGGACGCAGTGAAGACAGTTCTGGAAGCAATAGGGAGACCAGGCGGTGACATCTAGTGTGGGCCAGGCTATTTGGGGATTGTGTTTCCACAACAATGGGAGATCCAAAATTACAGCACAGCCGGCCGCATCTACTACCAGGAAGGATATTCGTTTGGAATGCAGGGCACTCGCGTCTATCCGAACTGGTAGGGTGATGGTGGACACGATTCCCTCACCAATGGGTCTTCAGTCCAGAGCTGACAGCCTCAGGGGTGTAGTAAGGCTCTCAGTGATGAAACCCAACTGCGACTGAATGAAATTTCCTTCGGCACCGGAGTCAACTAGGGCTGGAATGGACACAGGCTCAGGACAATAAAGGCGTGAAAGACCTGGAGACCAAGCCCCCCCCCCCCCCCAAGCCCCCCTTGACAGTTGTCAAGCGTCACCAAGCTGTCCATCTTGACAGTTGCAATCTCGCCATTCATCATCTCCGACTTTATTTAAAAATTACAATAAATAGTTAAAAACGTCATGTACCAACTAAAAACTTCACTATAAAATCCAGAATTAAAACAAGACATATACAAGATACATGACGGGAAAGAATCTGAAACGTTTAGGAACATATCCCAAGGCTCTAATTAAAAATATAAGAAACATTAAAAGGAAACTCACCGGCACCTCCACCGTAGAAAAAGGGCGGTCCCCTGGACTGTCCCAGGGTGCTACCGGCCAACACTTACCTTGGTGGGTGTATCACGTCTTCCCCTATTAAAGTTATAATATTATAAATGAAAACAAAATTATTTATTAAAGACAGACACAAAAAAAAGAAATTAGTTAATAAATACCGAATAGTTAGACAAATGTACAGGTGAATTGAATACATGAACCAAGTACCATTCATACACTCACCCAGTGATGAAACTAAACGACACTATTCTAACTAAAACATCCATGCACACATGCTTCCCTAGTTGAATAGATGGCTTAAATAAATAAATACAATGCCCGAGATAAATAAGACAATAAGTGACACAGATGCAATAAAGAATAAATAATATTTGAGATTATAATAAATATGCAAATGTAATTAATAATAAAAGTAAATAAATACACAGAACCCTACACCTAACATAACATGAAACACACAAAAACATTCCACATACAATGACCAAAAAATAGGGGTCGCAGGTCTTTAATGCAAAAACAAGACTTATTTACCCAGGATGGAGGGAACGCCACAAAAACCTTGGGGCTACAGCCAAAAGAGGCCTTTCCACCTCGCCTTGGCCTCTGGGTAGCCCCACTGCGTGACATCCATGTCCATTCTAAACTTAAGGAAGGCCCGGATTTTTGCCGTCACCCCATGAACGCCCAAGTCTGCCCCTGTTTGAACCAGCTGGCATCTCGCGCTCCAAAGAGCCTGCTTGGTTACGCTTACCACCAGCCAGGTCCGGGTGGCCTCGGCCTTCTGAGCGCCAGGGTTCCATTCCTTCAACACTTTGTCAAACATCAAAACGATCCGCGGATCGACCTTCCTGCACAGGCTACTTACCCAATGCCAGACCTCCCTCACCTGCTCACAGTCCCAAAAGGTGTGGGCGAGCGTCTCCCTCTCGCCACAGCAGGTCCGTGGGCAGCATGGGTGGCTGGACAAATGGTGCCTGTGCAGCGTATCCTTCAAGGGCAACTTACCTAACAGACAACGCCTCAGGTCCTGCAGGTGGTGGTCAAGCCTCTTGGATTCAATCCTGGACCAGGTGCTATCCTCGAGCCCCAACAGTGCCCGGGTCCCCCTCCTCTCCAACAGAGCCCTATACAAGTCCTTGTGTCTGTACCAGCCTCAATCCCCCGCTGCGCTGGACCCAGCGCCAGCTGACAACGTGCCTGTAGTGAGCAGGCCGGGTCTCGGCGTTTGGCCCGACGTTGGTCCAGGACTTCGCCAGATGATGCATCAGACGGCTCAACCAGAGACACACAAAGTGATGATTGGGGGGGGGGTGCTCTATCGGAGCTACCAGACGGTTACACACCTGGGAAAAGAAGAGGCAATCCAGTTTCAAGGGCACGTCGGGCACATCCTTACCCCCTTCAGGAGATACATGACTTCCCTCCTCACGTACTCGTACCTGCCCCCCCAGACAAGATCGAAAATGTCTTTCCTCAGTCCTCTTCTCAGAGAGGACGGCAAGGGGGTGCAACTGTGCCAAGTACAGTAACATGGGGAGGATGTCGCCCTTTAACACCAAGGTCTTCCCTACGAAGGAGAGGGCCCTGGTCCTCCACAATCCCATTTTTCGTCTGGCTTTTGCTAAGCGTTCCTCCCAGTTTGCCCTGGCCGTACCTTCCGCAAGGAAGTTGACCCCCGAGCACTTTAAGAGGACCGTCACATCTGGGAAAACCCGCGATGGCGTCTGTCCTATCTTTCCAGCTGCCGAAGTACTTGATAAGCGACTTGTTGAGGTTCAGCGCTGCGCCGGAAGCACGACCGAACGCCTTGACCAGGTCCAGCGCCCGACCGAGAGACCAGTCCGAGCACACGAACAACGTAGTGTCGTCCGCGTACTGGGCTAACTTTACCACCTCTCCGCTGCCCGGCAGGAGGAGGCCATCGATTCCGGGGTGAGCGCGTGCGGCGGCCGCCAGGGGCTCAATGTAAAGAGCGTAAAGGAGCGGGGAGAGCGGACAGCCCTGCCTCACTCCACTAAGCTGGGGCACCCAGCTCCCGAGAGTACCGTTAATAATAACCCGGCTGCCTACTTCGGCATACAGCGTTCGAGCCCACCCCAGAAAACGAGGGCCGAACCCCATCCTACTCAAGACATTAAACAAGAAGAAGTGGTGGTCAACTTAGTCAAACGCTTTTTCCGGGTCCAGGCTGACCAAAGCTAAGGAGACCGTTCGGTCTTCCGCCCAAGCGATCGCGTCCCGAACCAGGTGCAAGTTCCAGATCGCCAACCGCCCGGGAACCCCGCAGGTTTGGTCCCTGTGGACCAGGTCGGCCATAACCCGCTTTAGGCGCTCAGTAAGGACCTTAGCGATGATCTTTGCATCAACGCAGAGCATCGTAAGGGGTCTCCAGTTGGCAAGATCGGCCTTGTCGCCTTTCTTGTACAGTAAGGAGAGCACCCCGGTCCTCATGCTTTTCATCAACAAGCCTCAGCTAAGCGCTTCCTCAACAACCCGCAAAAACGCCGGCCCTGAGACGTTCCAAAAGGTGGAATAAAATTCCACCGGCAGGCCGTCTAGGCCGGGAACCTTACGCCGGTTCATTTTACCAAGCACTCCGGTCAGCTCACTCAAAGTGATGGGGCTTTCCAGGCCCTCGAGGGCACCCTGGGGGACAAAGGAAGACAGCTTGTCTAAGAAGCTCCTTTCTAAAACCGGGTCAGTTTCCCTAACTTTAAAAAAGGTCTCCATAAAAGCAAGATACAACCTCTAACATACAGGCAGTATCGGTGAAGGATTCCCCTTGTGGGTTCCGTAGAGAGAAAAAAACCCCTCTTGCGTTTCAAATCCTTCACTTTATTAAAAAAGTACGAAGTGCACTTTGTTGTCCTCGACCTCTCTCACCCTGGCACTAAACACGAAGGCCCTGGCCTGCTGCTCACACAGCCGCCTCAAAACGGCCTTGATCTCCACGGCCCTGTCGTGATCAAAAACTCTCCCATTGTTGTGGCAGGTGTAGAGCTCGTGGAGCTCCTTCTTGAGCCCGGCGATGACGCAGAGCGGCCGGACGAACGCAATAATTTACAGTGAGGGCCTTGGCCTTAGCCTTGACCCCCCTCCCACCACTCGGCTAACCATCCACGGCCTCCCGTCACACAGAAAAGCTGTCATAAAACAAGTCCCTGTACTTTTCCTGGAGTACTTCCAGATTGAGTTTCCAGTAGCCCCGGCCATGACTAGGGGCCGCAATGGAAATCATGGCCTTGACCATCACATGGTCCGAGGGCCACCGCGGGGACAAGGACATGGTTTTAAAAACAAAGGAAGGAGACGCTAAGATATAGTCCAAGTGACTACAGGCCCTGCAGGTATTGTGCCAGGTGATGCCCAGGTCGCACTTTTTAAAACCGTCAACGAGGCTAAAACCGCGAAGGAAGTTTTTAAAATGTTTAACGCTGGCGTCACCCTTGCCTTCTAGAAAAATGTTAAAGTCACCTCCTACAATCAAATGCCTATTTGTCACACAGTACGGGACCAGCTCCTCAAACAGAGCAACGTGGGACCTGACCTCCACTGGAGCGTAGACACACACTGCCCGAATGCGCAAACCTCACCACGTGACGTCCACCCCGAAACATGGCCCGGCACAACAATAAAAGGCCTTACCTCGTCAAAGCCGTGGTCTCCAAAAAGACTCCCCATGCCTGTAGAGTGGACACCACCTACGCTCCAGTGGGACTCACCCTTCCTCTATTCCCGAGAGAAGAGAATCACGTCCCGCTGGTCCCGGAGGTGAACTTCCTGCAAAAAACACAGGTTAAAGGCACAGGACGACAACTGATTAAACACAGTTCTTTTTAGTGTATTTTTGAGCCCCCTGACGTTGAGTGTTTAAACTATAAAATCAGCTATTGGGGTACAGTGTTTAAGAAATTAAAACGCTAAAAGATTTAAAAGTCGGCAATTAAAAGAGGTCCTCCCCGAACAGATTGGCCTGGCCCGCACCGTCCATCGCCAGCCTGCTATCATCCATGTATATGTCGAGGTCCAGGTCAGGCAAGAGCATTCCCCCTCCATCCCCCTGAGTAAGGGACACCGAGGGGGTCCTCCTTGTGACCCAAGCATTGTCCATGCATTGCAGGGAGGAACGTTGCTCTCGGCCTTCGTCGGAGGAGTCGGCCGACGACGATTCCTCTTGGGACTGTCCAGCCCCCCGTCCGCCGTTCTTCTTCTTCTTTCCCAATTGTAGATCCTCCATTTTCCTTTTCAGGAGATCACCCAAGGCAGGGGGGAAGTTGAGGGCCTGAATTTCGCCGGCCACACCAGAGTCCTCTTCGGCCCCCGCCTTAGCTTCTGTGCCCGCCTCCGAATCCTCTTCTCCAGGCAGGTCCCTCCGCTCCGTTGTTTCCACCGAGAGACCCCTGTTGCCCGACAGGGGGTTGGCATATGAGGGCCTGTACTGAGGGCAGAGTACAGTGATCCTCGCTCATGCAGAAGTTACATTGGCAAGGGCCCTTGCAATCCCTGGCGAAGTGGCGGGTCTCGAGGCAATTATGGAACCTCATGTTAGTACAAGCCTCTCCAGTGTGCCCCCTGCCCTGGCAGATCCGGCAGAAGGGGGGCTGCTGCAGGTAATAAAGGTACCCCTTATTACTTCCGATACAGAACAATGCCGGAGGATGACGAAGACCGTCGGACGCCGCAGGGTCAGGATGCAAACAAACTTGATACTGGCGTTTACCATTCCAGATTCCAAACTCATCCCTTAATTCCCTGCAGCCAGGGAGGACGTCAACGTGCTCCCTGAGGAAGGCCTTGACAGCCTCGGCAGGGACAAACGGATTGAAAAGGTGGACGGTGATGATCTTTCGGTCCGTCCACCACAGCTGTTGAAACTTGAAACTTCTTCAGGGCCTTTTCTTTCTCGGCCTTACACCTCTCTATGACCTTCCGGTAGGTATCCTCAGCGAGGACCGTCAGGTCGACGAAGCGCTGGGGGCCGTTGCGCTGGACGCACACGACATGTCCCGCAGCCAGGCCCAACACCCAAAAGACAACTTCCCGGATGAAAGTGGAGCAGTCCGGGAAGTCAGCAGCCGCCTCAGTCCTTCTCCACCAGAACCGGATGGTGTGCCTCAGTTTGGTGGAGATCGCCGTCATTCGCTCCTCTTCTACTCCTCCATCCGAGGTGGCGAGGGCTCCTTCTTCGGACCCGGCCGCCGCAGGTGGGACCGCCGTCGCCATCTCTGCGTCTCTGGTTGAAAGTGTCGCCTTAGCTGCCTCCTCCACTGCCGATCCTCCACCGACCAGCCCCGGTGACGCTGGGCCGCTGCCGCCGGCGATCCCCTCTTCGGTCCCCCGCCGCTCCTCCGGGAGAAGAGTCTTCCCGGGCAGGGGACCCATGCAGTCCCACCTGCCCCCCAGCCGTCTTCGTCGCCGCAGCCCTCGCCTTAGTCGGAGAGGTCTTTGTCCCCACCGAGGTCGTCATCGCCGTCCTCCTCCCCACAGATGTCTTCGAGGATGTGGCGGACATCCTCTAGCGTAGCCTTTAAAAAGGCTATAAGGGGTCCTGGCACTAAAAGGCCTAAAGCGAGTAAAAAAGGTGCTAAGAAAATAAAATGGTCCAGGTTCGCCCCATGGCAGCAGCGGTCAAGCCACCTACTGACCACGCCTTAGGCTGGCCCGACTAAAAACAGAAAATAAAAGCCTTCAAGGGAGCGAAGGTTCCCCCCGTGGTAGCGGCAGTTCCCCCTATGGTAGCGGCGGTCAGGCCACCAGCTAACTACGCCTTAGGTTCCCCTCCACTCCCGCTAAAATCTAGCACCCTCTAGAGGCCGCAACCCGCAGCTTTCTCTTAGCCAAAAGGCCGAGAAGCGATCGGGTTGCGAGTCGGGCTGACTCACAGGAAGTGTGGTCTCCGATGGAGGGGTGGAGACTGCCGGAGGAGCCCGAGAGTCGCCGATTCTGCAGTCCCCCTTTACCGCAGTCATTAGTTCGCTCATTTGTTCCGTGAGCTCAGCCATTTGTTCTTGTTGGTCGCGCTGTTGCTGCGTGAGGTTGTTCATGGATTGTGCAAATCTCTTGAACAACTGTTGATGCCGCTCGAGGATTCGTCCTTGATCCGAGACCGCAGCATCCTGCGCCGCCGATTCTGCCGTCTGCATGACGGCGAGGTATTCTGTCACGGGTCGATCAGGACGCAGACGCGTGTAGAATTGAAAGGTCGAAATCCGTTTAATCACAGAAGTAAATCCAGAAACGTAGTCAGCAATCGGGCGTGGATCAAACCAGGAATCAATCCGAAACAAGCGACGAAACAGACAAGGAGTAGACACAAGACTAGGTCGTGGGACAGAAACAGGTCGATAGCCGGAATAACAAGACGTAGTAAGGCTCAGTATGCACACAATGGACATGGCAATACCTCGCAAGAACAGGTCGTACGGCTCAGGTACTTAAAGGGTTAAGTTAACCAGGAATAGGTGTGAAGAGCCAATGACAGGAGGAGGCCGGACAGGTGTCAGGCGCTCGGACCCGGGGGTGTGACACTCAGGCTGCAGAATGAATTTGGGACCAACCAGAAACCTCCCTGATGGTAGATAAGAATCTGCCTGTACTTCTCAACACACCTTGAAGTTGCATGCCTAAGACTTTTGCACAGTACTGTATGTGGTTTACTTCCTACAACGTTCATGCATTTAGTACTATTTTGGACAAACCAAAAGGATGCTAAAGTTAAGAATGACCTGACATAAATGTGCAATTAGGAATGGCAATGAAAAATACCTTTCGGCCAGATATTTTAATGCTGTCACGTTGATCGTCGGTGTTTTATGGGTCCAGAACTGGTAAAGTTATGCTACAAAGGAGAACATGGTACGTTTAATTTTTAAGTGCAGTTTAACCTGAATGAGAACATGCACCGACACTGCTTTATGTAGCTGGCATTTTGTTGTCTGCTTTCTTGTGGAAATCAGTTTACTGGACATGATCTCTGCGGACCTCAATATCGGCCACACATCACTGTTTTACACCTGTTTTTAGTTCCACCTTCTGTCAGCGACATCTCTCTGATGTCATTTTTTGGTTACAGCCTTGGTTACATATTTAGGACACTGATGTCATCATTTCTCACAGCCGCTGGTCGACACGCTGGAATCGCAACACGTCACACAGTCAATATTACCATTTATGTCTCCCGGTTATGTAACATACATGTGTGCTGAGGAAGCGTGTCTGGCGACACTTGTAAACACGGCACAGATCCCAATTTATCATCTCTTTTCCTAAGCCTGTGTTCACGCTCCCATTTCTTCCACCCCTACAAGTACAAACTGTCAGTTTTCAGTTATAGTTCTAATAATTGCACCCCTCACTGTCTCACAGTATCTGGGCTGGTTGGCTGTGAGTTCAGAGCTGGTTCAGACTGTGTGATGTTTGCATGTTCTCCCTGTGTCTGTGTGGGTTTCCTCCTGCTGTCCAAAGATGTGTTTCAGGTGAATTGGTCACTCTAAATTTCCTGTGTGTGTGTGTGTGTGTGTGTGTGGTCACCCTGGCATCCCATCCAAGGGGCAGTTTCATAGCCTGGTGTCCCCTGCTCTGGGCCTCCTCAGGATAAGCGGTTAATGCTGATGGATGGATATATAACTGTAATGTGAAACTGAACAACAAAAGTGGAGGTTTTATTTATGCAGTATGAAGTGTTGAAAAAGAGCACAGGGGAGAGACAGGAAAACATGGTCAAACCCAGAAGATCTTTGATACAAAAAAGGAACATGGCTGAAAACGTGGAGGGACTCGGGATCAGCAGACTGGGGATTTTAGAAGAAATATGGTAACATACAGTAATTCCCCACTTAGCATTGCCCACTTAGTGCTGTTTCATAGTAGTTTTTAACCACACTGTTATTGCACGTTTGCTGTCTTTGTTTTTTTGACTAGAGTCATGAGCAGCATGTGGACACAGCAGCACACAGGTGGAGACGGCACGCTGGCAAGGTTCCACGTCCACCCACGTAGGCCCCCGGCTGAGGGTGAGACCCTTGCAGTGCATGACAGGTATGTTCAGACAGCACCATCTAAAAAGTTCCAGAAAGATGTCCAGAAACTCCAAAGTTGCTTTGAATGTGGGGGGAAATGCTTCAGACATCCACATATTTGCAGAGGGATGTCTACCAAAGCATTAAAATACGTTTAACTGGGAAGTATGTCAGGGTAGAAGAGCCTACACTCCATGGCTTCCATTCTGGTTGTGTTTGAACAGGAAAATATCCTGCAGTATTCTGCAATTTCCATGTTCCAGGAAAGTCGATGAGTTCTTAGTTTAATAATGAAATTTAAAATGAGTCTTCTTCACTGGTCAGAATCCTGGGGGCTGTGCCTGTGTTTGGTTTGTAGAGTCAAAAAAGCAAAATGAGGGACCGAGTAGATGTGTAGCATTCCCGCCACCTTCTCTTGAACGAACACAGTGTACCATTGAAGCTCCTCCAATCTGCCGCCACCTCTTTGGTCTTTTTAAAGCTGAGCTGCTCTTCTTTGTTTTGGCACTCTACACAAAGTCCTTAACTAAGGTTCTGTGCTCATCCATCTGTCTATCCCTCAGCTCTGACCTTCTGCAGATGAAACTATTCAGTGTTGTACTTTAAGAACAGGAAGGAACCGGGAGGAAGCCAGGACTGTTCCTTAATCGAAAGCCATTTATGGATTTGATCCTTGGTTTTAGATTAACTCTTGGATTTGCACTGAGACTTTTGGATGTGGTGAAGGGTCCGTTTAGCCTGTTAAGCTTCATCTAAGACATTGAAAAGCATTTACTGTTTAGAATGATTTCTAAGAACATTTATGATCTGGAACTAAAATTTAGGTTCATAAAAAGTGTTCATTTTAAAGAACCTTATTATTTCCATTCGAACAGCAGTAGGACGTCTACCTGCAAATATATGTCCTACTAACAGATACAGGTGATACAGATTCTTTGTAATCACAATGGTTATGGAGACTCTTGCTGACACTTCCAACTGGGATGCCGGGTTTCTTCATTCTGGGAGCCCATAATGAGTGGTTTTATCTTAAATTTGCTTTAATACAAAAGCCAGTAGCAGATTCACTCCTATCGAATTCAAACAGCCAAAATCTGCATACAAACGGACACAGGCAAGAGTACAGCTTCTGTTGGATGGATTATTTACGCTGCTGGAGTTCGGAGACACAGCCAGCTGAGGCTCCGAAGCATTGAGACTCAGCCAGACGTGAGCACCAGCTTGTGTTGTCAACATTTTACATTCTTGTAAGTGTGGCAACAGTTTTCAAGCCCACAGCCGTATAACAGTAGCATTACAGGCTTTGGAGGATGAGGGGAAAATAAGGAAGTGCAATATTTGCATACAATCCATCAAGAGTTATGAAAAATCACACCCGGCAACCCATTAGACTATTAAAACACGATTTTCCACCGGCCACATCAATCAGACGGAATCCATTGTAGCAGCAGCTATCTGGGCTAAATATCAAATTGCATTACATTTGGACTGTGAGATTATTGTTTGATCCGCTTCTTTTGATGTGCTCACAGCACACTGGTGTGTACAGGTCCAGGTGCCAGTTTTCTGAGTGAAATCATTTTATAATTAGGGTTATATTTGATTGTTTTGGATCCACAAAACATGAGACCACTTAGCCCAGATTATCAAGAAGGACCCCTCCCCTCCTTCCGGCCCCGACTCTTTCCATGGGGTAGATGTAGAGACCCATGTGCCGTCTTCTCTGCGCCCTTAATTATTTTATTTGTGTGTTTATGCAGGAACACTGTAATAACCCAAAACAGTCATCCCCCAGCCGCAGGAGGGAGCCTCCTTTCTGTGCCAGTTTGCCGTATTCTAATATTTTCATTTTCCACCATATAATTATTGCTCAATTTGGGTTTTGTTGCTTTATTTCTCTCCATTCATCATGCTGTTAAAATAGATGGTTGCCAACAAATCCATACGGTCATGAAAACACGTCTACTCTCTGTATTATTTTGCCTCACAGCACTAAAAATGTGACTAAAAAAAATACAAATGTTGCTTTGTTGTCCTGAGGAGATATGCATTATTGATGCGGAACGTGCGGGGTGTGAAATCCCACAGCAATTCAGCCTAGACTTCCTGAGGTCAAGAGACACCAATACTTATTGCAAGAGTTTTTATTACTTTGGCGTCTCCCCTTCTGGCAGTGTCCTTCAGTCGGGTTCGAAAGGATATGAGCCATTTTTCTGAAGTGCCTAAGGGTCAAATGAGGTCAGGTGGCCACAGAACCCAAATCAAATTGTCATCAGCTGACTTGCATCCTCTGAAAAGAGCGGAAAAAAATCACAGTCCGGCCACCCTTAGGCTTCTAGGCTAGTCGATCGTATTTACCCCAATGGGGCACGAGAAGGTATGAAAAACAAAGAAGACATTAGAGAAGGAGTTAGGGGAAGGAACCGAGGGCTAAAAGCCTAACTGTGCAACCAAAACCAGTTTAATGGTGCACTGTTCGCCAAAAACAATCCTGTAGGTTCAGATAGCTTACAGTCGCTGCCAAAAACATGACGTTTCTCGACATTTTAAGAGTTTGCAGAACAGAAAGCGAGTGAGATTTTTCCTAAGCATAACACAGAACACGTTCTGTAACATAATATTATTTGGCATAGATATTGTTTTGTTATTTATACAACATAATAGTATACATTATTAACACCAAGTTCAAAATAATCATTTTGGCCACAAAACTGGCCAGTATTTTTCCTCACAGTTACAAAATCTACCTCAGATGGAAACTATAAATTTCATTATGTTAATACTTGTCAGCAGGTCCAGTCACCAATGTGACTCAATTATCACGGAAAAGGCTGCAAGAACTAAGATGGTTCTGCCATAAGAGACCTAATAATATCACTTCTGCTCAGATCTATTAGTTCCAGATCTGGCCCCATGAGCTCAAACCTTCATTGCAGTTTCTTTAAAGAAACTGAGAAAGGTGGAACAGTATTTACAGGGGAAAGTCAAAAGACATCCATGATATATTTAAACACGACTACAGTTTACTCAAGAGTCATATTTCAGTATAGTTTCCTACATTACTGAGACGCTTTAATGTACTCAGTGGTATAGAAGTGGCTGTATGTTCTCACAGGCATAATATTAGGCATATGATGAGCCAGGGACACAGCAGTACCTTCACCTTCAATAATGGATCCCCTTAAAGCATCTTTGAGAAGAACAAATAGTTGGTTCTCTCAAGCATAGGGTCTGGAGTTGGATCATCTAAAACCGGATCGTCTATTACATCTCCTGACAGTAAACCTCTGCATTTGCAGATAGTCTGAACCACATCATCTCACGATGATGTCTGGTTTACTGTCAAATCCCTGTTGATATAATGTTCCAAGATCAGTTTTTGCGAAACCTTTTGTGTGTCACAGCAGACTTACAGTGTTGATATGGTCAGTATGTGATGCCACATTTGCTGAGAGAAGAGCGCACTAGCTGCGCAAGACAAATGTAACACAGAACCAGAAATGACAGCTTCATCAGCCCCACCCTGTCCTGGATACAGCAGAAAAGAGCAACCAGATTTACATGCAGCTGCAGGAGACGGTTGTGCTGGAGATGAAGGGTGGACATTTGAGAGAGAGAGAGAGAGAGAGAGAGAGAGAGAGATTAAGTTGATGCATTAGCCCAATAACTATCAAATAGGTTGCATTTAATCACCCATTTCATCCGCAGCATCAGAGAGCTCATGGTAAGCAGCATCGCCAAATGAACCGTGCGTTGTCACGGCAACACTTTCAAAGCCACCACTCGCACTGTGCTGTCTGAAGCACAAGATCTGAAAGATGAACGTATAACCAAAAGGATATAAGATGCATACACTCGCAAGCAACAGCATTAAAAGTTTTTCCTCGTAAAAGACCCAGCTAACTTCTGAAATGCGTTGTCTCGAGGGAAAAAAAAAAAACCCTTTAGTCATTTAAAACCTGTTCACTTCTCTTATCAACTAAGGCTTCTGAAAGACCCCTCTTTATTGTGAATTAGCATTTAGGATGAAAGCTTGTCAAAGGTCTGTCTAATCCACTAAAACTCTTCCAACTGTCCTGGGTCTTGGCATAGTGAGCATAACAGGATGCAGTCCTGAGAAGTTCATAGGAGGACAGTCAGCAGCTTCAAATTGCACTCCCTGTGCTTGTTTGTTGCTTGAAAGTTCACAAGTCAGCGACCAGCTATACTTGAGGAGCAATGCATCCTGGGAGACATACAACTCCCTCACCACCACGCTAATATTTTTTTCAAAGAAAAAGAACACCATAAAGTTCTCATGTTTCTCCTGGAGCTGAAAAGAAACACATCCCTTTCCTGCAATCCAAGTTTCTGCAGAAATATTCGTGTTTCTGCCTGTGATCTTTAAGCTGGCCATTTGGTCTCTTCCAGTATTTTGTCTCCAAATAGCAAGTTAGCTGCGTGTTTCGGGAGTGCAGCAAATCTGACAGCACTCCTTGTATCGCAACCAGTAGGCCCCCGCTAACCCACAGCAGGTTTCTGAGGGGTTGTTAGAGACAGACTGCAGCCTGTGTGTGTGTGTGTGTGTGTGTGTGTGTGTGTGTGTGTGTGTGTGTGTGTGTGTGTGCGTGCGTGCGCGCGTGCATCCCACTGTTTACAAGTACATCTATACAAAGGACAAAACAAGGGGAACAGGGTAGCTGCCACTGCTTAGAAGCTATCCATGCATTTCTCCTGGAGAAAATGACCCTCGGACTGCAGTAAACACAAAATCGAAGGCGAGAACATTTAATTAGTATTTCACTGTGTACAGCCAGCATGAACTCTCTGCTATAACTGCCGAATGGCAAGGATAAACAGACAAACAGCCCCGAAGGAAAATACGACATGTTTATGTCCCGCTATTCAATTCGTGACTCCAGTTGGATTTTTCAGAACCAAAAAACACCAAAAATAATAAACCAAAAACATGCTGCTCCACTGACGAAGCCAAAAGGAAATATTTAAAGTGTCTGTGGAACTGGACGACATGAAGCTCAAAATGTGTCAGAGGCTTCACAGTTTACTTTCATTTTCATATCAGATTAAACTCATGACCAAGCAAACATTCTTTCCCTTATAACAATCATTAAAATCATTTCAAAACATATTAAAACCTAGCTGAGCTCAACAATGGAATAATTTCTCCAAGCAATCCCAGGTGCGGCTTCCCAGTGTTTCCTGAAGAAATGACCCCCAAGAGGAGATCCTACCTGGGACAGTTCAGTCACCAGAAGCCCTGACCAAACTGGTCCAGCTTGGAAAGGGAGGTGCCCAGTTGGATTTGAGATGCTAAAATGTAATATTGAGAAAATATGTGAATGACTGTGGTCACCCGGTGATGAACTGTCTTCCTATCCAGGATAAATGCTGCCTTGCCCAGCACCCCATGCTTCTGGGATAATTTGTGGACTGTTGCTGAAACTCTATCATTGATTTGATGCTAATTCAAAGATCATCCATCAATCTATTCTCAGTAACTGATTAGCCTGAGGAGGGTTGGGAAGTCGAGCGCTTGTCCTGGAAGCAGAGGCCAGGGTTTTAACTCAGTCATCATGAATAAAAGATCTGTGAACGAATGGCTGGATGCTGAGAAGCAATTCATGGTCACTATCCTGCAGACCACAGTCACTTTCCTACAGATCACAGTAACCATCCTGCAGACCACAGTAACCATCCTGCAGACCACTTTAAAGAAGCACAACAACAAAGAAAAGACAAAAATATGTAAAACGTCGAATTACCACCTGAAAAGCAGGTCGTGTGTAAATAAACCAGAAAATGTTTGCGGTTCTAAAAACCTTCACATCACAGCAGAATAATGAAGCGTCTGCTAAATGAGTAAATCCAAGTACAAATTAAACTAGTGGCCACAAAAGCCAGCAGAGCATCTCTCCGACAGGCCAGGTGGGGGGGGGGATCCTTGCGTGGATCTTCACAGGTTAAGTGCACACCTTGTCCAGTAGCATGTGTGCAGGTGAGCGGCTGCCACGTTTACCTATTTAAGTAGGACTGCAAAGCAGATCTGGCCAGAAGCGCACAGCTGTTCTGCTCCAGCTGTGATACATGCAGCATTTCCCACCGGCTCCGGGATGGAAGCCCTCAGTGTGTATCTGCAGACATAAACACAGGCAGTGGCTGCACGACCTCAGATACACTCTTCCCCGAGCTTCTTAATGGCTCCTTAATTGCTGTGATTATAAATATGCATTAGCTGACCTCTCAGGGAGGTATTTTCACTGCATAAGAGCTGGACAAAACATCAGCTGCAAACAAACCCAATGCAGCAGGGAGTAGAGGACAGGAGCACCGAGCAGAGATCAGCTGCCGGATGACATCTCGCCTTCGCTTTATGATGGCACCACGTGACGAGAAACCATGCGATCATGAGCATTCTACGCGTTGATTGCACTTGAATGTCTTCACAGTTCCGGTTTTTTGTTCCTGCTGGAGAACTTCAGGTTGTAATTCCACGCTGAAACTCCAGGGCTGGAGTTGCTTGCTCCAGAGAGACTCCCACGTTAAGCTCAACAGGTTTTTCCGAAGGCCTCCGCTGAGCACAATGCATCTATAACTACTTTACAACTTCACTGAGCGTTCCACACCTTCCTCACTGACTCCTCAATGTCTACAAAAAATGGCCAACGCACCTCCCTCCTTACCCCAGCACCCTCACATTCATAACACCTCCATGTGAGCATTTCATCTACTGATTAGATATTTATATTAGTTACCCTTTGCAAACAACTTTTAAAGACCTGATACATCTTCAGTGTCATTACTTGCATAGAGTTGCCTTTAGCTGACGCTACATAAACCACGTACTTCTACATCCTTAAATCAGCTGAAGCAACTTTTCTACCAGACGGGTTTGGTTGTTGGGGTTTTAGGCAGAAGAAGAACCACGTTTCTTTGTTCTGGTGGACAATTTCCTCCCACTCACTGTTTTCTTACTGTTAATGCTCCCCCCTTCTCATCTCAACAGCTGGAACTCCCCATTCTCTACCTCTCCTGCTCTTTCTCTGAAGTGTCAGCAGGATCGGTTGGCTTCTTTTTTTCTTTTCAGCTCTTTACACGAGGTTGCTACGCTGTAGCAAACACGCAGCATTCTCAATACCACCACTCCACGCAGGGGACCGAGGCTAGCGGACAACCCCCTGCTCAGGGACTCCTGCCACTCCTGTCTGCTCCTCCTCCTCAGATTGCAGACGACAGGCCTGTCTTGCATTTTCAGCACCTTGAGAGTTGCCAAGTGAGGAGCACCGCTAGGTGTGGGACACTGATGCTGTCTTCCAGCAGGTTGAGGTCCACATACTCAAAGAACTCAATGAGGGCCTTTTGTAAACCTGAACTTAAAACCTTCCATTATTTAAAATATCCAATTGATTAGCTGTCCGACTCAGAAAGGCGTGGCGGTGGAACGGTGAAAAGTACTAACACATAATCAGCAGTGTGTGTGTGCGTGCGTGCGTGCCTTGGTGTATGAACATCACTGCAAGTGTGGGTGATGGTGCTAAATGTGGGTATATGTGGGTATACTCCGTACTCATAAAGATCATAAAAAACAACCAGCAGCCCTGCTGAGGAAGAGGAGTTCCACGTGTTTTGTGCGCTTGGGACCAGCAGCAAGACTGGCAAAATCATCCAGTTGTTCTGCAGTAATGAAGCCGTCGTCTTTCTGGCAGGAGGAGCCGATCCGGCGTGAATTACAATCTGCACACTAACGGCAAGATGCAGCTTCTCGTACCCCTCCCACCCACTGCCTAACAGAAGAGACCTGTTGCTGTGATGTAGAAAGACTTGACCACAGCGTGTACGGTCAATAAGTCCTAAGAGCTGCTGTGTGGCACCAGTGTGTTTGCAAGTCGTCGGCCCCCCCTGTGGCCCAGAGGTGTCGAGCTAGCAGCAGGTCTTAGAACTTATCAGCAAATCCTTGCAGCTGTGTGCACGTGTTTCACTCAGCTTTGCTGACCCTCACTTGTTGGTCAGAAGTGACTGTGAACAATAGACGGAGCTGCTGCTCAGGCGCTTCATCACGTCTCAAAGTTCCCGGGAGGCTCTGGCTGTGGAGCTACACCCGCAAAGGAAGGACGCTCCTCAGAATGAGGGCTTTTGTTGCGGAATAAAGCCAATAGCTTGCTGCTAACGGCGGTGTTGGTGCTACAGCTAGTATTTTGAGAGGCCGTTAGGAAACAGTGGCTCTTCATCTTCCTGTTGAGAACCTTGGCAGAAATGCTGGGTCCTGGTGAGAACCAGGTTGGGCCCAAATGAAACCAATTTCATACAACCCATGGTGCCTTCGGATGAAATCACCTCCGTACCATAGATCTCACAGCACCTCGTGCAGAATTGAGTCTACGGTTCAAGGATATTTTGTGGTCAGTTATAAAGGTTTGACACGAGCTCAGTGTAAAGTCTGCTTCAGTGGGAATTAAACGTAAAGGAAGGACACAGTGACGTTGCACGTTTCTCCATGGTGTCATCCAGCAATTTGCAGAAAATATAGGGTTATGAAACTGGATGGAATCTAAGGATATGATTTAATAATATTTGAGAATCTTTGGAATCTTGTGACAGGTGACAAGATTTACTCTGATAGGTCATTTAAAAAACATACAAAAATTGGTGTTATGTGTGAAGAAGACCGAGGCAGTAGGTCATTCACATTTCTCATCCTTTTCCACATGCAGAAAAGAATTTGCAGAAATTAGAGGTAAACAGAATTAGTGTGTTGACTGTAGCAACACACCAAACATTCTCCCTGAAGCTATAATTTTATTTATTTTTTTTAGTTTGTACTTTGCTTGATACTTAAAGGCTTTTCAACGGAAAAGTAACAGACCGGGGAAGAAACATACTGCCCCCTTCTGGTGGATAGCAGAATCGCTCCCAAGGATAAAATTATAAGCTGGTAGTTCCTCTCCTGGTGAGATTTTAAACCTCTTGTGAGTAAACCTTACATTTCTGGTATGAACACATGTACATGGTTAGTTTTGAGGCCAAATAGGTTAAAACTATCTCACAAAACCATTTAAAAACAGGATAAAATATGGAACTAATCTCATCCCCAAACCCCAAACTGACCTCATCTAGGCTGGTCATGTAAAGTAAAAACTGTATCAGTGAGGATGGGAAAAATACTTTTTTTTTAAATTCTTGACGATTAAAATAAGAGAAATTGAAGTTACACAGTCGTCCAGCTGGTAAGATTAGGCTTTTTTTTAAGTTCTGTTTTTTTTTTTTAAGAGAACCTGATGTCTGTGCCTGATAACTGCAATATGTCTAACATCTTTGCTGACCTTTCTCCTCTATTCTGGCCTCCAGAAGAATGTGGGTCCTGTACAGTGATTTTCCTGCAGATCCCCTGTACATCAGCGGACACACGTCCTGCTCCGCCGCCATTCTGAGCAGCTTTGCTCCAACGGTTCTTCTGTCCTCCTACTCATTGACCTCCCCTGTCCACTTTCCCCAGGGAACCCTAAACTCCACCCAGATGACTTGCTTGGACGTTTCAGACAGCACAGCGACATCTCTGCGATGGTGGCCGGAAACAACTTCCTTTCGTAAGTCAAACATAAACTGCAAGCCTTGTGTCATCCCTGGGAGACCTGAACTAGTGCTGGTTGTATGTTCCATTATTTAACCTTCATTGATAAATGTTGTGTCCTGCCTGGCTGCTGGGAGCCTTCGGCACACCGGTGGACTTCTGCCTCAGCCCTGAGCACCTGGTCACATCCCTGGTAGCGTCCCTTACAAACCTATGGGGATGTATTCCAGTGTCCCTCTGTTTGCATGTAATGGCCATGATACAGAGTGAACTTTTCATCAGCTCAACAGGTTAGATGGACTCAGCAGCACATCATAACCTGCCTAAACACGAACATAATCCATGAGACCTTGTGCTCCAGTATTTGTTCCCACCTAATTCATCTGACCCTAGGATGGCATCAAACTAACATTTGTTATAAGACAGTTAACCTGCCCTGTGCTGACGGCCAGTCACTGCCTCATGTGAAGGAATTGTTAGCACGGCCACATTTCCATTTATTGCTCCTGTAGTTCATTCCACAAGACGTGTGCTGTAAAGGTGACAGGGGGAACTAATAGGAACTTTACTGACTACCAGATTAACCAGGCACAAGAATTATGGAGATACGCCTGGAGCTGGTTGTCAGTCAGGTTGTACAGTCCATTAAAAAAGGCCTTCAAGTTCCCTTCCTGTACATTATAAAAAAAACCCAGCAGATCGGGCGTTGCTACCGCCTTAAGACATTTTCAGTCCACACAGGTTTATTGGTCACCAGACATTTTCTCCATTTGCTATTCCAGAAAGTTGCCATTATTGGGCCTTCTGTGTGGAATTATCCTCTGGTGAGCAGATGCCAGATCTGAAAGTCAGTTGGTGTTGGACGTTTTTGTAGCCGTGGAGAAATAGGTTCGGTGACACATGACGCGCCAGGACACAACAGAAGATAAACCAGAGCCCTTTTAGTGTTGGTCTCCAGAGAAAATTCCCAAACGCCTTGGGAATGACGGTGTTTTGGTGAAGGCTAGGAGGTCAAAAGGAGGAGACATAGGTAGGGTCAGGGTCAGTCTTGCTTACAGCAGACTGACATTTCCAGAGATCCGTGAAGAAATGAAAACAAGATGGAGGAATTGAAAGGTAGACAAACAAGGCCACTAGCAGTAGGGAAAAATCTGAGTCTGTGATGATAGTGCGGTTGCTGCAGACAGCCTCAGGGTGGAGAAGATGCAAGGCAGAATACAGCAGTGTCATGAGAAGATCTGGCGCCACCTACAGGTGCACCACCTCCCTGGCCTACTGATCGCCGGCCCCAGTTGGTGCACCTGTTGCCGCTTTACAATAGACAATAGGATTTAAATCTTGTTACTCCTTTATGTTTTGCGGTTCTGAGTGGTTTGAGCTATTCTTTGTCTTCATGGTTGTTTGACTACAGTTTCTGGATTTTGTGTCTTGGATTGACTGCCTGAGTTTGTGCCCTTCAGGACTCTGATCATCTGCCTAGATTATCAGCCTTTGTGTCTTTAGTTTGCACTGATATTCATTCAACTTTGTGATTCCATTAAACTCTCCATGTTCATCTGATTTGGTCCCTGGCTGGTTGTTAGTCAGAGACAGCTGCACTTGCCACATGGGCAGATGTACCACCTCCATCATTGGACTCCTGCAGGTCAACACCCTTGTACACCCTTCAACATGTCACCTGTTGGATTTATCCGAAAATGATCTGAGATACATGAGACTTACCAGTTCCTTGGCCAAATGCATGTTAATATCTAGCCAGCATTGTGTGTCTCTTTGTACACTTGCTGCCATATTGACTTATGATTCCAACACAGCACTTTGGAGTTGGATTTTTTTTTTCATGCAAAATGCTAACATACACTGGGCTTTATTATCCAAATCCAAATATGTAGTTACCAAGAATCTATTGAGCAACGTGTTGGATGCAATGGGCAATGACATTTTAAAAAATTATAAATGGCAATAAAAAATTTTTATACTTTGGTATCTGACTGAACTTACAACACTCACTTGAGGTCAGGAATAAATGTCCTGTAAAAGTGCACGGATACATTCATTTACCATCTCCACCCCATACAAACTACAGACCTCAGAAGTCACTGCCATGATCTCTCTGCGGTGAGAAGAATCAAGTAAATCTGTTTCATACGTTATGCCCCTGATTCCCTGCAGGGTCGCATGGCCTCTATCGTAGATGTAAGGAAACAAATGCCAAACTCCAGTCTCCAGTAGTCAAATCTCTCAAACGCCCTCAACGTGTTCTGTATCGCAGAGATTTACAAGGTTAAGGCTGCATAATGGTCCAAGATAGTGTTTTTACTCCCCTAATTTCCCCTCAACTCACCCCACAGTCTCTTATGTAACAGCAGCACTTCCCCATCATTAGTATTACCTTTACTGGACTTTGGCTTGCAATAAAGACGCTTCAGACCGTGGAGGTGTCACCCTGCTCCCTGAGGCCTTATCAAGGAGATCATCCCACTTTCCAGCCTGCTGTCCAAACCCATGTGGATTTACATGTGAAATGAGACTAGAAAGACCACTATAGCAGACCTCCTAGATCTCTGGTTGGGAATATTGCAAAATGCTAGTGCTTTTCTTCTTTGGTGGCCCACGTAACAGGAGCAGGTTAAGACCCCATGAAAATGCTAAAAACGATACTGCAAGCAAGAGCAGGAATTGCTGCTCCCTGAAGTTGTCGGGTCGAGTCCCACCGTCTCGGGCTTTTCAACTGTTCTGCAACTGCTGGAAAGGCTTCCGGACGTTCAGTGACACAACATCAAGAGTAAAGAAGCAGCAGGTACTTTCCTGGGAAAGACTATTACTCACCAATACTATGTTTACCAGGAACCTAGGCATAGCATTTTATCACCACAGCTTGCCGCACTGACCCCCAGAGCATCTGAAATGAGCACCAGGTCAGAAGATAACTAAACTCAAGTCCAGCAGTTCCTCAGCCCACATTCAACAACCCTCGGCAGCATTACATGACACAAACCGGTAAAAATGTTTGCAAGAAAGGGTCACGAGCGCAGACCTGATCTATTCGGGACATGTCCACTTCAATACTTCAGCAGAAAAGTCTGGGCTAATGATCGTGTGTCAGCGTGAAGGTATCAGCCATGGTTAGAAGATTTGTAAATCATCCAATAAATGACTCACCAAGTTACACTGTGCAACAGCGCTGAGTTATGCTCCTGTAGGGGCATAAAGGCTAACAGTATGCTTCTGAGAACACATGGTGATCGCAAAGTGACCCTCGGTGACAAACACAGCCTCATTTACCAGAGCATCTTCCCCGAAAAGCTTAACTATTAAACCTATCAAAGTGGAACTCATATTTTCTCAGTCATTTTTTTTACGATCATCCTCCCAAAGCAGAACCATCAGCAGGTGAGCTGGAATGATCTTTAGAGCTGTTCGGTGTCAAGACAGGGAGCTTTACGGGCTTCTGTCCCACTGGGTCCTGGGGACAAGCGTTTGTCATCACGCTTTGACGAGCCGACGTCAAAAGGATCGGATAATTGTCAGGGGAGGTTTGTCACTGGCACTGGAAACTTCTAACCTGCTGACAGGTGCAGCACCATATGACCCCAAAATTTCACCGTCAAACATTGACTCCTGCAGCTGTTTAAACACGTATCTCACATTGTAGAGCTGGACACCCTTAGTTTTTTTTTTTTTAACCTACTTACAGTTAGTTACTCAACAGTAAGCCGTCTTGTCCTGAAAGGTGCACTTTGACAAAAGCTGGAACACAAGATCATTCCAAGGATCTGCCAGGCCGTGTTGCTGTAGACAACGTGTCACCTGTTGAGGAGGTAGTTATACACCGCACTTGTCTCCGCCCCTCTTCCTTGGCCTGACTTTCTGATCTCTGGAAAATGCTGTGCTCTCGGCGCTCCCGAACAGATAGCTGCTTCTCCTCGGCTGACAACATGTGCAGACATTTGTTGCTGGGGTTTCTGGCTGCTGTCTCCTACCTCACCTGGACAGTCACAAGCACAAGGTGAGTCTTTACATCTTATCCTCATTGCTAGATGAAGAGTATCTGTGACTCTCCTTATCCCCAGTTTCTAGATCTGTAACCATCCATGTCGTGAAAACCCCGGTGGAGATTTGTCAGAAGTACCTGGGCAACTGACGCTATCGCTGTAGTGTTTATTTATTCACCGAGCACGTAGCACCTCTTAAAAACAACATTATGAGGTGAAAGATCTCAGAGCTGGCTCCTCAAATTTACTCTCTCCCTATTGACCTACCATTTTGTGACAGGCCCAATGACAGGACGCCACTGGTGACCCTTCCGGGATGGAAGCACAACGCAGGTATTTTTGGAATTCACGCAAGCACAGCAAACTCATCCGACAATGTTGCCATTTCATTTGTATTAAGATTTTACCCGGGGGGGGGGGGGGGGGTNGCTCAACCTGGGATGATGGTAACTGGTGGGGGGGTGGGGGGGGGGGGGGGGGGGGGGGGGTTGAGAACGTGGACTGTGTGATCGTGCAGGATGATAGCGTTATTATCTATTTATAGCTGCGTGTGTTATGTAATGGGCTCGATAGAATTTGGAACACATTTTGTCCTGCTATTTATTTTATAGTTATATGATGCACTTCATTTGCACTCTTGGAAACAACATAGTAAATTTATAGTGGGAACTTTGTCCTATTTGCGCTTCTATTTGGAGTTTCGGTTTTAATACCCGCCTCCATTTCGCTTGCCACAGTAAATTTTCTTCTTTTTCTTTTCTCCTTTTCCCCTCATTACTTATTTTTAAAGAATATTTAACAAAGTGCAACTTGAATAACATCCTGGGTCCATCGTGTGGGTGGACGTTGGAGAGCCATGCGAGGACTGCGACCAGCGAAGGTAGTTTCACGATTAGTTTTATCACGTGAAATGGTGGGAACCTAAAGTTCCCCCTGAACCGTGGAGAGCTGCAGGATTCTGTGGGACACACGCAGCTCACGTTCCGCTGCTTATCCACAGAGTCTTTCAGACGTGTCACCCTCTAGTGGCCTGCTGCTATGAGGACGACGCGCGTGCCACGTGCGTCACTCTGCCGTTGTTGTGTCTGCCAGATCTGTTGAACAACTTTCTCTCCTGGTCCAGCGCAATTTCACCACGCCCAGGAGAACGTCCCGTTAAACCCCTTTGGGCATAGGCGTCTGAAGAGCGGTCTGCTCAATGTGTCGGGCGACGTCTGCGTGGAGTTCTGGTTCCACAAGCCAGGACAAACCACCGCTGACCTCAGAATGCTCGTACAGGATGTTTCTGCGGAGCGACAGCTCTGGACTTTACATGGCAGTGTCCCGTCATCCTGGCAACAAGTATTTGTCTCTTTGTCCTACAGTGAAGACACCACCATACAGGTAAAGCGTTCACCTGTACGTGCAGCAACAGTTAATGTTGTACTGCATGCAAGGCCCAATCTTATCAACTCAAGTTTTACAGCATGATAGAGCAACATGGTGGCACAGCAGGTAGCGGGGGTGCTGCGCACAGCCTGATCTATGCGAGTGGGTGTAAGTGGGACAGACTGTGTGGGTGTCCCTACACTGAGCTGGATTGGCTTCTATTCAGGGTGTGGATGTGTATGTGCTTCTGGGACAGGTTTCATGCTACTCCTACACCAGGCAGGTGTCTAAAGTGGGTCAGTGAGAGTAATAGTTTGTTTTAATGTGGTGTGACCATCTTTAGCAGTATTATATTCAAATGAGTTTGTTTTCTCCAGTTAAATGTCAGGGGTTTCTTTTTGTTTTCCTTTCCTCCACTATCAGCTGACCATTGCATCACCACATCATCGCTACTGTTTCATCATAAAGTACAGTGAAGACTGTTTTCCCTTGTCCTTATTATCTTAGATGTTCCTCCTTCCGTACATGCCTGTTGCTAATACATATTGTGCGTGAGGGTTTTTTCATTTGTTTTATCTGTAATCTGGTGAATGTGCTCTGGGTCTGTCTTTGGGATAGAGAGTCTTTCAAGAGTTTCAAGTATCTGGTGTGGCTCTTGCAGATCATATTTGAAGCGGCGCAGGAACGGTCTGAGGATGAGAATATAGCCATTGATAATATAGGAGTCAGAAAAGGCCTGTGTGGTAGGTTCTACGGTGTGTCCTTCTGTAACTTTTCATAGATGCCGCATCAGCTTACACATACACATCACACGTCAGTTCTGTTCACTTTATCCAGGGCGGTAAACTTCGAAAAGCAGGTACTCACTCCCAGGAACACAGGAGAATTTAGAACGTTTGCCTTAACAATGTATGTACATAGAAGTATGGTACAAGTAGTTTAACTGAAATGTATTGTTTTTAATCTTCAAGGGGAACAATGCACCCCAGGCTCCGGATTCTGGACTGGCGATGCTTGCACCACCCAGTGCACGTGCTTCAACCTGGGGTTGATCTGTTCCCCAGCCTCCTGCCCAGAGCAACACACTTGTGAGACCAGCAATGGTCTGCTGGGCTGCTACCCATCATCTGACACCTGCATTGTCCGTGCAAATTCTCACTGCAGCACTTTTGATGGAGCCGAATTACACCTTATAAGGACCTGTACCTACAATCTGGCGACAGTGTGTCGCAACTCATCCGACATCCCCTATTTCCGTGTGGAAGCCCAGTATGAGAAAGGAGAAAATGGACTGACCTCTTCCACCTCCTCCATCCAGCAGATTCATGTTGACCTCCAAAATCTCAGGGTCTCGATGCTACAGAGACAGAAGCACAAAGTCATAGTGAGTGGCCCAATTTCTGTTGGTTCCTTTCTGAGATCCAGCTAAAACCACTGTCTGCTGTTGCTCTTATTACTATACAGACAAAAGAGCCTTTTCTAGCAAGATCAGAAGTTCTGTTTCACAAAAGCGTAGCATGCTAGTAATGTTTGCTTCCGTATTCAAGGTCAATGGGCTTTGGAGAAGTCTTCCCTTGAGTCTGAATGAAGACCAAGTGATAATTCAACTCACTGGAGACACAGTCATCTTGAAGACTGATTTTCAACTTAACGTCTTGTTCAATATGAATGATGAAGTAAACGTGACAGTTCCCACCCTGTACTCTGCTGAGGTCTGTGGTCTGTGTGAGAAATTCAGTCAGTGGATGGATACTGACCTCATGCAGTATAATGGCTCACAACGGACAGACCGGAACACGTTTGAAAGGAGCTGGCAGAAGGAAGCCATCAAATGCGAAACACCCTTCCCTCCTGAGCTTTGCACTCGCCAGGAGCGGGCAAAGTATGGGAGCGTGCCTGGCTGTGGCACCTTACTCTTGAAAGAAGGCCCATTCTCCAAGTGCTCCAACGTCATCAACACCGATTATTTCTTTAGGTGGTGTGTGCTGGACATGTGTGGTACGCAGGGTAATCAAAACGTCCTATGTGGGGTCCTCCAGGCCTATGCAGAAGCCTGCAAGAGGGCTGGTGTGGAGATTCCAGCCTGGAGAAACGCTTCGGCCTGCCGTAAGTCATTCCTTCTCTTTCCAAACGTCTGATACATTTGCCATCCCTGCAGTAAAGCTCGCGTTACAATCCGCACACGTCTACACCATTCTACTGAATCCTCGCTTACTGACAGCTGATCTCAGTAATGCTACTTCTGTGGTGTCTACTGTCCAGCTATGGTGTGCCCCAGCAACAGCCACTACATCGCATGTGCCAGCAGCTGTCCTGCCACCTGCTCAGCCAGGGACACTCCCAAGGGTTGTGGGAGCTGTGAAGAGCAGTGCCGGTGTGACCCAGGGTTTCTGCTTAGCGGGGGTCTGTGTGTGTCTGCAGAAGATTGCGGCTGCTGGAGGAACAACCAACACTACAAGGTGTCATTACAAGCATGCAAACAAGCTGACTTTCCAAATCCTGTTTGCCGAAAACAGACCGTATAGTATCACAACCTGTTGCGTGAGGGTAGCTAACAATCTTCACTGATTGTGTTTGACCCTGTCTGACAGAAAGGGAAAATATTCATGGATGAAGACTGTCACAGCCAATGCCAGTGCATGGGACAAGACGAGATACAGTGTGCCCCAGCATCCTGTGCCAACAGTGAGGTGTGCAAAATCAAGAAGGGTGTCCGCGGCTGCTACCCCTCATCTGTGGCCACGTGCCAGGTCTTTGGGGATCCGCATTTCATCACCTTCGATGGGAAGCTTTTTGATTTCCAAGGTAAATGTAACTACACCCTTGTGAAGACCCTCGGAAACAGCACAGTCCCGTTTGTCCTGACGGTACGGAATGAAAACCGAGGAAACCCAGCATGGTCCGCCCTAAATTCCATTGCTCTGTCAATGCGGGGGCTGCATGTAGCCATTAGGACGGGAAGGAAGGTCTACGTAAGCATTGCTACTTTTTCTTTCGTAGTTCCTTGGGGAGTTTTACCAAAGTTATAAGACTGAATACTCTGATTTAAACCAAACAGGTAAACGGCCATTTGGCCCAACTCCCAGCACAGCCGAATGCCGAAGTTGAAGTGTTCCTGAAGAAGCCGTACGTTCAAGTTGAGACCATCTTTGGCATGAGGCTCCTATTTGATGGGAAACACAGGCTTTTTGTGCAAGTGGATGAACGACATCAAGCAGAGGTACACGGCCTCTGTGGCACTTACTCCAACAACCAGTTCGATGACTTCATCACCCCGGACGGCATGCTCCTGGTCAATCCTGAGGACTTTGCAAATAGCTGGAAGACAGAAGACCATGAGTGGGAGTGAGTGTCCTAAAGTTGCACCAGGTGTTCCTCATTGTCAGTCAGGAACTGGGTGGCAGGACCAATCTTATGACTTACAACGAGGCTCTGGAAAATGTGTGTGAATGTTTACATACAGTCACTTGACAAGTTTGGGATAGCCGTGACATTGCAAACTGCATGTTTCCCCTCTCCAGATGTGTGGTGAACCCCCCTCCACTGCAAGAGTGCAATCCTCAGCTGGAGAATGCTGGGTATGAAGAATGCAGCATCCTGTTTGGGGACCCTTTCAAACCCTGCCACTGGTTTGTTCCTCCCCAGCTGCACGTGAACAGCTGCGTGTACGACTACTGTGCCACACTTGGTGACATACAGCAGCTCTGCATCTCCCTGGAGTCATATGTCGCAACATGCCAGCTGTCAGAGGTCTACCTTGAAGAATGGCAAGAGGGAACCATCTGTGGTGGGTCACTGTAATCAGGATGAGTTGCCACCAGGTCCTGGGCTGTAGTTTCACACCCACCTCTGTGTAACCAACATGCTTTCATCTCTGTTATTAAATTTAAGAAATTCAATAGTTGCCGTTGATTTTACAGCAAAACAAACAGATCCACCAACTACGCCTCCATCCCAAGCAGGTAAGCAAGCATGTGCACCGTCTCATGTGACGTCACTAAGTGAAACGTTCTGATTCAGTTATGCCTTCATTTATCAATTACTCCAGAAACCAGCATTGTCTTTTGATGCCATTTCCTCTAGCGTCTCCTCTGGACTGCAATTTTGACAATGGAGAATGCGGATGGGAGCAGCTCTTGACTGACAGCTTTGACTGGTTTAGACACAGGGGGCCAACTCCTTCAGATCTCACCGGGCCCTCCCATGACCACACCACTGGAGGTGGGCAAGGGAAACGGCGCATAACCGCATTCACCCCTCACAAAACTTATAGATACACAGAGTCGTCAGTTTCAGATACACACGTTAAACTTCCTAATGCCATTCCTCTACTCAGACGTCGTGTATGTGTGAGTATTAATTATAAGTACAGCACTGATTTAGATATGTCTCTATATGTGTGTCTCTATGGAGTCAGATGGGCATTACATGTACATTGAGGGAGACAGGCCCCATTACGGAGACTCTGCACGTATGCTAAGCCCAGCATGCTATGCAACTGGTCCCGCCTGCCTGCGGTTCTGGTACCACATGTACGGGACTGCAAATGCTATGGCCTTGAACCTCTACCAGTTGCAGGGAAATGTAGTGATCAAGATATGGTCAAAAACCAACAACCACGGAGACCTATGGCACCCAGCGCATGCAGAGTTTAACATTTCTGGCAAGTTCCAGGTAGGCCTGCATTCCCAAACCATTCTGAAATATCTGGCTCCGTTTCAGTAAGGTCCAAAGCCACATCATGCCAACGTTATATCCACTTGAAAAGACATTTCTAATAAAGTGCTTTCCTTAACAGATTATTGTTGAGGGCATCAGAGGTTCAACTCACCAGTCAGATATTTCCCTGGACGATATTTCGCTGCAACAAGGAACCTGTTCAGGTATGTGGAACCACTGTTGGGGTTCAAAGTGAGTTTAGGAGTTTGTTACACCGATCCTGGGGAAATTACATGTATCTAAAATGTACTATTTTTCTAGGCCAGGATATTTTAATAATTTCCGCAGAGAGATTCACAGTTTAAACAGAAAATGTGCAACAAGAGTTGGAAAAAAACAGTGAATTGCCAACAAAAAAATAAATAAAAAGGCAATTAAAAAGTGCAGCAAAGTAATAAAAGGCATTTAATAACCACAAGGCTCCTTCGGTGCAGAAACCAACAGTTGTCTTTGGTTAAGTATAGCGACAACAGAGTAAACTGTCATACAGTAAATACCGTCATGACTCTTCCCCTTTTTCCCGGCACAGGCTCTTCCAGTACAGTGGTGGAGACCACGACTCCTCTCGCCACGAGCGGACCAGGTGTGGTTTATTAGCTTAGGGTGTTTATTAGCTCAAACTAATGACGCTAATACGCAGCAGCTAGGCTATCGAGTGCCCTGGATCCTCAGCTTACAAAGTAATATCCTGGAAGGGTAAATTATGCAAAGTTGTACATCAACTGTTAAAAGCGGTGAAAGCAACTTGAACTGTTTCCCACACACTGATTCTGTGTGGCACTGTGTCAGCTTGACAGGTAGAAATGGGGCGTTTTCACTCCTTTACAAACAAAAATTGTGGAAGTGAAGCAAAGAAAATTCAGTTAAAACTTAGTCAGCTGTTTGTTTGTGTGTTTTACAATTCATAACACAAGGAGCTCGTGTTCGTATTGTTATAACTGCAATTATTGTGCTAGGCTTCATGTTTGTGGATGAGTCACTACAGGATGCCCCTTCTGTGAAGGACAAGTCTTCAGCATAATTTACCCTTTATTATCCCTTTCCTATCCCCTTTATTACCTTTTATTATATTTACCCTTTCCTGCTCCAATCCAGTGTGCAGCTTCCAGTGCAGCTTTGAAAAGGACATTTGCTCTTGGAATCAACTCCACACAGACAGTTTTGACTGGACAAGGCAGAGAGGGTCCACTCCTACGTCCATGACAGGGCCTTCTTCTGACCACACAACCGGAGGTGAGGAGAGACGAAGCAGTCAGTTTCCACCTTTGTGTAACACGTGGGATTGTCTCATTCTGACAGGGACAGATGTGGGTCAAAAAATGTTTAAAACATTGGTTTTAACATTACTATGCGTGAACCTTGGTCATTGTTTTGCTGGGTGCAGTTTTTATTGAGCAGGAAAACATTATCCACCAAAATGAAATAAATTTAAGCTCTATAGCACAACTGTTAATGGTTAACTTTTGGACTCTAACAGTCATGGGCATTTCTCATACCGATCATCAAAATTACCATTACCAACTTTTTAGAACTTAGTTCTGTCATTAGATGGTCACTTGAATAAGCGAAGCTGATGTGTCGCTCATGAGTAAACTAAATAGCTTCAATTATATTTTACGTGCGTTTAAATATAAAAAAAAATTTTTAACCTTTTGCAATGTGGAGCCCATTCTCTATGGATGTGATTGAGTGTACACGCCACACATGAAACTGGTGTGTTTATACCTCCCTTTCCACGGACGTGTTAAGAAAAACATGCACAGTGTGGAGGTGGACAGCAAAAAAGAGGCACTTACCTGCAGGTAAAACAACAGGACACCTGAATGACAAGATAATCATGGGTATTTTTCACAATACCACTGAGAAAAATGATTTTCTTTAAATATTCACCAGGATAAGTATATGTTCTGACTAAGAGAACCAGATTAGCCGAATCTATTACTCTGTAGAAGGGGACCACATGAATTTAAGAGTATAGGAATCCATAGGTATCTGAACCCAATGTTTTCCCTCCCGTTCAGATGGACACTACTTGTACATCGAAGCCAGCAGCGTTCACAACGGGGACGCTGCTCGTCTGCTAAGTCCGCAGTGTTCAGTACCAGGTCCTCACTGTCTGCACTTTTGGTACCACATGTATGGTTCAGCCAGTAACATGGGTCTAAGGGTAAACCTGCTGGAGAAGCAGACAGCACAGACGCTGTGGTCCGCACAGAACAACCAAGGCAACGTCTGGCACAAAGTACAGGTGGAGCTGGAAACATCCGGAACATTCCAGGTAAACTCAGCAGGTGGTACCGTAGAATGAGATATTAACCTGAATGTTTCTTTCGTACTTGTCTGTTTTTTGGTTAACTCTGCTGTTTAGACCAACCGCTTTAATGGTGGCTTTATAGATTATTTTTGAAGGACGAAGAGGAACAGATGAACACTCCGATGTGGCGGTGGATGATGTGAACCTCCAGCATGGAAAATGTCCAGGTGTGAACTGTATTTTTATAATTAAGAAAAAGAAACCTTCATTAACAGGCTTGACCATTGCAACCTAACCTGGAGCCATGGATTATTACTTTTAGAACCTTTATTCTAGGCCGGGACTCACTGGTACCCAGTGCCACCCTTTCCTTTTTCGCTAAGCTCCCAGTACCCTTTTCTCCCATTCCAACCAGATTCTCTTGCTGAGTTGTTTCCCCCCAGCAAAAGACAGATGGCATCTCACATGGTATGGCATGGTAACCCTCCCTAAATTTCATTACCCAGAGCGCAGTAAATTACCCTGCAAGTCAGCTCATGTGCTGCTTTCACACCACTATATGTTGCGAACATCAGCAGTATCTCCTGGTTCCTTTTACTCACTGCAGAAATTCAAAATGTAATACTTTATAGTTGCTTCTAATGATTTTACACACCTTCGAAACCAGCTTTGGGTTCCTGCTCACACTTTACCAAGGTGTTTTGCTTCCATTAAATAACAGTTCCTTGCTCCAATTTCTTACAGAAGTCCACGCTTAACTGGCAGTGCGTGACCTCAGAACCTCAGAGGATAACAGCCTGAGACCCGTCCCACAGCAAAGATCTAGAGGCTGAGCTCATCTGACTCTTTCTCTTCTGTATACAAGTCCACATTCAGCTCTTGGAGGAAATAATATCCTGATGATTTTTTAATATATATATATATATATATATATATATATATATATATATATATATATGAGAGAGAAAGAGAGAGTGAGAGAGAGAGAGAGAGAGAGAGAGTCCTTTTAGTTGCAGTTCAGTAAGAGATCTTCCTTTCCCAAGAACAACACGGTGGTTCCCTCTCCTCTCCATTCTCTCTATTTCTTGTTACATCTTAAGCGCAAAATGCTTATTTTCATAATGTATGCAATTATGCATGGATGAACAAATGTAATCTCAATAAACAAATTAATGCAGGCCAGTAATTTTCCTCGTTATGTTTTCTCATATTTAAAATATACGTGCATTGTGATATTTTGTCTGATGCATTTTTTTCTTTTTTTTTTGCTTTTAAAAAGTTTGTCAAAAAAGAAGTTCAGAAATCAGTACCTAAAGAAATATACTTTTGCGGAAACTGAGGTATAATTATTGACTTTTTATTGATAAAATTCAAATAATTTTTTTAATGCAAAACAAAATCATGAAAAATGAGTAAAATTATTTTTTTTTTTGTGGAGACACAATTTCACGAAATTCCAGGGTAACAGTCACTTCTATGAAAACTGCTTACTGTTGCAAAATCATAAACATAATGACCTTCACTGTTATTACTCCAGTGCACAACTGCACTTTCGAAACAATCCTTTTCCAGTACAGTCCTAATGTGTTTCAAATGATAGCACTTAATTATATTTGAATTTTGAATTTGTAATTCAGAATTCTGTTAGGACAACTAACTGAGAAGGGTACTGTACAAAAAGAAACTGAATTAAATATCTTTACTGTAGTCATAACACATCACTAATACTACATAAAAAATATAAATAGAATAAATGTATCAAGTACCAAATCTCAGCTCCGTCACACGACCCACATTAATCTTTACAAAGCAACACTGGTTCATGTGCTTGGAAACGTTACATCATGTAACACCTGAGGCCCATCATCTATGATGCAAATGATTTATGCACAAATGAACAAAATAGCATTTTTGGAATAGCAGAATATGTAAACCCATATGACTGCAAATAATAAGCTACTAATTACAATCCTCAGCCTGAAAACAGCAATAGTTTCCCTTGGTGGCCACTAGGTTGCAATGAGTGAAAAGGGGGACGTTTATTCAGTGGCTGGGCATCTCGACAGGACTCGTGAAAGGAATGACGGTGTTGGAAACAGGGTTGATTGCAGGTATCAAATGAGGTTGGTCCTCAAGTGATGCAGCCATCAAACAGTTCCTGTCACTCTTGCTCTGCTGCAGGGGGTGAGGCTGAAAACATGAAACAGAAAACATGAAACAGAAGTAGCTGCCCTGCCTCTCACCTCCCCGCCAAACGGGCGTGTCATGCCGTGCTCCAAAATACACTGATGCCTGTAATAGAGCAGAAAAGCAACACATTTCCACTGTTATTTTATTGGGAAATACCAATCAGTCATATACACACAATGGAATAAAGTGACTCCATTTTAAATAGAGTTCATATCAGCCAGATGACTGAACTCTGCTGTAGATTTAAGAGAAATAATTTTAACAGTACAATAGTGAGAACACAAATGCTGAAATATGTACCCAGCACCAGGTATCTCAGCTAGACAGAACAAAATAAAGCATCCGAAAGTTCCTCCAAGCCATCTGCAGATAGTTGCTGAACGTCTTGCTGTTGCTGTAACTGCAGACTTGGACAAACTGTGGGGCATCTATGCAAGCTGGCCATTGAAGATCTCGACCCCCCCCTGCGGTGGTCCTGCGCTACCTGAGAGCCTGCCTGTAACATACTGAGTCTCGGCGTTCGGCCCGATGTTGGAAGGGCCAGCCGAAGAACTGGTGGGGACGTTCCAACAGAGCTGCCAGATATTTACAAACGTGGGAAAAGAAGAAGCTTTGCATTTTCAAGGACATGTCACCCACGTTTGCACTGGAGGACGAAATGGAACGTAATGACGTCATGATCAGCCGCAGCGCGCACTGCAGTCGGGTCTTCTTGTGCTCAAATACTAGTAGAGATACGGTAACAAGGGGCGGGACTCAAGTGAGGACTCGCCTTCTTCTGACAGGCAGCCGGACGCCATCCAGACTAAGGAAGAAAGAACAAGACGGCAAACTAATCCTTCTGCAAAGCATTTTGTGGAATATTGATAGTGTTTCATAGTAGGTATTCTGTTGACAGATGTAATTCGTGCTTTGTAAGAAAAATTGTAAGAAATCACCCTGTCACAAAGCCAGGAGCTGAGCGGAGACGAATGTCAGCTCGTCGCACTGATGGACCTGGCAGGTTTACAGTTAGCGGTAAAGATGGTCGGTGGTCCGTGAAGGTGCTGTTGGGTCTGAGGGAAAGTGCGCTGGAGGTGTGTCGCGTTCCGTCGAGTGCGTGACCTCGCCAGCGTTTGCCAGACGAATAATGGCTGTTGTGTTACCTTATTGTGGTGAGAGGAAGGGGTCGCTAGTGCGCGCGAGCAGCCCAATCCTGCAGGTGTGTGAACCGAGCAAACAATTTCCTTTTTAAAAGCCGAAAAGACTTCCAACAAAGGCTTTTTTAGTATATTTTTTCTGCATGAAAAATTAAGAAGTTTAAAAATGGGGTAAATCCTTTCCCCCTGTATTTACAACATCGTTAATCGGAGAAATGCTACCACAAAATATGTTGATAACTTTCAGCATTTGAGATTTTGCATTTATTGAATTTTGCATGCAAAATGAATCATTATATAATACCGTGGTTACTGGAAATGTGTCCTTTTGCACGTCGATTTGGTGTGTGCGCGCGCCCGTGCGTGCACGCGGGGAGCGCTCTTACTAAAAACTAATGGGTGAACAGGCTCCAATATTGTGTTACAGGTATTAGTGTTGGGTGGATTATTTTTAGTTTGCAGGATGCTGGCGGTGTCTGCTAACAGCTGGGTCCTTCTCTGCACCTCTCAGCCCACAGCTATTCTCCGCCTAAATGTCCAACAGCACCGTGGAACTGACAATTGTTCTCGTAGATAGTAATAAAATAGTGAAATCGATGAGGAACAAGCCCGAGACATGTAAGTTGGGAGGTTGGCAGCTCTTGACTTGCATGTTCACTTCATGGGGACTTTGTGCCACTGAAGGCCTGTCTTTGATTGCAGGTGGTCAGTAGCTGTACAGGTGAAATCCATCCGCAATAAAAACTGCAGAGATGCTCCACAGTAAACAGGTCAGAGTCCTGATCCTCAACGACATGGAGAAGCTGGAAAGAACACTTTTCCGACTTGACCAAGGTATTGGACTCGTTCGTTCAAAGCCGCACAGAACTGTTCTCCTTGACATTTTAAGTTCGATTTAAATATCAAGCATGCAAACAAGTATGCGGCTGCTGCTATTTATAGACAGTTTAACATTTGTGTGGGGCCAGAATGCATGTATAAACCGGGGGGTCGTCAACAAAGTCAGTTTACATATTCAAAGTTTAGTTTCAGTTGTACTGCGCATAATTACTAAACAATCTATTATGACTGGGTTCTGGCTGCTCCAGTTATACATTTTTGAAGATACAAATATTTTTCATGCATTTATTTTTAAATTTTCTATTTTTTTTTTTTTAAACTTGTATTTTCTTCTCCCCTTTCAACAGTCTGTTATGAATATCCCCTACATTTCCACTTGCAGAAGTTAGTTTGGAGGGGCACCCAAAAAGAATAGGAATGTGGGGCTGCTGTCATTCAGCTCACTTTCACAGTGTTTACAGCTGTTCAGTCGTGTTTGTGGACCTTGGTGATCAATAATGAGATGAACACTACTCACATTTGTGGCATAAACTAGATATTAGTTGGCAAATACTATTAATTTGTGCAGATCAAATTTTTATTTGCAGTAATTTTAAGTTTTAATTTTGATGTAGCTTGAAGTGAACAAAAATGTTAAATCTTACTGGGAAATTTTTATTATACCTGATTACAGACAGTGCCCTACAAATGAATTACATGTCTATCATACACTTTTTTTGATCATGTAGGTAAAACATTCTGAAAGTGGCCAAATTTTAATAAAAATTTTTCTTTGAACCAGTACCCTACCAGAATGTACTTTGCCTCATGTCCAGTATTTCTAGGTTAGGCTATGGAACATGGTGATCCTGCATAGGATGAGTGGCTATGAAAATAGAATAATTAAACTTTTAATTAATTAAAACTCTAGTTTTTACAGAACCTTACCTGAAGGACCTCAGTGTCATAAAGCTTTTATTGACTGCAACAATAAAAATTTACAATCAAATCACATTATGAACTTATTTCCAGTTTAATTGTGTAGCATGTAAATTGTGTATCCAGTGTACTGAGAAATCAGCGCCGATACCATAGTGATAAACCTACACAAATCATTACTAGCTGCAGGCATGTATCCGTGTGAACCTGTTTTCTGACATCAAGGTGTAGCTATATGTCATAATTTCACTCTTGGCATTGGCATCCTTGGGATAAAAGACTTTCAAACTGTTGTGATTGCAGTGATTATCATCCTCTTTTCACCATCATTCTTTTTCAGTTGTGCTTTTACATTATAAAGCACATCTCTCAATTCCTGATGGTAAATTATAAAGAACATCCATTGGTCAATATAAATGGCAGGTGGTTTTCCCCCAGTTGAAAATCTTTTTAAAAAAATCATTTTTGATAATTGTTAGTCAGATGGTCCATTCCTTAAATCTTTTAGTGGGTGTACAGTTTGCAGACACACTGACGTTGCTGCGCGACCTCTGCGGAGTCCCTCTCTGTGCAGGGTGTAGCAGTGTAAGTAGAGTGTGAGATGCAGATGGTAGTGTAGTGGTCTTGAGTTTGAATTCCTGCTCTCATTACGTAACCCTTTAGCAAGGCACTAATTCTTAATTGTTCTACAAAAACAGCTGTATAAATGGTTTTTTTTTAATTATATTAAGCAGCAGTAGTATGATGGTATATGTAGTCCTCTAAGTTGCCTTGGACAAAGATGCCAGCTAAATGAATTGATGTAAACATGAGCATTGGATAAAGGCATCTCGGAATGTTTGAATGAATGATTTTTTTTTTCCCCCTCCCTCCTCCTCCTCCTCCTCCTCCACCCCCTCCCCTACCCCGGCAAGGCTTCGAGCTCCAGTTCCGGCTTGGTGCCACGCTCCAAGGGAAGAACGTAAAGGTTTATACCAACTATCCAGTTCAGGGAGAGACATTTGACCGGCACAAGTTTCATGTTCTACAGTGGGTCAACCCCACGGGAAGGGAGGATGATTCTGATAAGTTCTGTGCACTTGACCTCCAGATCGCTGGGTCATATCAGTACTATTTTGGCCATGGGTGAGATGTTGCTATTTGCATATATGCTGTACTTGATGTTGGAATGGAATATAGAAACACCTGGTGAACAATGCCTAATAAAGTTTTCCATTCCTAGGAATGAAGAAAAAAATGGCGGCGGTTGCATTGTGGTCAATCCTGTCCTGCGTGTTGGGGCTGATAATCACATCCTCCCTCTGGACTGCATTTCTATTCAGACCTATCTGGCCAAGTGTCTCGGGCCCCTGGATGAGTGGCCAGACAGGCTGCGTGTGGCCAAGGAATCTGGTAAATGACGGCTCACCTAGTCGGTAATCAGCAAACTGGCATAACGGCATCATAACGGCTTAGCTTTTTCAACCTCTCCTGCAGTTCACGGTTTGCGTTATATAACTTTTCAGAGGGATAAATGGTAGTTATTTGACAATGATGTTAGTTTAAAATAAGGTTATGTTTAGCATTTTTCTGAGGTTGAAGCACTCCATTTGTAAACAGTTTCACAGAATCAGTCCATGTTTATATCAAATTTTCTACAGTAATATTTCTTGAATTGTGTGTATGAATGTATATATTTCTAGATGTTTTTTTCTTTTCATTTTTATAGGATACAACATGATCCATTTTACACCCCTGCAAATGCTGGGTCTGTCCCGATCATGCTATTCTCTGGCTGACCAGCTAGAGCTCAATCCAGACTTCTCTCCTGCGGGGAAGAATTACACCTGGACCGACGTTGGAAACCTGGTGGAAAAGCTCAAGAAAGAGTGGGACATGCTGTGCATCACTGATGTGGTCTACAATCACACTGGTATGAGTGCCTGTCTGTGTGGGTTCCATATCTAGCAGGAGGGGTCTGCTTCACTACAATGGCTTAAATGGTTAGTATTGCATAATTGATAAATAGTTCCAGTGACTTCAGTGTGAATGTCACCCTGTCTCTGACATTCAAAAACATAATTTAAATGCTGCTATCATTATAGTTGCAATTTGAAAGGAGCTGTTTGTAGCTGGTGCCAGTTACCCTCCTAGCTCTGAGGAGTATTTATACTGACTGTTGTGAAGGTTAATCTGCTTCGAAATTACATACGTCTTGATGCAAACAGAATACAGTTTTCCCTTCATTATTAAGGATGTTACCTTTGACCTGACCAAGGGCAGTAGAACCCTAAATTTATTCCATCCATATCTTATTTTAGGTATGACTGTTTGGTCTGGTAATGCTTTCGAGTGCAACCTGTCTCCAGGGTCACAGAACCTGTCATGTTCCAGCTCCATACCTTAAAAAATGTTAACACTGTTTCTGGAGCTATTGAGATTTCCTTGTATGCTGGCATCGCAACTTCTATATACACATGATGAGCTGGCTTTCTGGAGGCTACCCTTTGCACCCCTGCATTTTGCAATAACTGGTTTCTCAAATCGTGTACATCTCAACCTACTGCTTTGCTGCATCCCCCACCCCTATCCCCCACTTGCTTGATTCTTCTTTACACACAACTTTTCCCTTGCCTCCATCACCTTAATTTTTCCTGCATTTGTTTTAATCCCATTTCACCAGTTCTCTTGTTATGTATGTATGAGTGTTGTTGTTTCTGTTCACTTCTGTTGTTTCTCTCTCCTGTTCAGCGGCAAACAGTAAGTGGATCCAAGAACATCCAGAGTGTGGCTACAACCTGGTAAACTCTCCTCACCTGAAACCTGCCTGGGTGCTGGATCGGGCCATCTGGCACATGACCTGCAACCTGACCGAAGGGAAATATGTTGACAGGGGTCTTCCTGCTCTCATACAGAATGATCACCACTTGAATGTACGTTATTGTCACAGGAACCGACCTATGGGATCAGCAAGATCATCCCCTTTTATAAGTAACCTTGCATTTCCTTTCTTTGCAGGCTATAAAAAGTGTTCTCTGGCAGGATGTTTTTCCCAGGATCAAACTGTGGGAGTTCTTCCAGATTGATGTGGAGAAAGCTGTAGACCAATTTCGGATTCTTCTTCTAAGCGGTAAGTGCCAAGACACTGGACGTGTCTAGTTTCATTTATGCCTGCAGACACCAAATGCCAAGGATGAAAGGAGAGTCCTCATGAGTTCAGTGCAAAATGTTCTGTTAGCAAAGCAGTAGCAGTGTGGCATAAGGAGGAACTAAAGTAAAGCTGTGAAAGATTAATCAGCTTTACTATAAAATTAGGAAAATGTGTTCAGTGTTAAGAAGCTGCATCAGATCAGCTCTTCATCTAAGTCATAAAAATAGATGGCAGTACCTGAAAAGGAAAGTTTATAATAGAAAGCCCCTGAACATCACTGAGTTGAAGGAGTTCTGTAAGGAGGAACGGGCCAAAATTCTTCCAAGCATGACTGCTCCACAATTGCACCATAAACATTTGGATGAAGTCATTGCTGCTCAGCTTGGTCCCACCTGTTACTGGAAGCATAGTTTCACATACTTTTTCTGACAGTGACATTTAATGTTGGATCATTTTGGTCACTGAATGAGAGTATATTTTGTGTATTTGTTTTAGTGGGTTTACTTTTTAAACCTTAGGTGACATGATCACATTTTAAGTCCATTTATGTAGGAATTCTGAAAATTCTAGGGTTCACCAACTTTCTAGCAGCACTATAAGTGAGACATGTTTTTCCTAATGAATCATTTTTAAAACTTCCAATTCAATTTTTCCAGGTAACAGAGCAGATAAAAGTAAATTGAAAGGCAAACAACAACTGCGGATCATCCAGGACCCTCAGTACAAACGCTATGGCAACACGGTGGACATGAACACAGCCCTAGTGCTCTTTATTCCACATGGGTAAGTACTCTGCTCACGTGGATTGATACCGTTCCCCTTGATAGATAAGAGAATGAAGCGAGAAGTTGAGTTGTTCTCAAGCTTTGGACAAACCCCTGTAATGTGATTGTTACCACTAATTAATCGCTTTTATTTCATGATTTTCCAATATGTCTCAGAAACGGCCCTTCTGCTATTGAGGAATGTTGCAACTGGTTCAGAAACAGACTTCAGGAAATAAATGAAGAACGTTACAAGGATATGTTTTGTCATCAGGAACAGGTACCCTTCTCTCGTGCATCTGTTTACCTATCAGTAAGTATTCACAGTTTCTTTACATCAGTGCTTCTACCCAGGCTGCAAACTGCATTGTGGGAAATGTAGTTTATGAACGGCTTGCTGACCACGGTCCCAAGCTGGGTGCTGTTACAAAGAAACATCCTTTGGTAACAAGGCAAGTATATATGTGTGTTTGTGTGTGTGTGTCTGTTTTTAATATGGTACACAATTTATATTTTACAAAATGTGAAATTAAGAATTCTTAAATATTTTCTCCTAAGAAGTTTCTTATATTGTTTACAGTTTCATCATAAATTTAGTTTTATACAAGGAAGTTGAAAATCCATCAACTTGACCTGCAAACGTCTCTTCCTTTTTGAAAATTAGTGGTGTTTAATCCTTGGAGCATTGCTTAGTTAAACTAGTCTGACAAACTAGTCTCATGATAAGTGAATTGAGTGCTGTTTGCATTGGAACAGGTATTTCACTTTCTCTTTTGCTGAGGCCACCTTGGAGCAGGAGCTGCAGCTGATGCATGAGCCAGACAAAGCATGCCACTTCCTGGCACACAATGGCTGGGTGATGGCTGATGACCCCTTGAGGAACTTTGCAGAACCAGGTCTTACTGTCCACTGACCACTGCTTACGTCATAGTGTAGCTGTGCGCGTACAGTTGATACAGTACTGTGAATCTTCATGAGATTAAATGAATTCTTAGAAGCCAAAAAATTCACTGCAGTTTTTCTGTGAGTGAAAAAACAATGAATTTTATCAAAATGCTACGAACCAAATTAAACTTAAAGTTAGCCTTTGGACTTTCTCCCATGTTAATTCTTTACTTTTTCCAGTGGGGCAGAGTAAGAGGTGGGATAGTAGGGAAGACCCTTTTCCCTGTTTCAAATATTAAACAAACCGAAATGTCTCCCCACTGTTTCAGGGTCTAATGTCTATCTCAGGAGAGAACTGATATGCTGGGGTGACAGTGTCAAGCTTCGTTATGGCAACAAGCCAGAGGACTGCCCCTACCTGTGGGCTCACATGAAGAAGTACACTGAGATCACAGCTAAGCACTTCAGTGGTGTGCGACTGGACAACTGCCACTCCACCCCGCTCCATGTGGCAGAGGTACTCTCACTGACGAACAACTTCTGTCCATCACCTCACTGTTCAGCAGTCAGATTCAGTAATATTAACCGATTTGTGGAAAAGCCATTCCTAAATGTAAACTACTGTTAAAGGTGTACTTCTGTATTTTCATGATGATAACACTTAATTGTAGAAATCATTACAGCTACAGCTGTTTGATTTGTTTTGAATGTAAAACAGTGCTGATCAATGTATACAAAGGTAATGATCAAGTGTTCCTTCTCCACATGACCTCTGTTGTGCTCTGTAGGAGATGCTGGCTGCGGCCAGGGCAGTCAGACCCAATCTGTATGTGATAGCCGAGCTCTTTACAGGCAGCGAGCTGATTGACAATGTCTTTGTAAACCGACTGGGGATAACCAGTCTTGTTCGAGGTACTGTGCTGTAATGGCTGCAGAGAAGCTTGGAGTGAAGTGTTTAGGCATTGGCACTGAGTCTCATCTCTGTGTTCTTTTGTGTTTTTTGTTTTTAATTCAACCCCAATGTCCCTTAACAATCACCTTTGAACTTGTACTTGCTGTGAAATATCTTAATGGTTTTTATTTTGCTCCTTCTTACTGCTTTCTAATAATTTAAAACCCTTTTTTTAACATGATTTGCCCTCTTTTTTCCAACTTTGATTCCTCTTCTCATTGGTTTATGCCCTTCTGCTTCTCCCACTGACCTCTAACACTGTCTTGTTACTTGGCCTGGTTTTTCCTTCCTATAATCCCCATCCTCTGTAACACCCCCCCCCCCCTTCTCCTGGACATTTGTGGTACGACCGCCTGCTTGTCTGCAGTACATGCTGGACGCCGCCCGCACGTTGAGGCCTGACCTGTATGTGGTGGCCGAGCTGTTCACAGGAAGCGAGGATCTGGACAATATCTTTGTCACTAGGCTGGGCATTAGCTCTCTTATCAGAGGTAGGATTTAAATAGAAATATCCAATAAACTGTTGCTTTTTCCTCATAGTTAAATGCCAGTGTTTGGCACAAGGTAGCTGAGTCCTCCATTCCCCACAAGGACTATGAGATCAGTGGTCTAGCCTGAGAAAAGTACATCACAGTATGCACAGTAATTGTCTGTGCTGATACAAGTTGTACAATTACTATTCATAATTGTATAGCTAGAACCTATCCCTTTGTGGTACCGATGATGAATGGAGTTGATGTTCTCTTCTAAAAATGTCCATCTACACAGAGGCCATGAGTGCTGGTGACAGCCATGAGGAGGGAAGGCTAGTGTACCGCTTTGGAGGAGAACCTGTCGGAGCCTTTGTCCAGCCCAACCTTAGACCACTGGTACCTGGCATTGCTCATGCCATGTTTCTGGATGTCACCCATGACAACGAGTGCCCCATTCGGGTATGTTATGCATTCAGTTCAGGATGAAAAGGTATGGGAGCTTCGTGAAGAATTCGGTTTCACTTGCAGTTGTAAAGGAGATTGGAAAAACAAAATGTGCAATTATGCAGGGAGCTGGAAAAAAATACCATAAGCAACAATTCTGTTTTAATCCTTTTAACATTACATTAGCAGGTACTGCAGGACTTCAAGACTTTTAATGTTGATAGGGTTACTGAGATTGTCTGATTTATTTTTCCTTAGACTCCTTTTCCATTCATAGGTAAGGCACCTCAAGTGTTACAATGACCTTAGGAAAAGCAGAATCCAGTAATTAGTATCATGGCTGGATGGAGTTCAACTGAAACAAACTGTCCATATCTTTTTACAGGTGCGCTCAGTGTATGACTCCTTGCCCAGTTCTGCCATCGTTTCCATGGCTTGCTGTGCGACTGGAAGCACCCGGGGTTATGATGAACTTGTCCCACACCAGGTAAATCCCACCAAAGCCAGAAAGTGTCAGTTAATAAACAGGTATGGCCCCTGCTGCATGCAGACGTGCATGTATTGTGTAGTACTATATAGCACCGTAGCATGTCTCACTATGTCCTCTTAACCCTGTGTTTAGATTGCATCCCTCTGCAGCCCTAGCATTTTAACTCAAAGTTTCAAATTACAAAAAAGTGTTTTCTATTTTGACTTTCTTTTACGCTTATATTAGCTGTTTTTGAAGAAACGTCACTATATACACTAGCAAAAAATGGTTTCTACCAGTTAAGTGATAGAGCAGAACTTGCTTAATAGCAGATATGGTGAAAAAGCAAGAACCCCTCAAAACATTCAGTAATGACTTTCAGAAAACGGAGAAGTGTGTGGGGATTGCTGGTATGTATCTTGTAGTGTGCTTTTTACAGCAATGGGAAGACATTTGTTGCTGCCTCCTGCTTATACTGATTCATTGTACTGTGAAAAACTTTTAGGACTCTACATATGTTAACCCAAATATAATAACACTATCAGTGAAATGATTAGCAAGATGATGAGAAGTAATTATGCTGTTAGAAATAAGAGACAACATTGGTGGGAGAATTAGTTTAATAATTTAGGCACATAGTTTGGTATCTGTTGACCTGCCATCATCAGCACAGAAGAGGAAAGGGTGTAGTGGTGAGTAAACAGTCTGTTTATATATGCTATCAAGTGGCCTTAATAGGTGAGCTGTTGCGAGTGGGTGATGGGTTTGCTGATGACAGTGACGTTTTGCTGTTGACTGTTGGGTTCCCGGGTGCTTTGATGTCGTCCCAGCATCAGTCCATGTTCCAGTTAATCAGATCTGCCATGTGGATGTAGATTCCATTTAAACGGAAGACAATGGGCAGTGAGGAGCAAGTGCCTAAGTTCTGAAGTAATTGTACTGTGTTGGATAATGAGGGTTAGATAAATATAGAATATATTGATAAAGCATTTCTTTAGCCCTGCGCAATTCATGTCTGACCCACTGCTTCGCTTGTGTTGTGCTTGACGTCACAAAAGATCTCATTTTCAGTTGAGATTTGTGCACTTAAGACATTTGTTGTAAGTTGATAGTTTTGTTAGCTAAAATGTGCATAAGAGTTACAAGTGCATGTAATTGTTAAGTCCTGTAATATTAGTGTTGTAAGGGAAGCCCATACAAGTAAACCATGAATAAGTGGCCAACCTGGACAGATTAGACTATTGCGTGTCCCTCAGATCTCTGTGGTCAAGGAGGAGCGCCTTTACTCCAAGTGGAACGCTCAGGCCACACCCAATTTGACAGGAGAGGTCAACCTACAGAGTGGGATCATCACTGGGAAACTGGCACTGAACCGGCTGCACCAGGAACTGGCAGCCAAAGGCTTCATCCAGGTGAGCAGTTAGTGCTGCTGGAAAGTGGCAATTGAGATTTCTTGGTTTCTTGTGCAGAGCCTGTATACGTTTAACGTGCTCTGGCTCACAGTGTGTATCCTGGGTACCATTTAGCAGCATAGCTCCTATTGTTTAATATCAGTCCCATCTGACAACTCTTTACGTGGCTGTAGGTGTATGTGGACCAGGTGGATGAGGACATTGTTGCAGTCACTCGGCACTGTCCTAGTACACACCAGTCAGTGGTGGCTGTGTCTCGCACGGCATTCCGGAACCCCAAGACCTGCTGCTACAGTGACGACGTGCCCCCAATGTTTATCCCAGGTACTGAGCAGTTTAAAGGAAGACTTCATTCCACGGCCTTAGCCGGAATGAAGTTAGCAGTGGCTTGAAGGTGAGGTCTCGCTGGGTGGTCATTTTACAGGTTTTGTGACGAGTTTTTATTAATGTGGCCTTTGCTTATAGGTTTGCTTTTTTGAGAAGTCTCATTTGTATACATTGAACTAGACTGCGTGGCTTTTTTCCTCACTGTTACTTTTCAAGAGTACCAGGACCTGTTGAAAACAGTTGACGTTCTCTTTGCAGGCAAAATTGAGGAGATCGTGCTGGAGGCCAGGACAGTCGAAAGGCCTGCTAGTCCTTACAGAAAGGACGAGAAGACAATAAACGGCTTGCCAGAATACACAGTGGAGATTAAAGAGCACATCCAGGTAGAATAACTGCACGTTATCTAGAGTCAACACTCTACGTAATCTTCTTGCAAACTCTTTGTAGCTTCTGATCATCTGCCTGGAACTGACACAAAGCACGGCAGCCACTATTAAAAATGCCGTGTGACATGTTTCAGAGCGACAGTTTAATTATTTTGTTTGCTGCATAGAGTAAAATAAATTGGATTTGATAGAAGTTTTCTACACGAGCAGAGAGAAAGTACTTTGAATCATTGCAACATCAGCTGGTTACTCTGTAACGTGAATTTTCCCTTCTTGAAGCTGAATGACAGCAAGATCGTAAAACAGGCCAGGGTGACATCGAAGGGCCGCAGTGAGTTTGTGCAGGAAATTGCATTTGAAAACTTGACGCCAGGCAGTGTTATTGTCTTCAGGTAAAATATTTTTAAACCCTTAACAAAAAACCTTTGCATGTTCTCTTCATGTTTGGGTGGGTTTCCTCCCACAGTCCAAAGATGTTTTTCTAATGAATTGGTGACAGTAAATTGCCTTTCGTGTGTGCTGATGTCTCTGTGTTTGCCTTGTGATTTACCCTGTCCCACGGCACATCTTGCATTACATCCTTACCAGGATAGGTTCTGGTAACAAGAGGTTACTGGTACTGGATGAGTGAATTAATGTTTTGAAGTTTTTCAGAAGTAAAGAGAACTAAAACAAGTGCAAGACAGAATTTTGGTTGTATAGTGGGGTATAATCTATGATGAGATTATTTCTCAACACGATGCCACTGTAAGACTTGTTGAGGAGGCTCTATTGATGTTCCCTGAATCCCCTATTCTGGGTTACTCCACACACATTCTAGATACTTTGTTTATCTGTTTTTGCCCTCGCAGGGTGAGCTTGGATCCAAAAGCTCAGGAGATAGTGTGTGCGCTGAGAAACCACCTCATCCAGTTTAGCCCTCACTATGAATCAGGAAGTACACCTGATGAAAATGCACCAGCCATACTCAGGATGCCGCTGATGTCGTAAGTACAGGCCCCGCCATCACGCAAATCCTTTCCCTGAATTGCTGTATAGAACCTGTTCAGCTCCAATCAGGCCGTGATGTTGCCCTTCCGCTAGGATTATGTCCAATCTGACATTGGCCGACATGAACGTACTGCTGTTCCGCTGTGATGCTGAGGAGCAGGAGGATGGTGGCGGCTGTTACAGCATTCCATCGTGGGTGGCCTTGAAATACGGTGGCCTTCAAGGTACAAAACGTACATTGTGTAGACGTCTCGGGTGCGAAACGAGTGAAATGTCAGGATTGGAGCGCTTCTGTTTCTCGCAGTTGACGCAGTATCTGTCTTTAACTTTGCCCAGGTTTCATGTCGGTACTCGCAGATGTGCGTCCTAAAAATGATCTGGGACATCCATTCTGTGAAAACCTGAGGCAAGGCGACTGGATGATTGACTACGTGAGCAACCGTTTGGTGTCCCGTGGAGGTGTGCTGGCAGAGGTGAGAGAGAGCAGGGGATTGTGGGAGATACTAGGCAAATGTATACCTACAGCACATCGCTGTTATTGTAACGTTATTATTGCTGTGTTTATAGTAGGGCATATTTAATATTGAACAAATTTAGTTTAAATGCCTTTTCCAGATAAAGCAGCAGGTTTCCTTCGGGTAAAGTTGTATATATCAAACACCCATGTCTGTAATGACTCTCTATAAATAACAGAAATAGGTGGGTACTTTTACAGTGCAGTGGCACAGCAGGTAGCACTGGTGTCTCACACACCTGGGTTGTACATTTGGACATCGCGGTTGAAACTGGCTCAGCCTGAGGAGTTTGGATGTTCTCCCTGTGTTCCACAAGTTGCTCCAGTTTGCTCCCACGGTCCAAAGATATGTTCCAGGTAGATTGGTGATGTTGCATTGCCGGTAGTTTGTGACCGTGTGCATACATCACGTTATTTCTGGCACGTTTTTTTGTTTCCAAATGCAAACAATGTTTTAAACGCAGCAGTGAGAAACAATAGGAATGGTCAGGATTTCTTTTGTGTGGAGTCATTAGTGTTGGGGGACTGGGGTCAGGTGAGGGTTTTACTGGGAGTTCACAGGGATACGCTGTATGGGGTTGTGTTGTATTCAGCCAGGGACACCTTGCATTTCTGAAATAAACTACAAATGGTGGGCAGACAGCAGTGATTTAAAAATGAAAATATTCAGCATAAGTAAGTAAAGTTTGTTAGGCTAGAATTCAGTCACCTTGTTTTTTTTAGATGAATACTCATTGTTATGCATTGTCACTGCAAAGTTGAATGAAGAATGAAACCGAGTGTGTAGATTCTCTGAATCACACAAACTTAAGCTATTGAGTATCATTTTTGATTATTAACCTGGTCTTATATAGTTTGTTTTTTGTGCAGGTTTTATAATGCAATCAGATTTTTAGTTTTTGCATCAGTGTTACTTTGTGATAGACCTGTAAGTCCAAATTATATCTAGACAAAAATGGGGTTAGGGACCCATTTATGAATGAACAACCTATAAACAGTGCCTCATCTCTTAAAGAGCCAAGTTGAAAATTCACCCCCCACGCACCTTTAGGTCGGCAAGTGGTTTCAAGCCATGTTCAACTACCTGAAGCACATCCCTCGCTATCTGATCCCATGCTACTTTGATGCCATCCTCGTCGGGGCTTATGCCACTGCCTTGGACGCAACTTTCAAGAATATGTCCAGGTTGGTTTAAACTCATGGTACTGTTTCTCAGAGTTTCCTCACAACACGATTTCTGATGAGACAGTTTTTTAAACTCAGCCAATAAGAGTATAAATGAGTTTGTTGTTTAATGGATATCCATTTTGGTAGATGTGTGTCTTCTGACTAGACCTCTTGGGCGGTTAGTTTTGTGCAGAGTGGGTCCACCTTTGTGAAGCTGCTGGCCCTGGGCTCCGTGCAGATGTGTGGAGTGGGTCGCTTTCCAGCACTGCCACCCCTGTCCCCTGCCCTGCAGGATGTGCCACAGTTCCTGAATGATGTCACCAAGGAGAAAGAACAGTGCTGCGTCTCACTAGCGGCAGGTTGGGCTTCTAACCCTAACCACCTGCTGTTGTAGCACTAGATACCATCCTTTTAAACAACCAACCTGAGGTCCAAGTCTATCTTCCCAATTCTTTTAGGCCTTCCTCACTTTTCATCTGGCATCTTCCGCTGCTGGGGGCGAGACACCTTCATTGCTTTGCGTGGCCTGATGCTTTTGGTTGGCCGGCATTTGGAAGCAAGGTCAGTCCCTGCAGGTGCTCTACACCTTCAGACATCTCTGCTTTGAAGGACTTTGTTCTTGATTTAAACAGTGTAATTAAGAATCATAACGCTCAACAGAAACCTGTAGGCTTTGTTGCCCTGGCAGGATAGTGCTGTTGAAGCCCAGCTCAGAGAGGAAGTTTGGATTCAGAAAAGACCACCTGTTGAAATTTATTGCATTTCTTTGAGATCTTATTTAAATAAATGTATTCAAGGAACTAATTTTTCCACTCCTAGTTTACAGCATGAACGTTTGACTGCCACTTACCGACCTGTAAAGGAATGGTACTCGGCTCTGCTAATCGAGGTCATAGAAATGTATGTGCACGTGTCTTGTGGGTTACAGAAACATCATCCTGGCCTTTGCTGGGACTCTGCGCCACGGCCTCATCCCCAACTTGCTAGGCCAGGGCATCTGCGCACGGTACAACTGCCGTGATGCAGTGTGGTGGTGGCTACAGTGCGTCCAGGACTACTGCACCACTGTGCCAAGTGGAACGGACATTCTCACATGTCCAGTGTCTCGCATGTACCCCACTGATGACTCTCCCCCCCAGCCTGCCGGGGCAAAGGTACTTCCTCCACCTTGGTCTCTTGTGTCTTCTAACAAAATGCTTTCTTTGCCAAAATGGTCATTTATCTTGGGCTCTCCCAGGATCAGTCCCTGCACAATGTCATCCAAGAGGCCGTCCAGCGTCACCTACAGGGAATTGAGTTCAGAGAGCGTAACGCAGGTCCTCAGATAGACCAAAACATGAGGGATGAAGGTGATGCACTCAGATTCTAGTGTTCATGTTTCCCAGGCTTGGGTGCAGTAAATCTATCCCAACCCCACCCCCCTTTCAGTGTTCTGTTTTCAAAATTTCTTGCAGGCTTCAACATCCTGGCTAAAGTTGACCCCAACACAGGGTTTGTTTATGGTGGAAATCGATTCAACTGCGGGACGTGGATGGACAAAATGGGGGAGAGTGAAAGGGCCCGAAACAAAGGGATGCCAGCCACGCCAAGGTAGGAATTAATTTAGTGGAGTGAACTGTTAGCACGTGTGTCACATAAAACCCTGACTGACTCAGGTCTGTGTGGCTCTAGGGATGGTTCCGCGGTGGAGATCGTTGGCCTAAGCAAGTCTACTGTCCGCTGGTTAGCAGAGCTCCACAAGAAAGGCCTGTATCCCTATGCTGGAGTCACCATTCAGAGAGATGGTAAGCACTGGCTAGCTAGCATCATGACAACTGTGTGCACAGTGTGGCTTTTTGTCCTTTATTAAGTAGTTCATGATGTCTTTCCATGTAGGCAAGGAGCTGTTTGTGGCCTATGAGGACTGGGACAGAAAAATACAGGAGAACTTTGAGAGGATGTTCTATGTGTCCTATGACCCCAAGGACCCTAATGAGAAACACCCAGAGCTGGTGCACAAGAGGGGGATTTACAAGGACAGCTTTGAGGCCTCCAGCCCATGGTGTGACTACCAGCTCAGGCCTAACTTTCCCATCGCCATGGTAGTGGTAAGTCTGCAATCGTTCCTAGCGACAGCTACCTCCACAGCCATCAATGAGGCCTTAGTCATGGCTTGGCCTCTTATGGATCTCATTAGACACATGTAACCATACCTTTCTTATGCCTGTGGTGTCGCTCTGCAGGCCCCTGAGCTCTTCACTGTGGAAAAGGCCTGGGAAGCCTTGGAGATAGTGGAGAAGAAGCTGCTGGGGCCCCTGGGTATGAAGACCCTGGATCCTGAGTAAGTAAATTCACTGCCCCACCTTACCTTACGCTGGAGATCCTTAGTTATTTCTGCAGGTCTGAGTGCTGTGGATACGAGTTGGAACTGATGACTCTCTCACATCCAAACACTTTGTAGCAGGTATTTATACAGAGCAATTCAAAAAGAATTAGAACATTACATTTATTACCCATATGAATATGTAGTCTAACCCAATTTGTACAGCAACTCAGGTTTTTCATATTCAGCAGGCAGCCCTCCTGCCACAGTTAAATGTTTTGCTCAGTAGCCAGCTAACCGTTTCCAATTCTTTTTGAATCGCCCTGGATAAATATTAACTTTGTCGTCTGTCTGCCTGCGAGGAAAACAAGTTGTCTTCATTCATTTTGTTAGTGGTGGTAGTAACAGTTGAATGATGCCATTAATGTTTTTTATTGCTCCCAAAGCGACATGGTGTACTGCGGAGACTATGACAACACCCTCGACAATGACAACTACAACACTGCACGGGGATTCAACTACCACCAAGGGCCTGTAAGTAGGTTCTGCACATAGATGCCACAAGGGGACAGGACTGCCTTTGTAAAGCCCATCTTTAAGTGAGAGAAATGATTGGTTGGTTTTCTTCGAAGGAATGGCTTTGGCCAGTTGGTTACTTTCTACGTGCCAAGCTTTATTTTGCCCGAAAGATGGGCAGGGACACCTACGACAAGACTGTGTACCTGGTGAAGAACGTGCTCTCTCGTCATTATGTGCACCTTGAGAGGTAGGTCACCATCTCATGCCTTAATACAAGCAAAACACGAATGAGAATTGATGGCAAGACTAATGTCTGCTATCAGAAAAGTAGAAATGTTTAGAAACAAGGTAAAACCTGACTAGAATCAGAAGCCTTCATGTAATGTCACTCCCTGCCTCTAGATCGTCCTGGAAGGGTTTGCCGGAACTGACCAACGCAAATGGGCAGCACTGTCCCTTCAGCTGTGAATCCCAGGCGTGGTCCATTGCCACTCTTCTGGAGGTGCTCTACGATCTGTAATGTTCCTCTTCCTGGGGGTGGAGCCTTCAGCATGCCTTTCAGTCAAGCCACCCTCTTGCCTCTGCACTTTATGGACCCTGCAGTGTTTTATGGAAGAAATTCCCACCTTTTAACAGTTATAGCTGATGGTTTTGAGAAAACAGCACATAAGCACTGTGGTTTATTCTTCAAATGTCAGTATTAACAGGCAATGTAACCATTTAGCCCGTGTCAGATTTACACAATCACCAGTTCTAGTTCTCCTTTGTTGGCAAGTTACAAAAACGATTTCAGCAATTGTTTTGGTGCTAGTACGAAAGATGCCTGTAGTAGTAGTAAAGGTTTATTGGTACATAACCTAATAAAAAATAGATGTTGCATTATTGTGCTAGTTGACTTATTTAGGAAAATGACTGCATCGCCTACTTAGCCGGTGATGCCTATATTGCACTGCTTTAGTTATCGCTCCCCTTTGTTTTCAGCATGGAGTCAGATGCTTATCTGCTTTCTGCTGAGCTCAGTAGAACTGACAGCAGCAGAGCACACACACGTGCACACCTATGCCTAATGCAAGAGTAAAAGGTTACATATTAAGCAATAGGAGCACTAAATATTCCAGAATTCAACTTAACATGCAGTTCAACTTGTCTAGTAGAGAAGAGATGTTCCTGTTTACCCCATCTTACCCTTTCTCAATACAAACACTGCAATTTCCTTTTGTGTGATAGTGCAGGATCACATTTCCCTCAAGTGCTTCAGTTTTTTTACAGTGATTGTTTTAATCTTCTGTCTTAATGCAGCTCCTCAACTTATCACTAACAGACTTCCACTAAGTAAAAGTAACTCAAGTTTTATGTACAAACTGTATAAAAGCTTAAAACAGAGGTCCTGCAGTTTACAGGCTCAGTTTCCTTGTGTAAAGATTTAACTGCAAGCTGATTTAAAAGAGCTAAAAATTTAGTGGCTGTAATTTGAGACTGTCAGGTCTGTCTGGTGTTCCTAATGGGCAGGAGGTGTGAGCTGAAATAAAGCAACTTGTTCTGACTGGCTTTTCCTGCCATCCATCAGCAGCACAGGGAAACAGGCTTTTTGCGCTGCCCTGAGAAATTTGACATAACTGGATTTTCTTCTGTTAACCATACATACATACACACACACACACACATTGATTGAACTATCAGTCATAGAACAAAGGAGTCTGCTCCTTTAAAGGGACACAGAGTGCAGGAACCCTTACATATTTTATCCACAGTGTGAGAAAGTAGTATTAGTAAATCCCCCCCCCCCCCAACTGGTAGAAAAATAATTCCAAGTGGAAAAAGGGCTGCAGAAAGTGAGTGAAGTTCTGAAAACAAAACAGAACAAGAAATGGCCTCAGCAATGTCTTACTGTGTTTCACTCCAGGAGACTAAGCGCAGTACCTCACCTGGAGGTCACCGAGGTTTGTTGTGTTTGGGAACAGCGATGTCAGTCAACAATCTAAAATGACAACATGAGGTGGCAGTAACTGTCAGACTGCTTTACTCAAACTGCATTTCTCACAATATTTCTGAAACATACATCAACTCTGGCTTAACAGCATAGACAAAACATTGTGTTCAAGGTGCAGGATCATTTTAAGAAAAAGTCAATCTGGGTGGAGCAGCTGCTTAACTGTGACAAGACCTTCGGTGGCATCACTTGCAGGCATCCTGCAAGGAGCCACAGAGGTCTGAGGCACGTTGGGCAATCAAGTAACAAGCTTCTGCACCAGCAGCACCACATCTGACATACAGAAAACAAACATCTTGAGCCTCAGAAGCAACATTCCTTTAATCTGCAACTGTCACAAACATCAATTAAGGCCATGTGAAGCAACAGTTGTTTTAGGAAAACAAGTTGGTAGGAGATCAAGACAAACATGCAGAAGAAATGGAGAAGACAAATCCTGCTACTAAAATCCTATAAACACTGGCTGAAGGATGACACAGATGTCTTATCTGGGAAGGAGGGTTGAAAACTACCTTAGAAGTGGGTGAAAATGACAGGAAGGTAGATCAAGGCCCTTGTGACATTCTGAGGACAATGCAGGGGGTGTAGAATTCCCCTTCCTTAGAACACGAGGTGTGAACAAACGGAACAATCCGACAAAGGGTGCTTTTGTCTGAGCGCGTGCGCACAGGTGCGTGTGTATCTATGTGCATAAAAGAGCAAGCAGTCCAGTTTCCTAAAAATAGCCCGTCTGGTTTTATTTCAGGTTTTCTAACAATTAAAGATTAAAACAATGAGAGAAAAATCTATACAAATAGAACAAAAGGAATAAACTGGGTAGTTACACGCCAGGCAGTGGTCCATCCGGGAGACCGTCCCCCCGCATGGGATGCTGTGCTGTTCCCTCATCGGCTCAGTGTTGGACTTCCTTGGCTGACCCGCGGGATGCTCGGTGGGATCTGGACCCAGCCAAGTCGAGGAGGGCTGTCCAAGGTTCAAGACACATGCCAGCCTGTTCGCTGGGACCTGCTCCATCTCCATCTCCCGAGGCATCCCTACAGCCTCCAGTTCGTGGGAGGAGCCCCTACTGGGCCTTGTTCTTGCATGACAAGCAGCAGGCCTTCCTGTAGTACCAGTGTGTGCAAAGCTTCACCTTCAGCACCAGAGCGCAGTTTGCCGTCACTTTGTCCTGGCACAGCTCTTCTGCTTCAGGGACAGCAGTCCAAAAGTAAATCAACCAAAATTCCCCACTTCCCATCTGTCTACCAAATTTGTGCGTGAAACTGACGCCCAGACTTGCTGGTCGTGTGAGGAACGTACCCGGTGCCTCAGTCGGGCAGGCCTGTACTTCACACGCCCGCCTAGCCTCAGGTTTCAGCTTGCTGTCACAGCTGTGGCCCAGCTCCTTGCCCTGGTAACACTTGACCTCCCGGACCTTCACTCCACTGCCACACGTCTTACTGCACTGAGATGGGACCAACATGCATGTCCATATGTAGAGGTCTGCGGGGTTTTCATGACATCTCACGCCGATGTAGTAAAATGACCCCTTTACCCCATTCCAACATCAAAAAAAGTTAGAATTTAGTTATCATGGGGGCAACAATTTTACCTGGGACCAGGCTGTGGTGAACCATTTGGAGCAGGGCCTCTCAAAGCAGGCAGCCATTTCCTCAGGCCTCAGAGCTGAATCACAGATGTGCTGAGGGAACTCCTTGAATACCCCGTTCTCCAGTCCTGAGCAGACCACCTGCCGCGTTTTCACCCCCCGCCCACAGGTGGCATTACACTAAAACATACACACACACCCCAATTTTATCTTTACAAGACACACACACACACACACACACACACACACACACACACACACTCTTTGGTCATATAACAGGAGTCCAAATTGAGAAACTGGTTCAATGCCTTTTGGAAATTCGCCATTTAATACAACAGGCTTATTGCAGTCGGTACCCTATTTACCCAGTAAACTGGGACCGAGTTGGTTCATTAGTCTAAGTGTCAGTCAAATGTGATGTGCAGTGGTTTCTAATCCCACAGCCAGCTGGTTCTGCAACGAGTGCTGGCAAAGGCAGAGGTACTAGACTACCGTACATCCGCAGTGGTATCTGCATCTGTATTCATAATCAGTCTGTTAACACACCGCAACAAAGTTGCCAGTTACCTTGGACAAAGGTGTTGGCTAAAAACCACATCATCATAGTATGTCACTTTTACATTTTTATTAATTTAGCAGAAAATTTTTCTGGAAATGTCTCACTGTCTGGGCATATGCAAAATCCAAAATCTGTCAGTGTGCAGAAATGCTTTGTAAGGTGAAGTACAGACATTAAATGAAACTGTAGAACCTTTTAACCTACAGGGACACATCTTGGAGTTTGATTGCATTTTAAAATACGGTGGTTCCGTCATTATGATGCATAAACCCTC
>UFQX01000585.1:0-75000 GCA_900497675.1 Arapaima gigas | reverse complement strand
GCTGCCTCTCTCCAGTGGTGGTGGTACACTGGAGATCACATGGCTTACTGGAAATGCTTGTGTAGTCATCTGTACAGGAAAATATCAGCATTTGAAGACAGGACAGAGATTCTGTGGCTTCTACCATCCTGTTAAAGGTCTATTTTAAAAAAAAAAATAAATAAAAAATAAAAAATAAAAAAAAAAAAACACCCATCTTCATTTTATACCAAGAATATTTTGCTACTTATCCATTCTCCAATGGAAAAAAACACTGGTTTCATTATAGTTTATGCAGAACACCACTGCCAATTTAAACTGTATACCCAAGACGCACTGTTTATCGCATAATATCTAGCTGATCGCTAAAGGAAACGTAAAAGTCTGATACCAAACTAACTGCCCACATGACAGGCTTACCTGGATACAAGGGGACCCATGTATAGTGTCTCCTGCCAAAGGCTTTGCTGTTGAAGGAGGAGCACTGCTGCTGTTTGAAGCTAATCCTACTGTAGGGACACGGCTAGTGAGAAGAAACGAAGGAATTATCACTCCTTCCAAACCTATTAGTGAAATGCATAACATTTCCATCATGTAACAACATAACAGAAGNGGAGCACTGCTGCTGTTTGAAGCTAATCCTACTGTAGGGACACGGCTAGTGAGAAGAAACGAAGGAATTATCACTCCTTCCAAACCTATTAGTGAAATGCATAACATTTCCATCATGTAACAACATAAAAGAAGTTTTCCCAACCTACACTCAAACTTAAAGGTTAAAAAAAAAAAAAAAAAGACCTAAATAACAAATCAAAGAAGTAAAATATCCCACCCCTCATAAAACCATTGTTGACAGGGAAACAAAAATTTACTGCACAGCTTGAAACCATCAGTACCTGATGTAGGCACAACTGGTACTTCTTTGCAGCCCCAACACAAACGGAGGTGCTCACATTAGGCACCGCTGTAAGCCTGGGGAAAAAAAAAAAAAAAAAAAAGATTGACAAACAAAGGCAAGTTTGGTGGGAGGTAGTAATGGACTTTCATTACCCTCCATCTGAACCACATCTGGCCCACTCAGTCACCCCCCAGCCTCCCCTCTGCTCCCCCACCAGCCTAATTCCCAGAAACTCTGAATTATCTTCCACTGCCGACCAAGTGAGGAGAGATGAGAACAAATTCTGACAGGAAAAGACTGCAGGGCCACTGATGTTGGTCAAAAGGTGCTGAAGGCATCTCCTCTGCGCTCGTGTACCCCTCTCGTTCTCCTGCCTTGTGTCTGTATTCTGTCATGTCTTGTTACATGTATGTCATTATTAATGTTGCCACTACCATGTACATTTCGCCTCTGGGATTAATATTTTTCATTCGTTTTAAATCAGCCCCTAAAAACCTTTTTTTTTTTTTGTTTTTGTTCTGCTGTGTGTTCCAGGGTAGGAGCTCAATCAGGTGTTAACAGTTTTTCCACCAAACACTCTGCCAATTTCTACATTTGGCTTCAAGACCACTGTGAACAAGGGGTTTGTGCATACAGGTCCCATCTAGACTACAGATGCTGTATTTTCCCAGGCTCCTTCACTCTGATCCTGAGGCCAGATGTGGCCCCTGCTTCCCCCATCCACCCTACACAGGGAGTGCTAATAGGAACCAGCTGGAACATCTCAAGCTCGGCACTTAACAAGAATGGAATCTTGAGGAACCATGTAACATTTGCTTTACAATCCATTTTCAAAATACATGTTCACTTCTGAAAAGGGGGGCCACATGGAGTTTTCAGATTTCCCCAGTTTTAAGGGTATAAATAAATAAACAAATATGGCATATTACTGTCCATGGTTATGAAGTTATTTGCTAAATAGGGACTTCATTTTGCAAAACGGGAACAAGAGCCTTTAATTCATTATGTGACAAGGGAGAGTAAGGTTTAGTAGCAGCCTGACACCATCTCTAACAAAGCAAGAAATGCGGCTTACACACACACACACACACACACACACACACACACACACACACACACACACACACACAACAGCTGAACTCAAACCTAGATTCGAATCTGTATTTCTTCTAGTGTGGAACTGAGGTGGGTGATTTTGTAGTGCGTGGAATGAAATGTATACATGTTGTTTCAGAGATAACAGCTAGAAATCCAAATTTCATCTTAGACTATGTGGGTTATTTATCTGCCTCTCTTTCATTTGCCATGTGATTTTTATTAAAGAGTTTATTAGACAGTAACTGTTTACTATCCTAAGCCAGTGTCTCCTACTGGCAACCAACTCCATAAACTCCTCAGTATAAAACTGCATATAATTGATTAACCTTGATGGAGCTACTCATTAAATTAATGAAATTTAAGCCACATTAAACAAATTATTTGAGAGTAAAGTAAACCACAATAAAGTAATAGCTAATGGTGAGAGCAAATTACACTCCCCGGTTTGTGACACTGATTTCAGCAGCAAATGTTGTTTATGAGCTACTTACTAGTTATGAGGAAAAACAGCTCAAAAATACTACTTCATACCCCACAGCAACACACAAAAACTACGTAAGGATGTCACATCAGCGTCTTTCTCACATTCCCACGTGAGAATAAAGTGTAAGCCTTCGATAACTGAAAAGTTTATTTCTTGTCATCTTTCGTTCACCTTCTCCACTATTGACCACTTGTCCAAGTTAATTTCACTGCAGTCACAGCTCATCCCAAGAACACGCGTTCCATTTTTCTAAAAATATAACAGCATGATACCGATAATTTTTTAAAATTGTTTGTAGTAATTATAATAATTTTCTCACAACTCGTGTACAGCAGATGTCACTGGGGGAAACAGGGCAGAGAACAGACCCACTGAACACCAGGCAGGAACCGTGGAACCATTTGACTGGGCCACACAGGTTTCCATAAGTATATAATTAGTCCAAAGGAGACCATGATCATGCTGAGATTTCTTTGCTTTCTTTCATTTCTGTAAGACCCCCCCCACGCCACAATTTCACTACCAAACCTGTATCCACAATCTGGCTTTCATACACTTCACAGAAAAGCTCAGGCCGATTACAAGAATTATAACTTCCAGACAATATAAACTGCCTTTTTGTTGTTAAAATAACTGGCCCCAACCTCTGAAGTGAATGTTTGTTGATCAGGTGATCATTTACATTTTTAGGTAAATAAGGTTCATTTGTGAGCGCAACATAACATTAAATTATTTATTCATTTGCCAGTTTGATTTACATGCAGTTCTGACAAATGCAGTACTCTCATAAACTGGACCCTTTGATTAATAAGTATTTATTACATTTTTGGGCTGGACTGGTGCTGTTTTTTGGGGGAGAGGAGTTCTTTGCTTAGCCAATATCTCCAAAAGCATCTGCAGTTTTAGCAGTTCACACAACTGGATGTTCTACTGGAGCAATTCGGGGCAAGTGCTTTTCTCAAGGGCTCCATTGTAAGACACCTCCCAGGATTTGAACTTCAACCTTTATTCAACAAACAGCACCAGGACAAGTCATACTGTCATTTGAGGTGCAATGCCCAACTAGCAGGAAGGTGAGAGTTGTGTTGTTCCTGTGTTAGTGCTGCCCAGGGTGGCCATGCAGGCCAAGGGGTAGGAAGAGGGTACCTTTGCTGCAGACAGTGGCGTTCTTTGGAACGCACCCCTCCTCCGCAGGTCCGAGAGCAGGTGGACCAGCTGCTCCACTCCCCCCACCACTGGGCTACCTCTTCAGACTGTCCTGGGGGCTCCTCACTGCTGTCCTAGCCGGGACAAAAACACAGGGCTTCACTCCAACCCTCCAATCCCCTATCCACCCTGGAGAGCAGGGGAGGGTTCTGCACCCCACTTCAATCCCCTCTATGACATCTGCTTCCCCCTCCACGGTGTAAAAAGAACTGAAACACAGTTTAGCTGCAGTTAAAGCATTCAAAGCAAATGGTCAATGGAAGCAGCTGGCTGTAACATTTCCTCAACTACAAACAGTCCCAACATTACCCCCCCCCCACAACTCACATACTCTTTGCTGCAAGCTCTCTGACATCAGTGAAGGCCTCAAAGTTGCAAACATTTTCAGCTGCAGTTACTAATTTAACCAGCACATTAAAAAACACCTTAGAGCGGCTTTAACAGGTCACCCAACACACTGAGGTGGAGCCACACTGTGTGCACCCAGTGTCTTAGCTCCATTCATCTGACACTGAAAGCAGTGAGCAGATACTTCAGGTTCATGCATTTCCTTGGATTCCACATTACAGCCTACACTGGGATAAGAAAAACAATGGCACGGAAAATATGGATTCAGTACTAAACACAGCTCACGTCCATTGATGAATCTTAGCATCTCCGGGTTATACAAACGAAAGGGGGGGGGACCACTCGCTGTGTCTCTGTTACTCAAGGTCTGCAGCAGGTCTGGGGGAGACACTTGTCCAGACATCAGGTCCACTGCTCCATTCCTCCCAGGTATCAGGGGACATCAAATCATTGTGATCATATTAATATGGCCCTTTAAGATCCTCTTCAGCGGTTTCACAATCTGCACAGCCACCACTGCAATTATGAACATGAAACATACATCTTTAAAGGATTAAAGTATTTTAACCTAACTTCTCTTTTCATATTTGACTGGGTATTTTAACCAGCACAGTACATAAATGCCATAAAGTCAGAGTAAATCATTTTTTAAAGTGCAAGTACCCCTCAGGTCAGCACACGACTTGAGTTTTACACATAAATTATTTAGCACAGAGTTACAACCAAACGCAAGGCTGATTTTTCGTGTTTACAAGCAATGAGAGCAAAGTGTGAGGGAATTTTCAACGTTCGCACCAGCAGTCACTATGGTGTTGGAGCAAATGTGCATGTGCGACAGATTAGTTACATCTGCCCGTGTTCGACGCACACAAGCAAAATTTGGTCCTGACTGGATGTGTGTGTATGTCATACAAGCGCGCGCGCGCGCGTAAGCAACAGTACAAACACAGGACTGTCGTGTGCTGTGTTAAGGACAGGTTGTTAGTTAGTTACACAACTGCCATGCACAGTTTGCTGGTGGCAGTGTCACCGATGTTGGTCTGCAGTTACCGTCTCCACTCATTTCAACGTGTGCAATTTTGTGATCTAGTCTCAAGTGATCTATATCAGCATTGCCTTTACGTTGATGTATTTCAGTAAGGAAACGAAACGTCTCTTTAATACAAATGTCATCTCCAGTCTGAAGGGTTCTGGTGTTACTTGAGCAAATACTGCAGTGACTTCGTGGGGCTATGAATGCTTAATTTTTCCACACTGAAATTAATAGTAATGACATCGCCATCTTGGGATATTTCCCTTTGCAAGACAACTTCCAAGAACACCTTACGGTCCTAAGAAGGAGGACAGCTTTATAAAAATGGCAGGAAGGCTGTGAATCACTTCAGCCTCTGTTTACTAGCTGTCAATAAAGAAATGCAGCTACGTCTGAGGAATTATCATCGGTCAACATAAAGGATTCAGACTCTCAGAGTTGAATTCAAATATTCTGGCAGAATATTGTTTATTATGGGAAACCCACAGTACCACTGTCTCCCTCCCCAACACACACACACACACACACACACACACCTACAATCCATCTTATTGTAATTCCCCTGGCGTTTGACTGGGGTCCTGAAGTCTGTCCAAACACTGTTCTGCCAGACCATATGTTTTGTGTCTGGATACCCTCTGGATGTTAAGGAATCTAAACACACAATAGACCCCCCCCCCAAAGTTTTAATGCACCAGCCTTTGCAGCAGCCAGTTTCCCAGCACTGCCCGGCTCTCAGTACCCCATTCGGGAACACGCGCACGCGCGAGGATCTTCTCTCGTTCTGGCTGGAGGCCACGGAAACAGGGGACAGTCAAACCCCCAAGAACAAGAGAAGACGAGAAGAAAAACTCGGATTATGAATGAACCTAAACTCACCGTTTATCCACATTCAATCGCAGCCAAACGGTGTCTTCCAGCGAAGGGCGAACAAAATTAGCCTGAATTTACCAGAACGTTCTTTTTTTTAGCTTGACAAATCGTGGTTTGAAAGCGTGTGTTATGAAGCCGGTGGACGGACGGACGGACAGACACACACACACACACACTTACTGCACCGCTTTACACAAGTGAGCTGAGCATCGCCGCATTTTTTTCCCCCGTTCGAGGCGGGGGTGAGGAGCCGAAAGCTTCACTCTCCGCCGAAGCCGGTGCGTTTAGCGGCGGGTTCGAGCCGCTCGGGATGCAGCCTCATTAGGCGAAGCCCAGCGGACCACGACGGGCACAATCTGAGCACATTCCGCCCGACACTGAGACTCCAGCTGCGCTTTGATCTCATACACACACACACACAGCGCGCGCGCAAAATGAAGAGCAAAGTTTGCACATTTCAGGCAAACTCTCAGGCGACGCGTCGCCGCTCGTCACAAACGCGCTGCACGCGAGCGTCGCATGAAAGAGCCGTTTCCAGATCACTTTAGGCGAGTCTTGCTGCGGCTTCACATCACTTCATATAACAATAAGCGCGGCCACAAACGTCGTCTCAACGCAGATGCAACGTAAAAGCTAAGGAGGTACCTTCAAGTTGGCGCTGGAAGCGTCTCCGAAGATGCCCGCGAGTACGAGGAGAAGAGTACGCCAGGAGAGTGGCGAGGAAGAGCAGCGCATGGCTGGAGCTTCTCGGAAGGCTGCAGAGGCGCTCTAATGGGAGCCAAGCGGCCCTATTAATGGCTTTACAACCTGCTGGCCGGGCGGGCGTGCGCGCACCCGCCCGCTCTCGTGGACGCGCTGCACTTGCGTCCGCTTTTTCCCGCCTGTAGGTGTGTGTTCTACCTGTAACAACCTTTACCTCGGCGGACCCCCATCACAGAGTCAAAGTAACGGCAAAGTGTGGTGAAGGAAAGTGCACGCAGCTCTCAGGAAACACGCTGGTGTAAGTGACACCTACTTATGCGTATGAGCAAATATCCATCATGCTGAACATCGCCGTGCGGCATCACGGGTAACAACGGAGCCACCGCCACCGCCACCACCACCATATCTGTGTTACAAACCGCTATGCGGTTTTTACATTTGCCCCGCCCTGCAGTACCTGTAAAAAGTACTCATCCCCCTTGTTTAGGACATTGAATCATAGTGTAAATAAATATGCTTTTCTGACACTGATCAACATAAAATACTCTTTAATGTCAGTGAGAAGACAATTGAGCCTATAAGTATTCACCCCTTTACTACAGAACACCACAAGTGGAAGGAGCACACGGACACTTAAAGAGCTCCGTCTTCATGTAAGAAATATTAGCATCACAGAGCAGGAATCATCTGCATCTGGACTCATCTTCATCCCCTTAAAAGCTGCACAGCACCAAACCCCCCTCTTTTAGCACATTATACAGTACTGTGCAAAAGTCTTAGGCACCTGTGGGAAAAATGCTATAAAGCAAGGATGGTTGCAAAAATAATGCCATGAATACTTATTAATCAATAAACCTTCTAAAAAGTGCAGTAGACAAAAAACCTCAATCAAATCAAAATTTGGTGTGACCACCCTTTGCCTTTAAAACAGCATCAGTTCTCTTATGCAAACTTGCATGCAGTTTAAGGTAGAGGTTGGTAGGTTCTTCCAAACATTTTGAGGAACTGGCCACAGTTCTTCTGCAGACTTTGACTGTCTCTGCATGTCCTCCCAGACTGACTTGATCATGTTGAGATCAGGGCTCTGTGGGGACCATACCATCTGTTGCTCAAGATAGTTCTGTATGACTGAGATTGGGTGTTTAAGGTCATTCTCAGGCTGCAGAATGAATTTGGGACCGATCAGAAACCTCCCTGATGGTAGATAAGAATCTACCTGTACTTCTCAACAGACATTGAAGTTGCATGCCTAACACTTTTGCACAGTACTGTAGATTTGGTATTTGTGGTACAGTGGTTAGATGGACACTACTTCTATGACCAACCTTCAAGTTACATGAGGAGCATCCAAATAACCCTGACACTGAGGTCTTAAAAGAAGAGACAGCAAACACAGGCCATCAAGCAGGAAACCATATTTCTACCTTAAAACATGGGATTGTTTTCAGCAGAAGAGGAATGGAAGCTTGTCATCAAGGACACGATGGATGGAGCCAAACAGGCACATCGCGCAAGTAAACCAGCTTCATCTGGCAAGGAATCCTGATCTTAGGATCTGAAGACTGATGTTCCCACAGCTTTGGAACTTAGTAGTGAAGAATTTACACCTTAGGTGTACCTATAGATGACCCCCATGAACTTCCAACTCCTGCTTCCACAGCACAAATCAAGTCTTATTTACATGACATCATAAGCTACTGCTGGACACTGCAATGATGAAAAACACAACTAGTGTCAAAAGATTTTATTGCAAAAATGTTTAGTTTCAAAAAATAAATCTCAACACCAATAATATGCGAACGTGTGTATTTGCACATCCTTGTTCAATTAAGTCAGACGTAAGTGTGTGTGTATGTGTGTTTGTGTGTGTGTGAAGCACGTGAGTAGTGTCAAAACTAAGTAAAGGAAAGGTGGAGGAAGAGGCAAAGTGGCTGCTGTATATTTTCAGCAAAGTGATTGCAAAGATTCTGACTTTTTGCTGACTCGGCAACTACGTTCACCGAGCTTAATCAAACACATCCATTTGCTCGGATGTTCAATACACACAAAAATAATGCGTGAACGTGTAACTGATGTTACAGAGGGAAATATTTGCATTTAGGTTCTGTCCTGCTGGCCCGGTATACATGCAGGTCGTCCAGCTGTAAAAACCACAAATAAGCCGAAATCTAAGTGAGGCGGCTAAAGTAGTTACGCAATAAAACGTTTAGTGAAATTAAAACCTGTATAACACGCCATCCATTCCCACGCTAGGAGCCTTTTATGTTCCTAATGTGTTCATTACCTCCGGTTTTGATTTTTTCCCCAACTGAGTAATGAAAGAGGAGCAACTGGTGAACTTTAACTTGCTACAACGAGCACAGGTCCAACTTGCTTCAGCCGTGGCAGCCGTTTTTCTCTGTTTGCTCCTCTGCCACCACAGGCAAGACCAGGTGTGAGATTCGGCTCCACAGCCCCCCAAATTTGTCCATATCCATCTGGTTGAATGCACCTGGCAGGGCTAAGGGGAGAAACCGGGCCTGGATGTGGTCGCGCACCATCTCTTCCACAGCAACGAGGCCGAGCGCCGGGTCAAGCATCTCCACGGAGAGCAGCACAGTGAAAACAAAGAGCGCAGCCTTGTAGGCTGCGTTCTCGTGGTCACAGTACCTGTAGAAGATGAGCGCAGACCCTGGCGGGAGCTCCTCGAACCGATGGATAACAGCAGCCATCTTGTTGCTCTCGAAGGCACCTGACAGCTCCTGGTCGATGGCCAGCTTAGCTTCGTTGCTGTCCAAAGCTGACCAACTGGCCCCATCAATGTGCAGGACAGAGGCGTGGAAGGCTGAGGAGAAGGCAGCAGCCAGGTGGCCAGCCAAGCACCTCAGAGTCTTCTCAGCTTTCTGGCCAGCAGTTAAGATCAGGGTGACTGGCTCAGTGGGTTTGGTCGTTCGGATGTTTTGCTGCAGATGGATCATGCTCTTCTTCCACAGCTGCTCCTGTTGGCTGGGATATTTGGATTTCACACCTTCTAACAAGATGCGAAAATCTTTTTCCATCACTCTGTCTGTGCTGTTGGTCTTACAGAAGAGGGCAAACAGAATGGCCACAGTCAACAGAACCAGGATCCATATGAACTGCTTCAAACCAGCTGTTCAGAAGAAACAAACGTGAGTTCAGCACACAACTTTGCCAGTCTGAGAGCACATCTCACAACCTTCACCATGCTTCAGCACACCGACATGCTACATGGAAGGGTAAATTTTATATTTTCTTCATATCAAAGCACAAAGACAACAAATATGTGTTGATATATGCAGAATTTCAACACAGGATGATGATGATGCCACCTGTTTTCTTAGCTCCAGCTGTCAGCTCCCTGCAGGGGTCACTTTTCTCTAGGCAAAGAGTTGAGTGAGGAGGTTCTGAAAAAGCCAAGTAAATCCAGTTATGTCAGGGCATGTCATTCATTTTTTCTTTTTTTAAAAAAAAATCTACCAGTAATCATGCGACCCATTTTAAGAGGAAAAATTAATATAAAAACCAGGGATGTTAGTTACCTTTCATATAATCCAATTTGTTATCATGTTTTTCTGTAGTGCTGGTGCTGGAGCAGCAGTAAGTAAGCAGTAAGGCTGAATCACTCTTGGTTTCGGGCAGCCAGACCGACTGAGACCAGACCTGAGCAGACCTTACGAAGCCGGAATCTAAAACAAATTTTCAAACACTCACTGGCCATTTTGTTTTTAAAATCCTGGGAAAGTCCTTTCAAGTATACAACTTTAAACTATACCTTTAAATCTATATATGCTAATATAATAAAAAAGGACTGATTCCATTGTCTCAACCCAAGAGAAGATACAGGAACATGGCTTAGAGATATCTTGTCGACCTCCATGTATCCAGTAAATGTTAGCCACATATAAACAGAAGATGCAACAAACCTGCTTCCAGAATTTTGGAATGAATAGGTCGACGCCGCAAGCTCGCAAGTTTGTGTCCATCAGCTAAACGGCTGGCTCTGCATTTCTCTTTTTTCACCATCCGATGTTCTTCAAAAGTAGCTAAACCAAAAAATTTACAGTGGTTGAGGACTTTCATCAAGCGGACAAACGCTGCAGGTGGGCCTCATCTTTACCGAGTGGATTATTGTAAATTATAAATGTTTTCAAATAGGATAGTCTTGTTGCATTTAGGTTCTATCAATAAAACTCCAGTCTGGATTTGTCCTACTGCATTTTCCATCACAAAAAATGAGTTTTTTTTTCCCCAATTGCCGGTACATTACACAGTAATAAAAATTCTGTGTAATAATCGTAAGTAAATCAGGATACAGGTGTAACTGTATACAGGCATGCATGAGTTATATTTAACAGTGTGGAATCCACAGCTTTTCTCAACTTAATGACAGGTGAACATGGGTTGAGTTGTTCGCTTTGCTTTCCAAACAATCTTTGAAAATGCCCATCATTTGTCACTCAAGTTTCCCTCATATACGACATGAAGCCAAAAAGACCACAGCTGACCAGGAATCTGTTGCTAATGATCCAGCTGAGATATGATTTGCCTACAAAAGTCACAAGAAAGATGTATGACTGGATATTCTTACATTTATGTTCTGCATCTCCTTGACTGTAGTAGTGGGACATCTTCGTAGTCATGACTTCATCTCCTCCATCCTCACCCACAACGTCCTTCTCACTCTCATTTGTGATCCCGTCTTCTCCAGACTCTGTGAGTTCACAGATCTTGTTTGGAGAACCTGAATATGAAAGGTGGTTAAGGTATCTGACATCCCTATTCGCAGCAACCTCGGCTTACGTTCAAATTGAAACCACATTTCTGTTTTCCTGCTTTCTTCCTTCCTTTTCAGGTTTTTTTGGCCGTTGTGTTTATTTAAATGTCCTACATCACAATGTTCACTGACCTTCTTCAGAATCCAAGGCTGCCACATGATCTTCAGAGCCATTGCTTCTTTGAACTTCCTCTTTGTTTTTCTTTGTTCTTTTATGCAGTCCTTCCTGGGTTTTCCCACTGTCTGAAATGACAAATGTTCAAAATAATCAGATGATTATGAGTTGATTCTCACACATATCTTTTTAGGAGCCCAACCAAAACACCCATCAGAACACAATCAAATGGATCAAACTACACAACTTCTTGAGATGCACAAGAACAAATGGCTGAGTTGCTGAAATTTGCCAACACATTTACAGACTATGGCACATGGGAGTCAAGTAACGTGAATCTAAACTGTTTTTAATGTATGTCTGTTTTTTTCACTGCGATGGACAGGTGGACCATGCAATTCATACCACGTTTTATGCTCCCCGGGATCGGCTCAAAACTGAGCAAGAAGGGAGGGAGAGAGGAATAGATGGATGGATGGAAGGAGGGAGAGAGGAATGATAGGAGGAGGGAGAGAAGAATAGATGGATGGGTGGAAGGAGGGAGAGAGGGATGGAAGGATGATAGAAGGAGGGGGAGAGGAATAGATGGATGGATAGAAGGAGGGAGAGAAGGATGGAAGGAGGGAGAAATGGATGATGACGTGGGAGAACTTCTGCTCAATCATCATTTCAAGCTACAACACCATCTCAGCAGCCATTCATTTTATTTATTATCTTTACATTCATTTTAACCTTACAATTTAAAAAGCCAACTTCAGAAAACGATCAGCTAATAATAGTTCCCTGCGGTTTGCCAGATATTTACTGTACAAAACATGATCCTCACTGGATATTACGCGAACGGACGGCAGAAGCTCCGCTGGGGAGCTCAGACACAGCGTGTGAAAGCAGATGTTTAACAAGTCACTTGTCTGGAGACCAAGTGAAACGATTCTTTCCCACTGTCGATTTTCAGCGTCCAGGATCGTCTAATATGTACAAGCGCGCAACACAGCATCACGTCGCTCTGTGAAATAACATTAATAAACTGTTTCCTCATCCCTGTACACAGACACGGGACCGATTTTAGGTTTGCGCGGAGTGAATAAGAAATGATGTTTCGCCACGGACGCCGCTCCGGGTACACGTCCTGTGTCGCGATCCCAAACTAACCATGTCGTGTGTCCTGCAGTCGCGTCCGTGTCATTGCTGGTTTAGCTCTTTTTAGGACGCTGTCGGAGATCTAGCGGTAAACATTAGCAACTGCGTGCGCACGTTTTGTTAAAAGCTCATTTACGTGTGAGAGCGCGCTACAACCTGCGCCACTTTTTTTTTTTTTTTTTTAAGCGGCGCACCGTACGTAACCGGAAATAGGCGCGGCGCACAACTGCACCCTCTAGTGGGGCGTCTCCGCGAATAGCGCTGAGCGGCGACTGTGGAAGGACAACTGGTGGCGCTGTTGGACACAGAAACTGCAGGCGATGCGCCCAGTCTGCTTATAACAGACCAGGATGTTTTTATTTTTTCCATTTCATTCTTGGCAAATTGGCAGACGGCGTTTTGATGGAAGGCGAAAAAGTGAAGAAAAGGAATAAATATGTAGACGCCGGATTAATAGAGTCCCGCTATTAATAAGACAGACTCCTCCCTCTCTGGACGGCCGTGGTCCTTCCTTCCCGCCTCCCGAGCGGCTCTGACTTCATTCCAGCCTTTTGCGTTTCTGCACCGCGGAGCGGAAAGAGAACATTTATGTTGCGATGCCCACATTTCATAGAAACGAAGAACAAAATACACTTTGCCGGCTTTGACCTTAAACTACATGCAAACTGCTTGAGAAGAGCTGAGATTTAGTGCTGAAGTGTGAGTCGCTGCATTAAGGGACAGAATGATGGTAAAGCCGGATTTTTGGTGCTTTTTGTGGTTCGTCGCACTTTCTTGCGGCTTAAACAAGGTGAATGAGGTGGTGTGCAAGGAAACGAATGACGATAAACTTGGACTTAAGGAGGAATTTTATGAACAAAATGTGACTCTGGAGGAACAAGATGACAATCAGGAAAACATCCTAAGTCAGGTAGGCTGCCCCCCCCCCAAATCTTGCTGCAAATCGGTCTTGTAGCATCGAGATTGAATCCAGATCGTTTTTTGAACAGAACAGTTTAATAATGTTCATATTATAAACGGTGCCCGCTGTGCGATTTTTAACGTCCCCTGAAAAGGTGTAAATTATATTGAAACGTTGCGGGTGCAGCTGGGCTGTTTTTGCCGTAAGAAATGAATATAAAACCCCTTACACGTTGACCGGTTGACAAGTAAAGGACGGAAAATTCTGCTTTTCATATTTTTTTGCTGTAGGGCTTAGAAACAGTTTTAACTTTCTTATACATGTGCGTGGAAGAAATAAACAGAGGAAACCTTCGCATGTGTTGCACCGATTCGCGTCTCACGCGCTGTATTTACATTTAATGTTTTCCCTCCTACGTCATCATCGCCATCGCTGTACTTTATACCTCATAACACCGTTCTTAGTCATTTTTCCTCTTTCTCTTTTTTGTCTTTAGGACCATTAGGACTCTCGCTCCACATCAAACGCGTCTTACTGTAGAAAACATACAGCGCTGTGCTGTAAAATATGTGTAACGACACAGTATTTTCTTTAAAATTTTAACTTATAAAACAAGATTGTCTATTTTACTGTACTATTTGCTAATATAGTACTTTCCAGTTTAATAATAAAACAAAGATTTTAGGTGTTTGGAGACTTTCTAGTTCAGTGCGTCCCTCTGCTCGTCTTATGACGTATCTACAGCACAACGTATACCGGGGTTACCGTCTGTCCAGTGTGTGTAAACCTCTCTTGTTTAAGTGATGTGTTGCATAAAGTGGGACCTTGCTTCATGATTTGTGTGAGCAAATTTCTACAAAAGTGTTTTTTGAAATCCCTCCATTAAAATGTTAACTTTGTACCACTGTTTTTTTTAAAACTTTTTAAGCAAAATGAGATTTTTACCAATGGATTCTGGCATCAGTGATTCAGAGGCAGGCAGTCAGGGCCAGAGCAAATATTGCTTGTGTTGTGCAAATGTGTGCTTTTGCTGACCTGCTGTAAAGTCCATACGATGCATCTTCTTTCCGTTGTAGCTGCTGGCTGATTATGACAAAGTGAAAGCGCTTTCCGAAGGGTCTGACTGTGGCTGTAAATGTGTTGTCAGACCCCTGAGCAGGAGCGCCTGCCGGCGGATCGCAGAGGGCAGAGCCACAGAACGTGACTTTTACACAGTGGAGACTGTGACCTCGGGGTCCGACTGCAAGTGCGCGTGCGTAGCGCCGCCTTCAGCCCTGAACCCCTGCGAGGGGCAGTTCAGGCTGAAGAAGCTGCAGGAAGCAGGGAAAGATGATTTCAAGGTAGACCACTAATACAGTTCCCACAGATTCCTAAGATGTCGCTCCGTTCATCTTTCACCTTCAGACTGGTAGTAGTGTCACCGGTTGTCAACGAATTATTGGATGTGGTACAGTGAGTAAATTCCAAGACTGGCCACTGTGTGTCGCTGCTGTGGGAACATGTGTTAGATGCAGTGATGCTGTGTAACATCTACACGCACCGCACTTCTATGCGGCAGCGTCGCACAGCGGCCGGTTTTAAAAGTTATATTGCCACGTGAGTTAATATAATAATGTATTAATTGATTCCCACATTTATGAATAAAACCCTCTCCCCCACACCAGCTCTCAACCATTATGGACTTGCTTGAAGGGTCTTTCTATGGAATGGATCTATTAAAGCTGCATTCAGTCACAACTAAACTATTACATCGAGTTGACAATATAGAAAAGGTAAGACTGTACATTCTTAAGGCTCTTAAATAAAAACAGACTTCTTGTGAGTCTTGCTTTCAGAGCCACGAACTCTCTTAGGATCCCGAAATGTTTCCATTCAATCATTTTGTAACCAGTAGGCATTATAGGTCTTAAGGTAAATATTTGTGTGTTTGTTTGCTTGTTAAAGTTCCATTTAGCAAAAGTAGCCTTCTTAACATGAATTGCCCAAGTAACTTACCCAGTTGTTGATGTTAATGTATACAACTGAATCAGTGACAAAAACAAACAACATCAGTGATGTTTTTGTTTACAAATACAAACTCGTATGTTACACAGAGCTATATAACAAATAGCAATTTTCAGCCAAACTAACAGTTCATCAGAAGGGATTTCAGCTATTAGGCAACCGATGCCAGGTAAAAGTAGTGAAGTCACTGCAGTTGGGTTTGGAGTGAATTCTGATAGATAAAGATACTCACTGCTGTGTTGTTTTTATTTTTTCAAACCAGGCAGTGTCTGAGAAACAAATGGAGGGACGCGTCAGTGTTCATGGGCAGAGTCAGGCGGAGGAAAGACACTCCAGTGAGCCTGTGACAAAGAAGAAGCCCATGAGTCAGTCTGGATCCTCAGTCCAAGGGGATGTAGAAGCATCCAGGACAAACAAAGAGGTGGGCTACATCCAGCCTTGGTCTTTAATTATCTCTGGCTTCCACGAGAGGTGCAGAGTGGCGTGAATTGGCTTCAGAGGTTCCTGAAATAGCGTNGACAAACAAAGAGGTGGGCTACATCCAGCCTTGGTCTTTAATTATCTCTGGCTTCCACGAGAGGTGCAGAGTGGCGTGAATTGGCTTCAGAGGTTCCTGAGGANTGAGTCAGTCTGGATCCTCAGTCCAAGGGGATGTAGAAGCATCCAGGACAAACAAAGAGGTGGGCTACATCCAGCCTTGGTCTTTAATTATCTCTGGCTTCCACGAGAGGTGCAGAGTGGCGTGAATTGGCTTCAGAGGTTCCTGAAATAGCGTAGAGGAACAGCAGGGCATTCAAACCTGAGACCCACCCACAGAGCTTAACTGTTTCCCCCTCTACAATTGTACAGTCCCTTCCATTCAAATTACTTTACTTTCTCTATCAAAGTAGGGTCCAAATATAATGGAAATACTCAACATTTGCCCAAGGGTGAAAAACCTTGGACTTGCAAACAGACCACAACCCTTTGCCAAAGTAGCAAAACCATATTTTCCATTTGCCCTAATTGTGGCCTAAAATGTACAAGAAAACTAAAGAAAAATGCTAACCCTGCTCACAATCTGAATCTCACAGAACCACTTAAATTATTTCACTTCAGTCACAGGATGTTCACATTCAAATACTTTTGAGTCCAGCATTTTTGAGTCAGATTTTCAACTTGGCAAACTATTTATTGCAGCCGAGAACTAAAGTTTGCCGTTTTCTGCTTTGTGCCACTGAATGAAGAAAGAATCAAATAATGTAATGGGGTGACTGGTGTGAATAAAAGACTGGTGTTATTTATCTCAGTTAGAGCGCTTGGCATTCGAGACAGTTTGTTTTTAATTCCACAACAGAGCTTGTATGAAGAGAAACGTTCCAGACCCCCGTTGAAGACAAGCCAGCCTGACGTGCTGACAGGCAGCAGACTGGCCAAGGCCGGCCTTCAGGACATTGTCATTAGAGGAGTTACGTATTATAACTCTGAGGTGGAGGAGAATGGCAACACGGAGGAGCACAGTAAGTCCCCTGTAGTAGCCTGAGGACAGAAACAGGCTCATCCTGGATAGATGCTATACATTTCTGTGCCAGGAATAACAGTGCAGAACTTCTGACTGAAGTTGCAGTTTTCATTAAGAAAACTAGACTAGTATCAAAGGTACTGTGAAGTATCCACCACCTTTCTGATTTTACTTTTCTTGTGGTGTTCAAAAAAATAAACAAATGCATACAATTGCTTGCAAGGCACCATCTTAGTGCATGAATTTCACAAGTCAAATGTTTCCCCTGAAAGAGTAAAATGAAAGCAGATGATTTGCTGGCTTTCATACATGAAAGATCCATGACCAAGAGATGACCAATTTTTCCACAGTCTTAAGGAACCGGATACAGACGCTTTATTTGTATTTACAAATCATTTGATTTCCTTCTAATGTACTGATGTGGTACAAAAATTGAATAGTAAAGCCTTGTCTTCTCTGAACAGCAGTGGCAGAGGAGGTTCTCAGTGGTGATGGCTCTGTTGACCTGCTGATCGACAATCAGATCCTCAAGAAGAGACACACCTTTTCTCAAACCAGGGGGACAATGAGGAAGGTGGCTGGTGGAGAAGATGCATCTTCGGGTGGCCTGGATCACGAGGCAGATCCATTTGCCCACATAGATACCTCCACCCACGAGGCAGATCTCTTTGCCCACATAGATGCCTCCACCATAGTAAGGATGGAAAAGACTGAGCACTCATCACCTACGGTGACTGTCCCAGTAGCAGAGGAGATAATCGCAATGGACACACTGGGAGATATGAACCTTCCAGTGAATTCCACTGCCAACCTCGAAACTTCCATAGCCATTACCGCCTCCACACCTCCCCCCCAGAACACAACTACTAGCATGACAGGACCTGACATCGCTGTACCTCCTAATTCCACAAGTCAGACTGTGCTGGGCAAACCCAAGTACCGCATCAGCTGGACCGAGAGTCCAGAAGACCAGAATATGGCGGAAGAGCTGCACAAAAATTCTGGTAATTTTGGAACCCAGTTTATGGATTTATATGGATTTTGGAGTCATGTAAGTGAAGTGCGTAAACTGCTCAGCAACCATGTCAGATAAGAGATTTGGCCACATCCCACTGTAATCCCACCCTACTTACCTTTAACTCACCTTTGTCATGCATGTGGGAGTAGCTGAGCAGGGCAGTAAGTGAAAGTTGAACAGAGCATTGAGTTAGAAGAGATATGTTATTTTACCTTGTGTACAAAGCACAGAACACTTATTAGTTTGTTTTGTCTGCTTCGTTCAGTGTTTTCATTGAATATGAAATTCTTAAGGAAATTTCCAGCAATTTTCACTGCTTTGCTCAAGTGACATGAGGTATGTAAAGGGAGACATATAAGATGACTGAAAATGCAGTTAAATTATTTAAATTTTTTTCTAAATAAAATGTAAGGCTATAAAATAAATGTAATACAAACAGATTTCAGTTTAAAGTGATAATTGGTTATGATGAGTTATTCAGATGAGCAGACTTTGCTGAGCAGTTTTTTACCGTTCGAATCCCAGTTGACCTGGTGTGTCTTTGCTGTTCGCAGGCGTATGTAAAGACACCTTGGCCACCATTTCTGATCCTGTGACTCACAACACGTACGGCCATAGTGAAGGAGCTTGGATGAAGGACCCCAAGGGGAGCGATAACAAAATATATGTCACAAACTACTACTATGGAAACAACCTGCTAGAATTTACAGACATGGAAACCTTCAAACAAGGTATTTTACCATCGATAATTGTTAAATTTTTAGTGATATATTTCAGGTACAAGGCAGCAGGTTGTGTTACTGGTACTGTTTTCATTGCAAGTTATACAGCGAAGTTTAAAAAGCACCTTTCACTGTCATACCCTTCAATGAGGAACATACTTCTGTATAATTGGATAAATAATTGTAAATGACTTAGCATACAAACTAGCATTGGAAGTAGTTAAGGAAAAAAGCATCAACTAAATGAATAATACAGAAAAAATGTTTAAAAATTGTGCTGATGCCTCATGTCTGCTCTGTTGAACCACACGCAGGCCAGAGCACCACCTCCTACAAACTGCCTTACAACTGGATGGGCACAGGTCACGTGGTCTATAACAATGCTTTTTTCTACAATCGTGCCTTTTCACGTGACATCATCAAGTTTGACCTGAGGCTGAGGTATGTAGCGGCATGGACTGTGCTCCATGATGCTGTTTTCGAGGAGGACTCACCCTGGAGATGGAGGGGCCACTCGGACATCGACTTTGCCGTGGACGAAGGAGGCCTGTGGGTGATTTACCCAACACTTGATGACGAGAGCTTCCACCAGGAGGTCATTGTTCTGAGCAAGCTGAACCCCGTGGACCTGAGCATCCAGAAGGAATCTTCCTGGAGGACTGCCCTGCGAAGGGACTATTATGGGAACTGCTTTGTTGTGTGTGGGGTCCTGTACGCTGTGGACAGCTCCAACCAGATGAACGCCAACATCTCCTATGCCTTTGACACCCACACAAACACCCAAATGATACCTCGGCTTCCCTTCATTAACAATTACACTTACAACACACAGATCGACTATAATCCTAAAGAACGAGCTCTCTATTCTTGGGATAACGGTCACCAGGTCATATACAACGTAATATTTGCTTATTGAGATTGGCACTGTGGAAAAATACAAAATATATGGCACTTTTGTGCAACAAATATTTCCATGTCTAAATAGATTTCACATCAATCTGACAACCATTCCTTGTTTCAGTTTCATTTTAAAGGAAGTACTAGTAAATGTCTCAAACACTAATGTTTTTTTATTTAACATTTAGTTTCAATCTACCTGGGAAATTTAACCATTCGTCCCAAAAAAAAAACAAAAAAAAGGATGACAAGGTGTTTGTTTTACTGCTCACTGTTTAGTGTACATTATATATGCACAAATTTTTATAATACAGTAAAGTTGAGTGAATAAATACAGCCTAAGGAGATAATCTTGCCACTGAATTCCTTCAGATAGTTATAGTATTTTTTGAAAACACGTATTTGATTTTACAGACAGTTTGTTTTAGTAAGAAATGCTGTTGTTTGTGTGCTGACTAAATACTTTCTGCACTCATGATGTAAGTCATTATATCAAAATAAAATACATATGACAATATAATTAAACATTTTTCTCTTTCCCTGATTTTGTCCTTACCAGAGGTGTTTCTGTATTTGCGGCCCTTGACTGTACAACAGACCCAGTACGAGTCCATTTTGACAAAAAACAGACTGTAGTATCTTATTTTCTTACTCTTTTTTATTTCAAGATTTAGCATTAATCCCAAACCATAATTCATGTCAAAATAACTGAAACAAATGAAACGTTAAAAAAAAATAATCAAAAACACTAAAAAACAAGAGCACAAATATGAAAGTATCACCTGCTTAAAAATCCACATCCTGCCAATTATTTGCCTAGTTGTGCTGTTAAACTAACAATTTGATGATGTATGTTCAATTTATCCAGATTAAGGTCTTGGTTGGATGCCATCCAAAGAAAACAATACATCAAGAAAGCTGTGCACATTATTTATAATCAACCCAATATTCAATGTAACTAGATACTGTAGAACAGATTGAAAATATATTACTGTTGCTGTCATTAAAATCCATTCAAAGGTCAGAAATGTACAAATAAAAAAGCTCTAGGTATAATATTAGTTTCACAGCAACAAAGATTTGACAAAATTATTCTATTAATAAAAAAATGTATTATGTATAGAAAGACTTGAGATCAAATGTTTATCACAAATCTAGTAAAGTAAAATGTTCTCATTTGAGAAGCAGGATTATTGTAAAACTAGAACTCACTGAAATTCCTTCTCCAAAGAAAATACATTCAATACAATTTTACTATTCAAGAAAAAGAATGCAAAAGGTGATCGATAAAATCTGAAAAATTCACAAACTGCATGTTCTATAAATAGTGGTTATAATATTCAAGGATTCCTAACTATTCTCAATTCTTTTTATTGCAGTGAAATCCTTTTAATATAGTTTAAGCAGCTTTGATGCAAAAATGAAACATTTTAAAACAAGTCACAGCTATTAATTTGAAGGTGGACAGTTATGGCCTTTAGTTTCTTTTACACTGAGAATTCCTGTGATGAGTAAAGTGGGGAAAAAAAGGAATGCAAGTACAGCAGGGCTCAGCAGTGGGACCCATGCTGTTCATCATCATTTACCCTGAGCTGAATTTCAGGTACACGATAATAGTGAACCCTATTAATACAGAGTGCTGATAGGACACAAAGCGCCTGCTCTTCTTGTAACCTGTGTTTTACAGTAGTTCAGGTGAAAAATAGTGGTGATACAAATGAGCCGTTTCACACATCCCAACCTGTGCTTAAAGACAACTAAAAAATACAGAACAAGTGTAGAAAAACAAGTTTTGTTTCCATGTTTTTATGCTTGTTTTCACTTACTCTAATCAGAACCTGCAAGCACTCCCACAGAACCTGAGGATTTGCTAACGGTGGTCGAGTGATAGGCATCACTCTGATTGGCACGGAGAAACGGTGGAATACTGGAGGTCTTGATGCGGAGAATCCTGGTGTCCATAACTTCGCAGTCAATCTGCATCATTATTTCATACTCTTCATCTTTTATCACAGTCTCTACAATAAAGTGTGAGCACAACAGACAGAGGAGGAAGTCTTTGTTAACAAAAGCACATTGTGAAAAGCAGGTGAAGAAGAAACCCATCAGACCCCTGACCGTCCTCTCTGTAGGTTATAGCGCAACTATTAGAACCTCCCACTCCTGTGAATATGTATAATGTACAGGCAGCAGGCAGCTTAGTGGATAAAACTACTACCTTGCATGTACAGGGTCCAGGCTTGAATCTCACCTCCTCCTGCAATACCCTTGAGATTTTTAACCTCATATTATGGTTAAAAACAGAGCAGCAAACTGGATATTAAGTTAACTGCTGTCAATATGTCTCAGTATTATATGTTCTATAACTTCTCCCACAGCATTTTGTTTGTTGTTTACAATGCCGCCGTGAGAAAACCTATTAGCAGCAGCAGCAGCAGCGTGTAATAACATCCACATGCCTGCATGATGTCAGACAGAGAACGCCAATGCTTTCATTGCTGTCACCTCCATGTCATTGTGTCTATTCTGCCTTATTCTGTCTATATGGTATCAGCTTAAGACTCCGTTCTCTAGTCTTGGCTCCACTTCTGTTCACAGTGCTGACCTTGGCCTTTAGCCACAACACCTAAGGCTAACCCAAATTCAAGAGAACCCTGTCCTTTCTTGTGGCTTCTTACGGCCATAGGGACAAATCACAATCCACTAGAGAACCAGATGCTAGCCAAGTCGGTGCCCCTGCTTGAACATGCACTGAAACAGTGCAAGAGAACATGAGAGCAGGAAAGTAAGGGAAAAACAAAGAGTGAGAAAACGTAATGCAATGGAGACAGGGAAAAAGTGATACAGACATGCTTCACAACAGACAGATGGTCATTACACGATTTGCCCAATGTTTTCACATTCTCCTAACCTAATACCCTTTTCAACTGGGGACCCAATTATATAAACTTTTCAAAGCAAACATGTTCAAATTATCAAAAACACATTCATCTGCAACAGTTTCTGACAGAAACAAGACAACACTGCAATGTTTTCTTCTTCCCTCTTATGTAGTACATTGAACTACAATGTACTACTATGTAACAAGCTGGATAAGAAGATGGAAATTGGATATGGACTTCGATGGAAGAAACACCAATAGGGAGCTTCAGTTCAACAAAATGGAGCAGCAAATTCAAACAGCAAAATGGAGCTTCAATTCATTTGAAAATGAGAAAAATGACAACTTTAATAGCAGCAAACTTTAGTGTAGATGGCAAAGACAGAAGTTGTTGACAACTTCTGCCTCTTGAAGAAGAAGAGATATCCCAAAGACAAGCATTTTGCAGAGTTGCAGTAAAATGTCAATGTGCCAATACAGGCACAAGAGTGAAGACTAGAATTATTCAGGCAATGGTGTTTTTTACTGCACTATATGGATGTGAAAGTTAGACTTCAAAAAACAGGACAGGAAAAATATGGACTTCCTTGAACCTTGGTATCTGAGTATAGTTTTGTGGACAGCATGGACAGCCAGGAAGACAAACAGATGGATTAAGACAGAACTCTCAATAGGAGCCCAAATGATGAGACTGAAGTCATCATACTTTAGACATATTATGAAAAGATCAAACTCTCTCAAAAGGACAGCTAACACCTGAGAAAGTTGAAGGATAAATACAAACAGGACAAACAATGACCAGAAAAAGATGGACTTAATCACAACAATTACAAATTCCTTTCAACACTAAGGACAGAAGTTTCTGGAGAGACCTTTAGCTGGTTGCCCGGAGTGGCACTTAACTATATATCAGTATATTAGTAGAATTTTAGAATTCTAAATTCTAATAGTGTGTTTGCAGTAATACTTCTCTTTTTAACATTTTTGGACAAAAGCACAAAATCACAGATATTCTAGGCAATTTTTATCTTCTGTGGGTTAGGGCAGCAATACTAGCAGCCATTTCGCCAGGGCACATAAATACAGTACAGTAGAGTACGATGAGGGACAGGTTCATGGAATTCAGACTAGCAAACCCCAGGAGTGTCCATGAAACACTCCCTTTGGATGTTCTGCCACCAGACGTTTTCCTTGTAGGACTAAACCTTAAAAGCAAAAAAACACCACTAAACAGTACTCAGAAAGCATTCACTGAAGTCATCACTGACTTCAGGCTGAAACGGAAAAAAGGAAACTCACAACAATAGCATAATGTTTAAACTATGAGCCCTCAACATACCAGTCAACTGATATGAAAATTTCCACAGAATAAAATTTCCACAGTTAATCTTTCATAATCTGAAATGGGAAACACACTGATCTGTTTGACTTAACCTGTGTTTTTAGTTGCTCTGCCAGAACTTACACAAGCCTTTCCAGTCTGTCATTTATCAAACCTGTATTTTTTTACTGCGGCTTTCAAATGTATAAACCACGTCCTTAAAGACAAACAAAATTTGACAGCTCTATGCTTCTTTTAATCACTCAATATGCATATCACTCATACTTTATTATCCTACATATTTTAGTACTTACCATTTAAATTCATTGCTGGCAGAACTACTGACAACTTTGGTCTGGTCCCTTTGTTGTGACTGGTGGCAGGAAGAAGCAGATGATCCTAGGAAAAAGAAGACAAGATGGATTTATATATAAATCTGGAAATCAGATTACATCTATTAGTTCACATTTAGCTTTTCTCTGAAGCAATTTACAATTATATAGCTTTTTTATGAAAGGTATTTTTACTGGTGCAAGTAACTCAAGGGTCAAGAGTACTGCAGCAGGAGGTAGGATTCAGGGTCCTTTTGAGTCCAAAAGCTATGGCTTTAGCTATTATGCTACCTGCATTTGATGAAGTCATTAAAACGCTTGTAGCATCTGTGATTTTATAAAGCAAACATCTTAAATTTTATTAGCAAATCCAAAACAAATTTCAAGCTAGAACATTTTACATCTCTAAGGAAGTACAGCTGCTCCCTGACTTACAAACTCAACTAGGATGGTTCACTTAAAACCCAAATTTATTAGTTACAAATGACACATGGAGCAGACAAGGTTACAAGGGTCCCGAATCTGGAAAAGGAAACACAATAATGCCAAAAGACTAGTTCAGTCTAAAGCAAAATGACTTGAAGGAAGAAGAGTCCAAGGTAAAGAGGCATGGGGTTAAAAACACCTTCAGTCTTTTGCAGACATCACAAGGAACAGTTGCAACATTAAGTACAAATGGCCTGTGCACTGGTTCTAATTGAGCCTGTCAAACACCAGCCACACAGAGGTAACAAAAGCAGAATGTGGGGTCCAGACATGTGCACACCAGTCCGGCCTCCTTCAGCCACAGCTGCCGTTTGGATTTCTGAAGGCAAATTAGTTATCTTGGCATTGAAAACAAATCTTGAGTGCAATGAGCATAAGAGTTGCCTACAAGTCAGGCTTAATAATGGTGCTATTTTCAGAATATCTTTGCTGATGAAATGTGCTGAAAAGTCATCAAGTTGCAGTGGCTAAGTAATGGGCCACTTTTTACATATTTTGTCTGGTGGTACAAAATTTTGGAATGGATACAAGGGTTTGGTTGGTTGTCAGACATAAGACAAATTGTAACTAGAAGTTTCACTAAATCAGGCACCAGAAAAGCAGGTCTGGAAGAACAACCATGACCAAGCCCAGGTTTTCCACTCGTGCAGCAGTGATGCGCCTGCCCACAGAAGCCACCATCTGAATGTTTCCATTTTGCAATGTGCATATGCAGGAAGGAGAAACCCAGCACTTCTATTCCTTTATTTAAAGGTTCCTTATATACGAAGATCCTTACATAACCTTTGAGACAATTTTCAGCATTTACAATTTACAAAGCTCAATAAAAACAGGCTAACTGACTTTTAAAGAAAACACAACTGGTGGTGGAGGTGGTCAGCTGACTGTGACAGTCACTCTGTAAAGAAGTAATGCTCAGTCCTCACGGTCTATAAGCCGCTCCTGCTTGCATTCCCAGAAGATAACCAGTTAACCAGTCGCCACCTTCTCCTATCAAGACACATAGCAATCATATGACTTAAATTACGAGTTACTGAGGGCAAGGACTAATCTTGCAACTTTTGGAGAACTGTACGAAAATTTACAAGTTGGGTATTTAACTGCTTGGCAATTAAAATGCGAAAAACAAGGCTGACAAGAAGAGAAAGGCATATTATCATACCACAGTTGACTGGTCAAATAAAAGACACAGTTGATGGTTCAAATAAAACTGTTTAGCATGGAATAATCTCAATTAGGATACTCCCAGGTTTGACACAGAAACATCCTATCCTCTCATGGCAAGACAGACACCTTCTGATACAATTCAGAAATCAGCTCCTCGGGTCAGTATGCAGTTATGCCAGTTTTAACTTGTGGATGGTTTTAGTGAAAATCTCATTCACATGTCATAGGCGGAAGCTTTCCGGATACCGCATGGGTTAAGAATGCTTTCCTGTTTTGACAGCAACTCAAAGAAAACATAGTTGGTAATTTAGCCTCCTTATAAAACATTTCAACAGGGCTAACATGAAATTTAAATCTACAAAACTAACCTTAACATAAATGCCCTTGACTACTGTTGAAACTCAATACAACCCCCATATAGGACAACTAAAAATAAAACAAAATTGTTTTGTCCTATTAATGGTGTCTGAAATGAGATTTTATTAAGCATTTATAGCAAGGTGTAGGTACTTAAAGGTACATTATTAAAATCACTTTTAAATAGTTGTTATGATTACAGTCCTTGTATACAAAAGAATCAGTAACACACACTTCAAATTTATTTGGGGAAAAAAAAAATCAAGGAAATGTTTGCACTACTTTCAAACACCATCGGCATTTTAACTTGTGCATTTCCAGCTGTTTCTGGGAAAGGTTAGAACAGACTCTCAATATACATTTCAACTTCGTAATTTCCATATTCACATTTCCATATTCAGCAGTTTCCTCTGCTCATGAAATTCTCAATGTAATACATATTTCATTCATGATTGCAATCTAAACTGGAAACTTCCCTACAGTTTTACTCTTTAAGTACAATTTTGACTGGGAGTGATTTAATATGTCAGATGTTTTCCCCCATACTTAAACTTGAGAAATTATGATATATTCTGGAGATACAGCACTCCTCTACTTCATTTCGAATAGCTGTACTTTTGGACCTGGACATATAAAGATCATTGCTGAACTTGAACTTTAACAAAAAGCTGGCTTAAACAATAACAGTGATTTTTTTAAAGACAAGGAAAGACGGAAACCTTCTAGGAGCAACTGCAAATACAGCTGTATCCCAGTTTAAGTTCCTCATTTTTTCCTGAAAGCCAGACAGGGAGGACATAAAAAGAGAGTCTAAACGGGAAGAAAAATTATAACCCCTTCAGCCCTCCAAAAACCCCAACCAATTTCCCCAAATATTGCTAAAACACTGTAAAACGCCTATATAGTTAGCAGACCACCATTTCTCTCTCTGTTTCTGTCTTTCTCTTCTGCGTGCACTGTAATGGACATCCAGCAATACCAGCATGCTGCAGGACAGAAATCAAACTGCATGGCCGACCCATTCTGCACAGCTGACAACACTCACACTCAGCAGACTATTCAAAATTCCCCAACTCGCAGTTCAGATGTTATGACAGGTTTTTCCAATGGAGATGGCATGATATCTTGTGCAATGTGAACATAGGCACAGGTGGGTCAGATTTTACTGCACATCAGATTCTATGGACACCCAGCAGGGACACATAACATATTATCAACGTTTGCATTTTAAAATTAAACAAATATTACAGATGGGGAGTTTTAAATTACACTGTTCAGCTGTAAAATGTTGTATCAAGCTTTGAATGGGGATTTTTTTGCATGTAATTAAGCTAAACGTTATAACTTAAACCAAATTTTCAATATTAAAAAGAAGAAAGAATTCAATCATAAACAAAACAAATTCAAAATCATGAATAATTTAAAATCAGCTCACCCTACGAAATGACACCACGTAGAACGTGTCCCCCCTGCGATGAATCTCTTCAAAAAAATCTTCGTAATAATGGTTACGGGCATAGTACACCTGCAGCTCACTGCCCGAGATCCTAAAAGAAAAATATGACAAATATATTAACAAAATACATTACAAAAAAAAAAAGCAGCCATCTATTCACTTATTAAGAAAGGTTTATATATATTTCTGTAGGAAATTAATGACACTGGATGGATGGATGGATGCTAGAAATATATATTACACACACACACACACACACACACACACACACACACACACACACACACACAATACATATAAAAATATAATATAATAATATATATAACATATTATTAATCTACTTAATTATTGTAGCGCACAGAAAGATTTTAAAAAATATTTATTTTTGGTTTTTTAAATTATTTTTGGTGACATCTTTCAAAATACATGTCATATCAAAATAGTTCTGGAATGAACAAATGTTGAATTGTGGAACAATAAACGTCACTTACTTTTCCGTTGTGTCAGCATACTGGACAGTGACAATCTGCGAGACTTCAGCCTCTTGACCTGCTGTCTTCTGGGAATTCAAGCAACAGAGGGATATGGGCCATGAACATTGAGCATTGGTTCTTCACAGCATAAAGTCACAGTCCAGTTGAGCACTTCCACCACCACTCTTGTTGTCTTTGGCCTCGTGCCACATTTCCACCAAAGCAGGAAAAACTCAAGGACACGAAACTTTAGGTAAAATACTTAGTTACTGTTCCATGTCATGCCAAGGGACCCAAGACCAGTAAAAAAAATCCTGCTTTGACAAAAGGCAACATATCTGGCAGGTTCTGAATGCTGGGATAGATGTCAGGTATGACTAAAACATACACTCTAAATCACTGTACACCTCAAACATACCAGATGTTCCCAAAGCCTAGACTGGTCAACACACGACCATTTCCTTCAAAGTTAACCTTAATTCCTATATGCTTTTCTTTTCTACACAGCACGAGTTAAAAATTGTTAACTAAGCAGACATAACACAGCATGAAATTTTTAAAGAGGAACAATTTTTAAAAGTCCATCAGACTGCAGTCTTTTAGACAAGGAACACAAATAAGTAAAACATTCTACATCTGAAACCTCTGTTGAATACTAATCTACAGTCACCCTGTAGAGACAGTCAGGAAAAGTAATAAACAAAAACTTCTGCAAAAAAAAAAGAAAATCAAAATAAAGACTGGTGGTGGAACATAAAAACAGACAACTAAATTAATATTGAAAAGTAAATTTTAAAAAAATCAGTAATAAAAAACTGACAAAGAAACTAAATGATATTAAAAATAGAAAACTATGACGAGAAAAGGCATGTGTAAAATGTGATTCTTTTCTCAATGGTAGCATATTAATTTTGGTATTATTTTTAAAATGAAGTGTTTTAGAATGGTCCATAGTAATGCAGGGCTGACTCAAATTATAACAGTCATAAAGATTCATCCTACCTACTTCTGTGGGGGGGGGGGGTGTAAAAAGCTGAAAATAACCATGAAGAGGCAGACTCAGCTGTTGGTCAACAAGCAAACAACCACAATACACATTCCTACATCTCTCCATTGCTGCCCAGTTTCTCTAGAGAAGCAGGCTTTGTGGATATACTGTGCCAAACCAGCACTGGGATGGTCAGGCACAATACCCGGGGTAAATAAAGACTGCAGAACCACTGTGGGCATAGAGCCCAGACAATGTCTCCTCCATGTTGAGATAAAACCAGATTTGGGTCAGACCCAAGTCTGATGGCCTCGCTAACAGTCACTGTGACTCAAACCCCTGTGAGACTTCAGAGAGGTGGGAGAGCACAGAAGAGTGTCCACCAACACTGATAAAGGACAGACATTAAGCCAAGGATCTGAACTTGTCACAAAAAGTTTGCTGGTTCAAGATACCCTGCAGGTTTAGAGTGAGGTTCTTCGATAAAAATACAAACAGAACAATCCTGTAAGTGGTTGATGATCGTGTGGAAAATGCATCCACTGACCATATGGAACAAACGGAATGACATCACGTTGGGCCATGTTTTTACAACAGTTAATACTTTCTTCTTCAGAATATGTCAGTAACAGCAGTTTACTTTATTGTTCTCAAACCACACAAATGCTTTAGCAGCTTATGAAAATATACCTTTTTATAGCCTGGGTTTACTGTGTGTAACCATGTTTTCTGCCCTTTTCTAGTTCTACAATGGGCATTCTGTACAGCGGCGCTGCCTTATCAGACCTTCTGGGACAGAGATACAATCTTGGTGTCTGAAATCTAAAAGGTACTTGTCCCTCAGTGGTATCACTGCCCATTTCCTAGGTTTTTGTTGAGTATTATAATCTGCATTACCCTAGAAACAATGACCATTAGTAAACAAGTTGGGTTTAGATGATGTTGGTCAGACAAACAGGGTCACATATTCCACAGCAAACAAAACTACATTGGGTTCTTGGGTTACAAATATTTCTGATACATATTTTTTAAAAAAACATAAATAAGCTGGCAATGTTTAATTGTACTGTTTTCACTTGTCTATTTTTAAAAAATTGTTGTGGCACAAATGTGACCGTTGTTTCTGGAAACCACCGTTAGTCTGCAGTAAAAAGCCCAAACAAAGTGAGGCTCCATTAATTCAACTGACTTCTACAGTAGACCACGGCAGTCTATTTACTGACGGTGGATAAGTTCTGCTGTGTTTCCAGTTCACATCTGGTGTTCTTTATACTCAATGATCAACAGCAACATCATGGATGCTGCATGTTTATTAGGAACAGTTAACACTGAACAAGAGTTTGTGGGAGCGATGTTATTTTATATTATATAAAATTATACATACTATATTATATTAATTTTAATGTAGCTCAAAGTTAATAAAATTGCTGAAAGGCTTGTTTTTATTTATTTTTCTTATATCTAAAACGTTTAACAGAATCTACCCAGCGACTAAATCGACGTGCATGTCTATTGTTACTCCTCTTTTGACCGCATAGGCAAAGTAAACAAAGTTACCAGATGATGTGAGGAATATTTCACATACATATACGACTCATCAGTCCTTTTTTGTGGGCTGTTTTGTGGTGTCATTACTCACAAATGAAACACCTAGTCAATATTTAAGGTCAAAGTCCTTCCAATGCTATCCTCCATTAAATACCTGTGCTACTTGATGCGAATGAGGAACACTGAACTGCCTGACGTATAAAGCAAAATAAAAAAACATTGAATATATCATTGTGGGGAGGATATGTTTAATTTCACTGATTTTAAAATAGACACTTTTAATGCTTCTCCAAGTAAAAATATAAAAGTTATATAACAGAGGTTAAGGTTTGGTAAAGTTTTTTAAAACAGAATTTAACCAGTAAATAAATTGTAGCAATGTGTGCAATATTAACATCTCATTGATTGAGACATAGTGGTTGAATTTATGAACAATTTGAGTTACGATCAGATTAACGGTACCAACTAAGTGTGTAAGTTACTATGTTGTATATATTTCTTATTTTCTATCACACTGTCTCACTCATCCAACCACAAAAACTGATTAAATTTAAATCAAAACTGAAAAAGTATTTTCAGAAATAAATCACAAACATCTAATGATTACTTTACTGCTTAAATCATATTAACATTTACAGTTTTAATACCTTTACACTAGCATAAAGAAAGGCAAAATGTTTACAAATGATGAGCTAACTTCAGAATATTCAATAATAACTTTACACAGCACTTATAAAGGCCTAGTCTCCACAGACTTTGTAGAGTGAAAGACATAGGCATGCATCTTATGAACTTTATATCATAAAAATCTGTGAGCCAAATCAATAAATGTCTCTTAAAAGGTGACAGAAACTGCAAAGGGAATGAAATCAGATGTCATGCATAAAAATAAGTCGACCCTCTCACAACAAATATTCCCCTAATAAGGTGACTTTGCAGAATAATTTAACCTCAGTTAGTTAACGGATGAATGTGAGTTAACGGCGTATTACTTTATTGAACAAATATTTAATTTTTTTCTTTGGTTTTCTTTCAGCCTTGAACAGAAGCCCCTATAAATAATAAATTAGAAGCAGTATTCAAAATCAACTGTATAAAACATGGTCTCTGCAAAAGTCTTCTCTCTCCAGTTAATCAGATCCTCCATTTTAGAGCAACTCAGACTCTTATCCACTGTGTAAAACATTATGCCCAAACATGACATCATTTGCTCATTTTGGCTGAACTTGTACATTGCTGTCCAAACGCACTAACTGTGTCTTATATCTGTTCACATAACTAACCAAAAACCAGACAGAATACAGAATTTTTTTTTTATACAGACGAGAAACATTATTATACAAGCTGGAAATTTCTTTTCCAAGGCACCTAAAAGATGTAAAAATAAGTGGGGTCTATGTAAACTTTCATTAAACCTAGTGGTATATTTACAGTCAAAATGTAATAGGAATGTCTGATATTTCAGTAAAAATGAAATTAATAAATTACAATAATAAAAACGACTAAAGTTTTTGGTGACAGACCAGACAATGGCTATCTGCTTTTTACCTCAGCAAAAAATATTAGTAGACAGCATTTGCTAACTGTTCACAGTAGCTTTACTCTCCTACAGTAACACAGGACCACTTAAAAGATCATAGAAAAGTTTTCCATTTGTGCCACAAACCCTTTTCAGTCATGCACCGGTTAAATGCTGCTTCCTTAATATCAATTCAAAAAATCCTCAGTAACAGATCAAGTTCCACAACAGCTCACTTTTACTTGCCCTTCCACGACAATTATGAATCATATATTTTTTAAGGATTCTGCAAAGCCTCAACAAACACTCCTTATTCTTTTCAACACAGCATGAGACAGATTTACTCAGGGAAGCAAGTGAACCACAAATCTAAATGAAAGATTACAATTTGCAGTGCAATGCCACTAATTTGCAGTTTGTTGCCTCCATGATTTTTTTTCTCAACACAAACCTGAACAAAAGGCAATTTCTTTAAAGTGAGATGCAATTACAATAAAATCAAAATATATTTAACCTGGCAAAATGTACAATGAGTTCAAAAGTATAAATACTTAGAAATGCGCAATATCTATCAACTAGATCCTTCATTTGAAATTTAATGGTGCTAGAAGGCTAGTATAAGGATCTGACACTTTAACTATTTTGGCAAAATTGTTCTGAAGTACCCCATTGCGGTCATTTAGAGTTGCAGACCTGCAGGTTTTAGTAAGGATCCTGGTGACACAGTGAGAAAGCAGATGAACTTGTTCAGTAAAGAAGCCTTGCTTTGTCAGTGGTGTATATGTTCTCAAGACAGCTGGATCACATCCTCAGTCACTGAAAACTTTCAGCATCTACTAAGGACCAATGAGCTTCAAAACCAATTTTAAGAAAATAAACTTAGAAAGATTTGTTAGAAACGCTATTGCATGAGCACAGGAAACCCCTTTCCTATGGAAACCATAAATATTATGAGCATATAAAACCATCAGACAGTTACACTGTTGCCCAAGCTCAAAAAAAACAGTACAGTCAGATTACGGGGAAAACGTAGTCACAAGAAAGTACGGGCTACCAGACATGTTAGCATACCAGGATTGTTTTGCCTTTCTGTTGATTGTTGTTCATCGTCCTTTTCTTTGTTCTCTCCACTTCATGACGATGGACCCAGCCTCGTAGTTCCTTAGCCAGCCTACACAGTGGAGTACAACACAGACCATCAATCCACCCTGCGTACAAACTTCACTATGAAGAATTGTTCAGTTTGTTTAGTTAGAGATAAAACTTGGACTTCATTTATACAAATTGGTTTTGGTTAAAACAGTCTGCTCTGGTATTTTTAGTTCATTCTCTTCCTGCAGAACATAAAAATTTGATTTAGCGGTATATGGAAATAGATACCATTTGGCTAACTAAATTATTTTGGATTTTTGTCTGTTACAGGGCCATTTTTACCAATATAATGATGTGCTGAAGACATTATCCAGCAGCTTGAATTTAACTTACTTTATATTTACATGTATAAGCTTTTCTTCACTACAAAGTTCATCTCAGACTATAAAACGCACACATTAAAGAAACACCAGAGCTTGTTTGTTTGATACTGCCATCTTGCTTGTACAATTAGTCAAGCACATGCCTACAGAAGCAGTATTGAAATAGCAAGTATGTAAATAATTAGAAAATTTGTTAAAAAAAAAACCTGAAGCTTTTACACAGTGCATTAGTATAAAGAACTACAGCAGTTTGTATAATAATAACACAAAAAATCTCCACACAGTATTGTGTACTTACTTACATGAAAAGCCTGAGTGTAATACAAAGTTTTCTAATAAACAAATATTGAAAATAGGGGTGTGGGAACTTTCTGTAAGCCATCTGTTCCTTCATTCATTTTACAAAAAGAGATTTGTCAATAAAAAGATTAACAGCATTAACCAGAGACCCAAGACAGAGAAAAATGTGGGCATTAACCTTATGGACTTGGTTCGGTTAACAGTCCTCTGGCAGGGAGGTGGGGAAACAAATAAAGGGTTCTTCTTCACCACCATCAGTGCCTTCTCTTTGGGCACCTCCCATCTAGTGAGGAAAAGTATGCTTTATTCTTCCAATCACAATGCGCACTTTTCAGAAAGCGAAGCTCAACAGGAGGTTACAACTTTCTGTGCACCAGACTGCTATCTGAAAACAGTTTCTTCACCAAATGTGACAGTAGCCACTCAGGGGAGTTACCAGTAGCCTCCTGGGGTTTGGTTTAAGAGGAACGATCTGTGTGTCCACACACTTTGGCAAACAATGATAAAATAATTGGGACAGTTTATTTCCACTCACAATTTAGAGAAGCAAAGCTGAAAAACCACAGCTCAGCAAAGACAATGAACTGTGGTTTTCAGGGTAGGGGAGCATAAGGAAGTGGTTTACCATTGTCTTGTTCTGCGCATCTTTGCACTGTGGGAGCAAACCAACATGAGAAGAACATCCTAACTCCCCAGATCTGAAATTATGGGAGCTGTAAGGGACCTCCATTACCCCGAATACCTCCAGGATCTGATGATTCACTACAGGCCAGCCAGACTACTACTGTCTGCTACTTTAAGATGCTTGACATAAGAAATCCAAAATCAAAAGTCTAAGTCTAAGTCTCAGTTCTGGCTTCAATGTGGTAGAATGAATTCCATCTTTCATTCTTAAATGTTAATTCCATCTCAACATTCAGGAAGGGTATTAAAATACATTTCTTTCTGGCTCACTTCTTTCCTAATCTCCCATCTACTTCATAAACTTCCTAACTAACTACTAACTCCACAGGACTACAGTAGCTGAAGAACTTCAGCCTCCCTCAATTCCAGCCTCCAGTCTTCTGTACCCACTAATAGATTTGACTTTCCTTACGATTGAGACAACCATACACTTGCGTACAAATGTATTTATCAATTCCACTCATGTAATTTATGCCAGAAAAACAGTGCTATTGGACTAATTGCCCAAATCTGTTTCATTATCATCCCCAAAAGTAACACATAAATACACAACTTTCAAAGATTCATCTGAGAAACTCCAGCCATGGGCTGCTCGGTACATCCACATTAATGCAGGGTTTCTCACATGGAATAACTGCTACGGTGGAGATTGTTTTTTTTTAATATAACTTTTTGGTTGAAGTACTACACAGTACTCGTCTACTACAATACAGTTTTGTGGGCATTTTCTACAGTACTGGTAAGACATTTGTCACCTCTTTCTACATTCACCACCCTAAAACATGATTCAAAACAGTAATGTTTATCTTATAAGTAAGAACCAGAAAGAAAAGTAAAACAGATTACAGATAAGTGCGGCAAGATAAATATAAAATGTAGTTAATGTAGCATTTCTTACACTCTGTGCATCAGTTTATTTTTTGTCTACAGCTTGTGCTTGTCACAGCTGTCAAAATTAACAAATTTTCTACTATTTCCTAGGAAGAGCATAGCACTTTTTCAGTCTACGTTAGCTTAGTAGATTGGGATGAGATTTAAGCAACTTTTGAGTAATATGATGAACTTAAGATAATGGATGTAGGCTGCATGATGTCATGAGACCTGTCAAAAAACCTCAGAGTACAGTTGTAAACTGCATAAAGTGGCTTTGAGACACCGGGGAGACCACTGGGGAATGCTGCATACGGCTCAGCAGAAGGGAGAATTTGAAACGTTTAAAGATTGGTGAAGACGAAGGATGGGACAACGCAAGCCTTATTACTGGCTGCCAAATGTCTTTGAGATGTTCTGTCCTTTTCTGTCTCACTGCATTACAAAAGTTCATCCACTCTTATTTTGCCTGATGTTTAACTTGTTGCTATCAGTAATACTGCATTGCTAACAGTTAAAGGTGATTCCCAAATGTCAGGTGGCCCTAGTTAAACAGTACAATACAGTAAGAGCATCAAATCAGCTTTCCTGAGCAATTTCTTTGAAGTTTGCAAGTGTTATAGAGATCACTATAAAAAAAACTGAAATAACAATATAAATTTAAGGTTCTGCTAATCCTTGCATTTCCAATTCAACTAATTAACATCTACAACTTAAAAAAACAGATGATCTATTTGTTTAGTTGTGTTGCATGTGCCAGTTACCAAAAAAAAAAAAATCTACCACAATAATTAAATCAACTTTGAAAAGAACACGTACCTCATCACCAGTGCATCGGTTAGCTGAGTCAAGGAGATCATTTCAAGAGAAAAATAAAATTCCATGCAGAAAATAAGGTAAAGCAAAAAGGGAAAATGCTAAGTGAATTTACAAGTAAAAATTTGAACAGACTCTAACCAGGCTCAGAAGACAATTGTAAAAGCTGCACTTCCCTGTGTGTAATGTGGCCGCAATACCATAATTACCTGTCTGGGGACCTAAGGTTGGTAGAGTCAGGGTTGTCCCCATCATCACTGGAGAAGCCCAGCAAATGTCTGCTGCCACGTATGGTGCCGGTGGGGACATTCTGGCTACCCTCACTGTCAAACAGCCTGTGGGGAGGAGTAGTTCGCGTCAAATAGAGAAACTACAGCAAATCCTCAAATACGATGAACTTCAAAAGCAGACGGCAACTAAGCACATCACAACATTTTCAAATATTCTCAAAAGTGTTAAAGAGTGAGTAAATGAACATTCACGTAAGGCTACAAAAGTTCATTTCAAACAGCACAAGGATGCTGATGATGCTAAACTGGAGAAACTTTCCTCCTCCTCCTCTGTTGTGGCTCTGCATACAAAAATGTTCCTAAAAACTAGCAAAATGTTTACCTGATAAGACCTACCAACTATTGTCCATTGTGGGCATTTAACAGATGTGTAAATCCTGATTCGATTCAAGGGGGAAAAGCTATGTTTATTATCACAACAATTGAAGTGCTAAGCAAACTGAACACCGTGACAATTCAACATTACAGATACCAAACTGCAGAAATTTCCTTTCTCTGTTGCAGCTCTGGAAAAAACCTGGAAAAAAACTCTAATTTAATTGATCAAATGGATAAACTAAAGCTGATTGAGTCTCTCACCTCCAAGAACTACTGGAATCAGTTATGTGAAGCTATCAAGTGAGCATGAAGCCAAAAAGAAGGCTTTACCTGTTGCTAGCTAGGATGTATGCAATAAAGTGGATGGAAAATGTAATTTAAAAAAGTATCATCACAGTTAACCACTGACTTCACATTCAAAAACATCTAAACAATGTTCAAGGTGTCATTATTTTTTGATAAACAGACAAGAATATCAAGATATTTTAACAATATTTCACCTTTACAAAACACATCTGTATGCATATGCATGTGGGCTTTCAGTTCAACTGCAAATTACTGGTTCCTCAAAGTTTGTGACCATGGAAAGTTGCAAATGATATTCAGCTTTCCACAGCCTCCATGAAGACTGCTGCTTTCAGAAGCAGTCCTTTTTCCAATCAGAAGATAAACTGGTAATGTTGGCTGGCAATGCAACCTGTGCACAGTAACAGAAAGCTGAAGAGAATAATATTTCCAAATGTTATTCTAAACATCATTTTGCAGGCATTATGTTGTTTCTCAAAATATATTATCCAATCCCTGTATTGGCTTGCATAAATTGAAGACTGATTGGTATATCATTACACATTTTAAAAGTTGCTACATTTTCATTAATTTGTTTAGCTGACATTTAAAAAAAAATGATTTAACATTTATACAGCAATTCAAAGTAAGGACCTTACTCAGCAATACTATAACAATATGGACAATATGGACCCAAATGTGATTCAAACTTGGGTCTTTCACATGCAAAGAGGCAGCCCTAACCATTGTTCTACCTGGTGATAGCTACCCTGTTAAAGAACTCTTTGACTGTCCTCCTAAATTAAGCATAATAATAGTCTACAAATAAATTCTCTTATTAAATAAAGCCAGCAGACTAGATGTTTAATATTTCATGGCAATTATGACCAGTTTTATAAACACAAAGCAAACAAATTCTGAGCTGTGAGCCCTAAATTATACTTAGAGGAATTCTTTACTGGAGAGGTGACCCCCCCCCCAATGAACTAGAGACTTGAGAACAGTTTCTTGACATGCATCACTCACAGTATTCACCACCCAGCTCCTGGCATGGTAATCACATGACCCACATTGCACACTGTGATGGGTTATAGTCAACCAAGGATTAAGAATTACAGAATAGTAGATCCAGCATTAAGAAAAAGAAGCCTGCTTACCTAAAATGACCAGCATTCAACATGCCAAACATCAAGACCACCATGAGACATACAGCTCGTCTTTTGGGGGCTGTTACCTTCAAGACATTATTCTAAGACAAAATAAAAAACAAAAAGGAAACATTAAAAGCCATCCAGAAAAAGGACATACAATGTCTTTAGAAAATATCCACCGATTTTGATTATTTCTCGTCGCAAATTCTTTTTAAAAGCTATGTAACCAAGATCACTGGAGAACATTTGAAGGGAAGGAATCTGAAAGGAAAAATTCCAAAAACTTATATAAACTGTAATCTTTTGGCACAAAAATGAATTCCACCCTGGCCAGCCCAGTGCCAGTTTATAGACAATGATGACAAGCTGCCTTTCAAGAGACAATCCTGTATTAGATGTTCCTGTGTTATGTTTCTTTCTGCTGGTTTAGTAACAGCCCTTGGTTCAAATTCCCATGGTCCTGTGTGTCTACCCAATCCATGCCAATTGCAATAGAGTGTATTTTTTTTAAAAGCAAAACATGTATATATCAAGGGGATATATATTTTATGAAGGCACTATGTATCTAATTCAAAAGAGACTGCAAAACTTATGCATTCTTGATCTCAAGAAGCTGGGATTGTAAATTCCATGCTGCATCTTCAGCAAGGGCACAGTTCAGAGACTCACCTCTGTTATCAAGTCGTCCAACTGTGTCTTCAGTGAGCTGTTCTCCTTTTTAAGCTGCTGGTTCTCAAACAGCGCTACCTTCAACCTAGCCTCCAAGGTAAGCAGATACTCCTTTTTTTTCTTGCGGGAAAGGGATGCAGACTCACGGTTCTTAATCATCCGCTGCTGTCTCCTTGCGACATTCTGAAGATGAAAGTACAGGTAACCCTCTGATTTACACACTTTATTTGTTCCTGAAAACAAAATGCAGCATAAATCAAAACTGCATATACTGGGATGCTACTTTCCATTATTTGAAAAGGGAAAAATAACAATGCATTCCCACTCCATCCGAAAACCCTAAACCAACTTTCCCAAATACCACTAAAACACACATCACACAGCCCGGCACACACACAGGAGATCATGCCACTTTGTTTATAACATCAAATGGAGAAACGGCACAAACACAGAGATAAAAGCAAACATGAGGCATGAAACTACAAGGAAGTAAGACCCCACCTGTTGAGCACTGCTGCTCTAAAGGTTTGTCACAGATATATAACTCATTCAAGGCAAACATAGGTACAGAAAACAAGTTGGCACAGAGGTTTGGAACACATGTTTACACTGAGCCATATTTTTAAAGTCAACTGTTGTGTAGTGGCTGGTATTGAGTTTTGTTTGGGGTAGGTAGATGGTGGTTCGGCAGTTAAAGGATTTTGCAGCAGAATGTAAAACTCTTTGGACCCTCTGACCCCATCCCATCAACTTCCAGCCCCCACTTCACAGCTACAACCCTCTTCACGTGTCCATACTGCTTACTACTCCAGCTGGACCTCTTTAAGCAGTGTGACCACCAAGGTGGAAAAACCAACACAACTCCAAACTCAGCCTCAGCTATAAACTAATAAAATCTACTGCTTTTCAAAATGCCTTCTGCTAAGCAAAAATCTTTGCGCTCCACATTCAGTCATACAGATGGCACAAAATTGAAGACTCAGCAGTTCTGAGCACATAAATAAAGAAATTGTGGCATTCCCATGTAATCCAGTGAACAATGTTAAATTACAAAGAGAAGTTACAGAAAGTTGTACTCAAATTTATCTTATTTTCTCATTTGAGCAACACCTTTAGTGTAGGTTCCAGTGATTTCTGAGCGGAGACATTGCATAATGTCTAATAGCTTTGGCTGTAAAACCACTTGAATGCTGACTCTAAAGTTTTATTTAGTTTCCAAAGAAACCATTTACAGTTACACACTCAGCCACTGCGAGGTCCTGAGGAATTTAAGTTCAGTTACAAAACTCGCATTATTCATAAGGACAAAGTACTACCTTCCTCATAAATATGCTACAATTTTCATATGTATGTCTGGTAAATAAATGTTCTTTCATGAAAGACATTCAGCCTGCTACATTAACAGGCCTGAGAGATTAAATTCACCAGAATGAATACATTTGGGATTATCATTTTAAGGAGCATATTAGTCTGAGCAGATCCTAAATTAAATGGCACATATTGGTAACCTGAGCAGACAAGGATTCAGAACATACTTTACAGCTCAGATCAAACCGATGAGTTTGAACCGATGAGATGAAAATGAGTTAGTAAACCACAAAGGACTACTTTAAATAGAGAATAACATACCGCATGATCCAACCAGGGAACAAATGGTACCAACTGGACATACATGGCAGAGATTTTCCCTGTTGTTGATCAATGTCAAACGCAATTTGAGCCATTCAGACTTAACTACCGCCAGTCTGGCTACAAACAGTGCACACAGGTGAATTACTTACAAAAGACTTCCTTAAAATTTGGTACAGTCATTTTTCCATTTATGAATGGTTAATATATGAAAACTTGGTAGAACAAACAGTCGTGTTTAGTTCCACAAAATAAGCATGTGAACCACACAGGGCTTTTCTCCATTTTTAATTCTCACACAATATGTGAATACAATAACCCACTTTAGTTACTAAATCATGATTAACATAACTGAGACTTTGCACAATACAAAAAACAAATTTATATATATTTTTACATATATATAATTATCATTATATTTCAGTACTGTCATACACTTCTGAGCTGCCTGCTCCTGTTTGTTGTACACTGCAGTGCTCTTGTTCTTCAGATTGTTTCTTCATTGTATGTAAATAGTTGTTGTATTGGTTCTAAATAAAGAGTTTTAAGGCAGTGTGAATGGAGAGATTATAACTGTCATGTTGGACAGCTGTTGTCTTGGCATGTCCATTCTGATCCATTTAAGGGAAAAAAATGTGTGTAAACAGTTGTTTAACAGTTATGAGGAGCTACACAAGAGATACTGACCCCCATGGTGTTCGGTGTGTTTGAGAGTGTTGGCCAGGCCTGTCACAGTGTTCAGCAGGCCCCACTGTGTCAGACACACTTTACAGAAGTAAAGTTTGGGTTCATATAGTCTAATTTCCAGGGTCATTCGACCCTTAAACATACTACTAAAGGCTTAAAAATAATAACTGGATAAAGGTTTCAACTCAACGTACTTTATGAAGAGAGAAGATGAAACATGAAGTAAGTAGTATTTCTGTGTCTGGTTGACACAGTTGATCACGTGACTCAAATGATTTCTTGCTCGATTCCATTTTTCTTTTTCATTAATGTAATGTGGTGTAAACCCAACTGTGCTGGGTGTTCTCCACCTGGCTCTCACGACTGCAAAGTCTGTGAAGCACATACTGTGCATTAATTTTTCCATTTCAATTTTTTCCAGATGCAGCCCTTGGTTGTACATCAAAATACAGAGGCTGTCCTGTAGCCTTTTAGCAATGTTCCAGAAGGGTCTGCCTTGTGCTGCTTCAATTTATGGAACCCTTTCCTGTATTCAACACTCCATCACATGTGTGCTGCACCTGTCACGTGCTCAATCTCCTCAACAGGCAGCCCTCACTTTCACACAACTCTTCAACCTCTCTGTACATCTGGTCCACCCTGTCACACACCCACACTGTCACACACTGAGATGTTATGCACCTGCTCATCTCCATCACCCTTCCATAAAAAGTTAAGGAAAGGGATGCACTTACATTTGTGTCTGCTGCGGTGGATTGAGCAGCCATTGAAACAGCAGATTGTGCCATGCTAGTGAAAATTCCAGTTCCATTAGTGGGGCAACTGTCCTGCGAGATGGTTGGCATGGCGACTGGGACATCGCTGAGCTTAAGGATAGGCAAAGACGGGGCAATCGGGGGGCTCCGCAGTGGTACCATCCTGGTCTGGGGTGCCAACATCATTGTGGGTCCTTTCATAACAGGAAAGACAGTCAGAAGCCAAGCACAACAACATTCCTCTGATGCACAACTGTGTCCTCTATTTTAACTACTTTTACTGAATCACAACAGTAGTGTTTCTCCTGGAACTTAAAATTGCAACACTTAAGTGCTAAGTATAGTTCTTTAATTCCTACACTGCTTTCCTGAACCCATGTCTATCTTATCATGCTCCTTCAATTAAAGCAAACATCGGACCTCTGTAAAGGACCACAAGTGTAACAGAGCTGGACCAAAAAACACAGACCAAATGGAGTCTGAACCTTGATTCCTGCACTTACCTGAGTTGCTTAACTGTTCAAATACTTCCTTTTGCAGGAATAACTAAGCACAAAAACCTTCAACAACAGAAAAAGTCTTTCCCTAAAATAATATTCTGATACCAGATCAACTTCAACATTATGAAGAAACCACAAATCCTTAATTTGTCTTTAACAAGTAATAACAATCATCTTTAATGTTTTAGAGTCAAATGTTAAATTACTGTGGCTTTTTATATTAAATAATCAGTTCATTATCACACCTAACTTTACTACAATCAAAATTTTACATTTTTCAAACTTTTCAGTTTAAGACTCATGCATAAATGAGAGGGGTAGGACAAGCGTAGTAGTGTTTTAATGTAGGATTAGTGTGTGAGTCCAGACGAAGATGAGTTCAAGCCAGGATGGGCACAACAAGGCAAGGGGAACAGGCGCCCTTATTTCCTGCTGCCAACAGCAACGGGCAGATTTGAGGTGGTGCTAGATTTGCGTGTCTGCCATGAGGTTTCCCAACCCAGGAGCTACATCACTTCTGGCTGGTTAAACCATGTGAGGGCAGAGACCCCACGCAGGCACGAGGCAAATGGACCGGACAGGGTGGTGCCCTAGTGTGACCCCACATGCATTCCTCTGCTGACAAGGCAGCGCTGTGCAAACAAAACCACCCTCACCTCCCCATCAACTTAAAAGCTGAAGGCAGTTCAATTTATTCCTGAATGGGCTTCTCTGTAATTACGATGCACTCACCCCCTCAATGATCCATGCCTCTATGCCACTATATGGGGACAGTTCATACTGCCCCCATCCCAACAGGGTGACCTTAGAGAGTTTAACATACGATTCATTAAGATTGTACAAAGTCAATATCTTTCTGTAGCACCAGACCAGCTAAATACAGATGAAAATATGCTTACATGTGGAGACAAAAGCAAATTTGTGTCTGCACTCAGAGTTCCAAACCACCACTTCAATGTCTAAAAGAAAGTACAGAAGATTCTCTACTGCCACAGAGACTAAAATAATCACTAGAAAACAAATGCCACAGATTATTTTCTTCGCAGTTCTATAAAAATGGTCCACATCAACAGCATTGGCAAGGACCAGAAAATCACCCTGGTGACAATAAAAAGGCTCAATTATCCAGTTCTCTCTTCTGTCACCACTACTATTTGTAGGCATGTTGTTGAAGCCTCATGCAATGTTTTTTCATGATCAGTAAGGTTTCCATCTATGTCTCCAATAACTTAGACAGGCACTATGGATGTGGAATTGATAGCTGAATTTTGAGAAATGAACATGCTTTGTATCTCTCTAAAAATATTAAGATGTTTAATTAGATCAACAGGCAAATTAACTGCCCACTAACTCTTGGAAACGGCAATTGACTGACCAGTAATTTTTACCATAGTAAGAGGATTAGCGACATCTGCTGGTGGTCGACTGCATGCGTACTCATTTAAAGAAGAAAGGTGAAGATTAGATCCCACAGATAATCCTTTAGTTCCCCATAATGTTCGAGACAGTTAGCCGAAAGATCTGACCTCTCACCATTGAGGGCTGCTGGATGAAGCGCCACAGGGGCGACCTGGTCAACAGGAAGCAGAGTCTGCACAGGCTGAATGACAATGGTCTTTGTCTGAAGAGTTGCAACCGAGTGTCCAGTGGAAAAAGCCATGATGGGTTTGGGCTGAATGGAAACCTTTGGTGTGTGATGAATAAGTCGCTTCACATGTTGGAACGACCTGGCTGTGAGGACAAATCCAAGAATTGTTTAGATGAGAGACGCAAACTACAACGAGTTTAAAAAAAGACAAAATTGCCTAAAATTCCAGATCAACATAATAAGCAACACAATCAAATTAAATATTGTTTTTAACAATGTATAAAGTACATTGTTTGTCAAATAAAATGACACAGGCACACACAAACAACATTGTTTTTGTACACTCAGATGTCATCTAACAGGGTCCCATTCAAAAAAACTACAACAATTAACATATACGTATATCCTTTTTATAGCAAGAGCTTATTATTCAATACAAACAGCATTTTGGCACACTACATATCATTTTTCTTCCACAACAAACATTTCACTGTGTACAACAGCTTGTACCTCTATCAGATGTTTTGGGACAATGATACATAACTCGTCTCAAACAAAAATGTTTTTGTCCCTCACGGGTGTCAATGAGGCCGTTTTCTTTCGGTCACGCTTCTTCCATAACAAAACCAACTACTCTATACACTTATGACCTCTAGTCACACTGACATTTTGCATATTTTATTTTGCATATATTTCCCTTGTCATATTTTTACATTTAACAGAACGTAATAGACTTGCGTTTTATTTGTAGGATCAAAAGAATGTTGTAGAAAAAAACAGTAAAGTATTCAATTACGCCAAGTTTGTGTCTTTTTCTCTCCACAGGGTCTCATTAGTTGAAAAAAAAGTTTGAATTTCCTGAAAAAATCTTGTAAAACTGGTTAACTGTGACATTTCCTGAGATAACTGCCATCAAAACCTCACATCGCATTCATCACTTTGCTATTTATCACACACAATAAACACGCTGTAACAAGAGTAAAAGGAAGTTGAATAATGTTCTACACAGACAAAAAAAAAATGCAACTCACCTCGGGAGACCTGGCCAGTGTGCCTCAGCTGTTTCCTTTCCTGAACAACATCAGAAGAGCTGATCTCAAAAGAGATGGAGGCAGGGGACAGCTGTGACTGTGGAGAGAGAGCTTCGCTCTGCTATGGGAAGAACAGAAACACAAATCACAATACTGTCCTTTCACAACTAAACAAAAATATTTAAGTGTGTCCATCCTGAGAATCGCACACATCATTGCTATTTACATTGACCAATATTAAAATAGTTGTACTGACTGTCACTATTCGTATGACAACTTCCAGGGGCCAGAAAAGGTGGTGCTGCTGTTCTTTTGTGAAGGTACTTTAAATATCCTGTACATCTAAATGATCAACCAATCTATTCCACCTGAAGAAGGAAAGATTGTGCACTTACACTGACAAAAAGGAAAAATCAGGTGTATAATATTTACCTGCAAGTCTAAGGGTGACGGTGGTTCCATGGAGCCAGGCGAGGGGACACAGTACATGGCAGAGTGAGGGGACAGAGAGTCCACACTCATGTCTGTGTCTGCAGCAGGACAAACAAGGACATCAACTCCAAGTCACATCAGCAATTCACAGCAAGGTTTCAGTGTTTTATACAGAGTGGTCACTCAACCATTAAAACAAGGGTTTTTGGGCTTTTAATACCTTAACAGGGCATTAATAACAATTTCACTGCCACTGAAGTTCAGATAATCTGTAAGTTTTAAAATTAGGTAAGAAATGTGATGTGCAACTACAACAATATCCAGTTAATTTCTCTGGCTAACTCTTTACTAATAAAAATCACAAACCAACTATTGTTAATTATAATTAACAATAAAGTGAATTTTTACCAGATAATTAAAGTGCAAATGTGATGTATTACCAAACAATATACACCGCGTTTGGTTTACTATGGTTGGCAGTCAATATAGTAACAAATATGAAGGAAGACAATCTTAATATTTGTCTCTCAAATTCCTTAATGTATTTGTGATAAGCAGGGGACATGTAAAAAGCTACCCACCCAAAAAAGGTCTAAACCACAACTGAACTGTAGCAGTGAGTGGACTAATGGGGACAAAAACTGAACACATTCTACTGTACTTTAGTTGTAGCTCTATAACTGCATAACACCACTTTCAACTTCCAAACTGTTTTAGGAGTTGGAACAGGGAAACCTCACATTTTTATACTTCCATACCAGGAAAAACATGATTATATGACATTCACTGTCAGTGTGGTTGTCATGCAATATTTTTTAAACCCCTTGGCATCACTGGACTTAAATAGCTAAATGGACCAGAAGTTTGTGCTACCTGTGCAAGTGCTGCTGGCATCCCTGCATATGTCGGTGGTCCAGCCTGGGTCGTCAAGATCATAATCCAGATATGGCATTTCACTGAACTGAGGAACATGAAAGAAGTACATAGATAGCTTACAAAAGTGGTGCTAGAGAAGAAACTTCAGGGAACCATGGACTGCCAGGAAACCAAAGAGATAGATGCTGGGTCAAATGAAGCCACAGCTTCCACTGAGACTGAGGTTATCATACTTTGAACACATCAAGAAAAGAACCTCTATAAATGGCAGTGATATCTAGAGAAACTAGATGGGAGAAGGAAGAAGCGGACCAAAACAACAAGCAAGGACTGAACTGCAATGTCAACAGACAGACTTGTCAAGTCTAAGCAAAGTATCAGTGATTCAGTAACTTGAGGGTACTTAATAATATTTAATAATAATGCACAGTTGTGTGCATTATTAACTGCCATTTTCCTACAAGCAGTATTATGACAAAATACCATAATTCAATAAAAGGGGCAGCAGGTGGTGTACTTGGTATAGCTGTCTGCTTGTGAGATCTAGATTCAAATTCCTGCTGTAGTTCACTTACTCAAAACTCTCAATCACTTTTGTTAACTTTAACCTTATTAGGGTTGTGGTGGTCTGAGGTCTATCTTGGAAACCCTTGGGAGCCAAACTAGGAGGATACACCTTGGACAGAACCACAGTCCATCACAGGGTTTGCGCACACACACACACACACACACACACACACAAAGTGACACGCTATGGGAAATTGAGAGTGACCAATTAACCTGAAACACATGTCTTTGGCCTCTGGAAAGGGAAATCAAAGCACCACGAAGAAACCCATTCAAAAATGAAAAGAATATGCAAAATCCACCCAGACTTGACTCGTATTTGAACCCACAGTGAGACACTATCAGTGCAAAGAGTTGAAAAAGTGAGGTGCAGAAACTGAACTGATCATGTGAGTTATCCAAGGCAAAGCAAAAAACTCACACTGGACACACTTTCCAAAGCCTGCAGGAGGTCGTCTGCATCGTCCATGTCTCCTAGACGGTCAAAGGGACTCAGGTCTGTACCATGGGGACAAGGGACAAACACGCCTGAGTGGGACACCACATTACTGATCCATCTGCATTATTTGTGATTTTACTGCAAAAACTATTAGTGATGCACCGTAATAATTCTGATTTTACCCAAACACAACACAGACTATACAGTTTCATGTTTAACATTTCTTCACGCTTTCGCAGTTTTCAATCACTCAGTGGGATGCTGGGGGGTTGTGTGGTACCATATATATTCACCTCGTGTACACACACACACACACACACACACACACACACACACACACACACACAACTTTTTTGGATACCTTTTTCTTAGGGTTTACTATCCTAAAGTTAATGCACCCTACAGCAACAGCAACATTAACAACAACCAAACCTACAAGGCTTTTCTTATTATGCACACTGTATTCATCGTAGTAATAGCAATAATAATAATAATACCATCATTACATCATTACAATAACATCAATAATAATAATAACAACATCATTCTCTATAGATATGATGCACTGCCAGCAATAGTGACAACGAGAGGGACGGAATAAGGAATAGGTGGACATGAACGAGAGCATTGCTGCTGTTGGAGAGCGGACCCACGGTGATGTTGGAGCTGAAGGCGGCTGATGTTGTCGATGCGGTGCTGTGATAGACACTTCACAGCCTTTCCATGACCGCACTGACAGGTGTGAAGTTATGCAACATCGCACCACTCACCCCACTCGTCTCCTTCTTCAACACCAACGCTGCCAGTGGGATCACTGTCCGCAGCCTTTCGTTCCTGAGTTATGAGATTCTCTATATGTAAAAAACCTGTGGCCATTTTTCTCCTTTATACAGATTACATATATTTCTACGAATTCATCTGTAGTCCATCTCTTGAGCCGTTCATTTTCCTGTATAAAAACACGTCGGTGCTCCGCTATGGAGTCACGGCGTCCGCAGAGGGACAAACCGCACGAACGCTTTAACTGAAACGGTGCACTTCTGCATCTGTAAAGCGCCATCTCTGTTAGTCTCTTTCGTTATGCTTTGTTTTTCAAGCCAGAAAGTCACATTCTGGCACAGTGGTACTTATTCTACGTGAGCTTTTTTTTCAAGTTCATTAAATTCCAGAAGTACTACTTTCTATCTTGAAATTGTAAAATTTGGTTACTGACCAGCCTAGGAAAGGCGCAGGTGCTGACGTCACACGCAGGGAATACCTTACTGGCGCGTTTTCCTGGTCTACACAGGTACGCGCTGCGGCCGCATGAGTGATGTGTACAAAAAGGAATTTAAATATAATAAAGTTCGGTGATATATATTGTATTAATACTGTGTGTACATACAAAGAAGTTAAACATAATTTATTGATATAATTTTTCTTGTCTACACTGGGACACAACAGCCAGAGGGAAGGGTGGTGCTGTTGCGCTAGTGAAGACTTGGAGTAAAGAGCAGAACTGGCCAGAGAGATGTGATGACGAGCTGTGTATTTCAGAGATGAAAAAGCAGCATCGTCATTCACATGATGGCAAGCAGTGAGCGGAGTTAAATACCTGTAATATGTGAAAATATTTTGTAAAACCTGTAAAAAGTGAAAAAATAAGTAATACGTGAGAAACACATAGCACTGCACATGTGATTAAATCATCAAACTTTACTGCCCTGATGTCACTTTTTTCTTTCAACTTTTTCCATAGCACTTTCATACTAAGTGCAACCATTTTAAAGATAATACAGTTTTGGTGATATACATTTCATGACCAGTTACCTTTCCACTTTCTATCCCAGGCAATGCAAGGAAACTCAGCTGGTGGATAAATAATTTTGTCATTTAAAGGAAAGTGTCAGCTAAATTAATGACTAACAGCAACTTCCATCTTCTGCAGTGTGCAAAATGAATAAAGTATAAGTTGATAACTCAGGTGCCATTCGTATTTTTGTATTAATAAACATTTTAGTTAAAATTATTTTGGTATTTTAAATAAGTTTGGGTGACAGTTTTGTCCAAGAACCCCTTTTCTTTTCTTTAAGCAACAAGGGTAATTCAACCCCCTTAGGACAAGAATTTGCCTAAGGAGGTTTATTCTGGAATGAATTAACCCTTAATGTGAAAGACAGATCTCTATAAAACAAGAAACTTCAGACAGAATAGCACAGTAATTTAACTGCATACTACACATATGCATAAAAAGTAACTGTACATTAAATACACCTAAACACTGCAACAGATTACGTTTGTGCCAAACAAAGAAAACCTTCCTGAAGAAACACGGCACTGAAACACGATTACAGCTGAATGTGTGAAGTACATGAAAGAAGTTACTGTTCCATTATTTCAGTGCAGATATATTGACGTGTTTGATTTCATCCACTCGATTTTTATGAATCTGGAAAGCAGGCGTCACCCATCGACCACAAGAGCACTGCTCTCCATACCAGTTGAAGGACCCCAGCTTGGAGCTACATTTTGGGCACAAGAGCTGCAATAAAAAAAAATCCGTTTAAATAGCATCCAAGAACATTTTCTTCTTAATAGAGTCCCAAATCTTTTAATTCTACAAATGTATGCGCAACAACTGCAACAACGATAACTGAAAAACGTGCAACAAACGAAGTGGTGATAAGAATAAGCCCCCCCTAGTGTTACCTGTCCATCCAGAACACCCAGTAGTGCCTCCTCCATCCACTGAACCGGCTCAATGAAGTAGGAAGTGCACTGTGTTAGGTCCACACACCCTGGTTCCGGGCAAGGGCCTCTCGGTGCCTTCTTATGAGTAAATGCTGTAGGGCCACCCCCAGTATCGTGACTCAAAATACTAGAGCCACGAAACAGGGTACGTCTGAATAATACGAAGTATTTATTACTATTACTGTCCCATTTTATTGTTTCTCTATTACTAAGATCCCTTCCCCTAGAAGTATAAATTAAAAAGGGAGTAGCATAGTAAAGTGTACTTCAAACTAAACTCTTGATTAAACGAACTTCAACATATCCAGCTGCATAATGTGTAAAAATTATTTTTTTCTTTGCTGTTGCTAAAGCTAAGCAACAAACTACAACAATAATAAATACAATGGGGAATTAAAGGCTTTAAACGCTCACCGACACTTCCTACATCTGTGAATGATCTCACTGTTTGGGGTGTCTGTAGTCGAAGGGTCAGAGGCAAACACCTCCTTTGGCACAGACTGAAGCTCTGAATCAAAGACAGTCACATTGCCGGTTACATATGCTGTCGATCATAGGACAACTCTTTAGTTTAAATAATATACATTTTTGCATTATAACTACTGAAGTAACATGACTACCAAACCCATCCATAAGTTATTTCATATACTGTGAGATTATATAATGCAATAGCCATTTTTTGTTAGACATTAGCCAAGTAATGCAATAAATAACAAAAACTAAAGTTTTTGAAGATTACAGAGGAAGAACTAAAAAAACATATACATACCTGGGTATTTCTCTGTGATTTTCTGTAATCTGTATCGTTTATACACAGGGCTGGTAAGGTCTACTTCACAGTTCATCGATTCATACAACTCCAACTGCCGAAGAAACTCTTCGTTTATCCTTTACCGTCATTTTCACACATCGAGAAAAGGCAGAAGCATGAGTGAGAGACAGCTTGAGTTCATGATAAATTTAGCACAGTAAACCTCAGGTGAGTTATAAGTAAAGTCCCAATATACAAAGAATAAACTGGCCCTTTCCAATATTGAATAGTTTTTAACTTTAATGTAGTTTTTCCATTTCACTAAATTGGCCACTTTCGGCTGCCCATTTCAATTCTAATTTTGTATTATTTGCATTTTACGCTAGAGTGCCAGTGCCAACAAATTTCTGCATATGAATTAAGTTCATTCAAATGGTTATGTTGTCAGATAATGGTGTTACTACATTTATCACCATCAAACAAATAAAAACAGTACTTTCTTTTCTAAGAATTTAGAATCATGTCATTTAAGAGAGCGACTAAATGTGAAATAACTGATAAACTGCCCATTTAATAAAATGCTCTGTATAGTACAGTCTGCTACTTACTGGACATCTGGTTTGATTTGCCGCAGTTTAGCATAGGCCTCTGTAGTGCCCACCTTGTGGTACTTCATCAGGAAGGCGGTGACAATGGCGGCGCTCCGGCTCTGTCCCACATGACTGCAGTGGAACAGGACACACGGGGCTCAGTGAACAGCTGCTTACAGCACAGCTGCACCCAGTTTCTATGGCCACCAAATTTTGCTTTTTCCAATTTAAAGGTGTATGTATAACAAGAAAGTGCACGTATTTGTCCCCTTATCCAAGTTCTGCCTGGAATATGAGTTTAGTTACAATGTTTTCAATAGTTAAAGAGTACATTTGTGTTCTAAGCGCACACGCGCGTGCATGCACACACACACACACACACACATATATAGATTTATACCAACAGTATATAATGTATGTGTGTATCTTGATATAGAGGCATTAGAATAATTGGTGCTGGAGTGATGGTTGCCTAGTGGGGCAAAAGACGCTGGTGCTGGCCCTGGCTTCAACACATGATGTGACACACACACACACACACCAGTGCACGAGGACTGCCCCGGAATGTGCGTGTATGGCGTCCACGATGAAACGCCCGCACTCGTCGAAGCAGCTCAGCAAGTCACTGGTGGGCGCGTCCAGGGCGCGGACAAAGTGGGTGCGGAACTGCGCGGGTACACGCGGCTCCTCCGAGTCCACCGTGAGGATGTGCGTGACGCCGGCACTGCGCAGCTCCTCGCACTGCTTCAGGTCCGAGGCCGCGCCGATGTAGAGTCCGGTTTCCACAGCGATCATCTCTTCCTCACCTGGTCACCGAGGTGGCGCAGCGCGTTCCTGCGACTGATCGAGCGGCTCCGCAAATCTGTAGCCGCACAAACATTTACCTGTACACAACATTACGGTGCAGATGAAACCAACCGCGCAGATAACTTGGGGAAACAGTGACACTTTGTAGACAAGCGCGCACGCAGCTGTTACACACTTTCATCATCACTGGGATTCTTTACCTAAATGGGGAAAAAGAAAAATAAACCTAATTTTCATCAACACGCTTTAACAAGTACCAAACTTACACGCACGTGCAAAGCGACAGGCAGGGAAAAGAAAAAACTCACGTGGTCCACGGACTATTGTTCCGAGGTAAAACCATCCGGTATGAAAACGAGTTCGTCTAAAAGTGGTTCCGGTGGAGAGTTAACGTTTCAAAGAGACAGAAAAAGATGTTAAAATGTGTTTTTTTCCCGACTTGTGCTAGGAGGTGACAGAGACCCGCTGTTCTGGGTAAAACTGCAGCAGAAAAGTTATTTAAACGTTCAGATTGTCAATTTTCCATTGAGACGTGTTTATCTTTTAATAATACTTCACAAGCGTTGATCAGCTCATTTGGTTAGTGACTTCTGTGGCGTTTTAACGATTCACAAGCAAAATAATTCCGGATAATACAATCGGACCAACTGAATATGTCGTTTGCTGTAATTTGTGTCTCTTTCTGTAGAAATATAAACTGATTTCACCAGGTGGCGCTACGTAACACTAAGTCGCGTTTACATCGGGAGACTGTGGGTATTCAAACAGCGAAACTTTATTGGAACCCTGTTTGTAACACCTTGTCTCATTTGAAAGGCAGGTGGCGTAGTGGTTAGCGCTTCTCCCTTGAAATCTAATGATTCTGGTTTGAATTGCATCTCCTGCTGTAGCCTCCTTAATCAAGGTCCTTTCCCTAAATGGCCCTGCTGCAAAAATACTGCAACTGTCAGTTTATTTTGACAAAATCAGAAGTTAAATACGTAAATGATTTGTTCGTAACTGAAAGCACTTAATTGCCCTCCACCCAGCCAAAGTGAAAAAAATAAAACCTTTTGAGGACCCTCTAAGAAACATTTCTTATGTTACCATCACTTTCATGGCCCTGGTCATGTCCACTGTATCAGAGATAGTCCAAATCGATCTCTTTTTGTTTGTTAGGTGTTTAACTGTAATTCAGGTCACACTTGCCTGTAACTTAACCAACCGTGAAGTGAAACTGAAATTAAATTTCCCACCAGGGAGGCACAGCCCCTGTATGTAAAGTTAATGACAACCAATATTCTGGTTCATTGCAGCACCTGGAATGGCCTGCATGTTTCCTTCTCAGATCTGGATTTTTTTTAAGGAAATACTCAGAACTTAAACCAAATTTAAGATAAAAATTGGAGAGATGTAAACTGGAGTATGACTGCACTGTATGTGTGTGTGTGTGTGTGTGTGTGTGTGTGAAGAAAATGCAGCCACTAAAGGAGTCATAATCCTAACACAAAATCAAGGATTTCTATAAAGTTGTCTATTAAAGGTTATGATTCTGTCTACATCTGAATAAACTCCAGCAGCACATCACCATACACTGAAATATGATTATTCATATTGAAGTAAAATGCAAAATGAATATTTTTTATGAGTGTATTTGGCATTTCTATTTCTCTGTTCTGCGGCGGGTGACAGATGGGACAATGAGTCAAAGCGGCTTTACCTCTCATTTTGTAGCAGTGCTTAAGAATTATGTTGTTCAGCACAGTTGTCTTGTTTTGGTCTACGGTCCAAGTACACAGAGCCCTGTGAGGCTTTATTAACCGCTCAATGTAATATTATCTTTGATGGCATCACGTTTTGAGGTTACAAATTAAAAGTTTGTAGCAAGGAAGTGCAGTTATAATATTCTTAGACTTATTTCTTAGTTATAACTCATATTACACATGAAGGGTCACATTCAGGCTTGGTGTTGAAGTGCAGACGCTTAAAGCATAATCTCTTTGGTTTCCTCAGGACAGGTTCTCGGCTTAGCCTGAGGTGGTCTTTCTCAATCCTTCCAAGATGTCATCTAACTCGTGTTGCTCTACTTCCACCCATCTGCCCTTGGGATTATTTTCTACAATGTTTGCAAAATAAAAAAAAAAATTAATTGACAAACCCTGTGTATGCTGTATATTTTCAAGAATCAGACCTGAAGAACTAAAACAGTTCATTACAATTACACTAGCCATTGTCCTCATATGTAACCTATATTAGTTAAAAATGTTTTTTCTTCTGAAGACAATTGCACCAATTTTCTCTTTTGTAGAAGTAATTCCTCCAAAAGTTGAGATAATGTTGCCACCTATTTTTTTCCATGGCTTATTTATTATTATTATTATTATTATTATTATTATTATCAAACTGAATTCTGGCTAGTATCCTTGTGTTGAGCTGTATTAGATACGCTTTGTTGCAGAATGGGGATTAACACGTCAGAGCTATCCAGTGACAGATTGTTTCCTTAAACCTGAAATCTGCAGGCTGGATTATGTGTTTGTAGCCTCAGAGAAGACACAGGGATTGTCTTCACGACACTTCTGTTGTTGATATTTGTCTCCAATGTACAGTGTTTCAAAAAAAGCTCCAAATATCGATGGAGAGGCACTACACAAAATCAGTGGTAATTAAGTTATAGGACATGTACTCCGAATTTTTACAGTTTACCGTCGCCATTATTAGACTATGGTAACACTGCGTCTGTTCCTGCACGTTCGCCACAAAGAATTTCTGACCACAGCAGCTGAACCTGTTTTGCTACAGCATCTGAAATGAGTGCGATTATGCTGTTTATCTTAAAACAGAAAGCTTACTGTAAGCTGGAGATAATGGAAAACAAATGCCCCACATGGTTTCCTAATTAGCATATTATTCCCATTTACTGCATTCTCATTTCATGCAGTGCTGCTGATCTTAAGCACGGATGGGCGTATGTGTGAGACACAGGTGAATTTTGCACAAACGCAGATTTTTATACTCATTCGTGTTGTTTTTTAGCTTCCACAAAGCTGAAGAGTCTTGTCAATATTGAGGATTTCACTATTGATTGTGGGTTGCTGGCTGGGGACTCAGATTTACCCTTGACTGAATGCATTTAAACTGTCTGTAGTGTCATTTTGAATGCAGCTGAAATATGTCGTTTATCCAGACTTCATGCCAAGCAGAAATAATCAAGCGCAATCCACATTGTGTCCCACTGTGGACCAAAAACGTTTGAAATGCAAAGCAAGGGACTGGATGCTGGTAATAGGAGAGCCTGGCTTCGGGGGTCCACTTCACCAGTCATACTCTAAAATTTGGTTGTTAATGTTGTTGTAGGTGATGAAAACTGTGGGTCCTGAAGCTTTCTGTAGGAGTGTCACAATGCTCCTTTGCTCAGTGTCCTTCACTGGGGCACTTATTTCTTAAAGAGTCGTCATTCATGCATATTTTTGTAAACCCGCCATACTGTTCTTGCTAATGCCACGAGAGTTTACAGAATGATGCTCTGAACGACCCCTGGCTTCACCTTGTTCGGTTTCTTCTCTGGTCGCCTGTGCTAGATTCAGTTGAGTGCTGCTAACCAGTAGAACGTGGTTCCCACCCAGAAATACTACACAGTGGTGAATCTGAAGGCTTTTCATGGTTTTTGTCAACAACTCAACTAATGGGGGACACTGTTGTCATNTCCTGAAGCTTTCTGTAGGAGTGTCACAATGCTCCTTTGCTCAGTGTCCTTCACTGGGGCACTTATTTCTTAAAGAAGANACCTTGTTCGGTTTCTTCTCTGGTCGCCTGTGCTAGATTCAGTTGAGTGCTGCTAACCAGTAGAACGTGGTTCCCACCCAGAAATACTACACAGTGGTGAATCTGAAGGCTTTTCATGGTTTTTGTCAACAACTCAACTAATGGGGGACACTGTTGTCATAAAGCTGCCTCTGTACAGGGTTTTTAACTGTTAAATGTTTACAAGAATGACCTTTGTCTAAGCTATACAAGAATGGTCTTCCAATGAAGGTCAAAGCATTTTTCTGCTTTGTAGCAGATTGATGACCTGCAAGACTGATGATTCCCCGCATCTTTGTGTAGAATCTCATCTTGGTGTCTGTTAAGCAAGGATGTGCTGATCTTTCCAACTTGAGCTTCATGGAGCCCCAGAAGCTGGATGAACGTGCACACAGCAAACAGATAGAGAGCTGTGCTGCTGCCGAAGCTGCTGTGGTGGTCCGGTTGAGGTGTCAGGAGACAGGTCTCCTGACGAAATGGCAAAGGGAAAAAAAAAACAGAAAGGCCTAAAATGACCTTTGTATTACACGCTTATATTCCTTAAAATAGGACCATCTTGCAAGAACAATGTAATGTGGTCTTTCTGTATCTTTAAAGCGTGTGTGGGAAATTTTATTACCACAAGCGGAGAACTGGCAGTGAAAGTGTGGCGATTTTGGGTTGGCTCTCAATTTTGAAATCGGACATTATAACATTACAGTGTTGGATCCATATTGAGTACAATAGGACACATCAAGTCAAAATTCAGATACGAAACTGATGATGACATTTCGAGGTGGAGCTGAGAGATGTTCTGAGGTCAGATATTTGTCCAAAAGTTGTCAGATTTTCCATTTTCTCATTTCAGGTTCAATTTGTTCGGTCATTTGTACTCAAGGCAGTTGTAACTGAGAGGTTGAAATGTGTTTTGAATAAAGATTTGAAATTTGGATAAAATTTTGGACTGAGCTATATAATTTATCAAGTTTCACTTTTCATTTGCCACACCTGTGTGTACATTGATGTTGCCCACCTGTAATCCTGGGCTGGCCGTGCTTTACAATGGCCAGTGTTCAGCGTTTGCTTCATTTCTAGGAAGAGGCCAGTTGGCTGAAATCAGGGTCTCCAACAGGAGGGTGACTTTTATCAATCACATGGAGCAACTGCCCCCGGCCTGCAGCGGAGGTCTGTGGAGCTGGATGAAGGATTAGGCTCTGGCCATTGTTTGCTGGGCAGGCCGTTCCGTTGTGAGTACAAAGGCGTTGCTGCAGGAGGTTCTCTTTATTGATTGGGGGGGTTGAGGTCTTAGCTGATGATGGATAGTTAAGAGGGTGAATGACCCACTGCCTATTGTTGTGGCACGGCTGTTTCAGTCCTTTTCTCTTTTGTAGCCATTGCCGGTTTTCAGGTGTTCACATTTTCTTTTTCCATCAGATTTTTGTTGGTCACCTTAGAAATAAATTAATTTTACCTTTTGCATTTCCTTCATTGCACATGTTTTTCAGGCACATGTTCCTATGAGAAATGTACACAACTGTGTACACCCTAAATTGATTTTGGGGTAAATATATTTCTCGTTATGTGTAACAGTTCCAAAATAATGCATTTGATCAGAATATTTTATTGTTCAGTCTTCGTCAAACGAAAATAACACCAGACAGAAAGATTGAGTTGAATCATGCACTTCTGTTGGGGGATGAAAAGGGGCAATTGATAAATTATCCTGTTATTCCCTTTCTTTGACTTTCATGAATTTACATGATCTAATGAGAGAAACAAATGGAGCGCCTTCTGTGGATCCAGTTGTAAAGAAAGCCATTTATCTCCGTTAGTGTCCTCCTGTGTTCATTTGTGGACTAGTTGTTCAGGGACAAGGGCCAGTGCGGCTTTCCCATTGGCCTGCCCGGCACGGCCATCCTTGCGGCTGCCTCAGGTCTCCCAGAGCCGGGATGGACACTGTGGACGTCACTGACTCCTCGGCGACCTTGTGAGGCTCTGAGAGCTGACCTTTAGATGACCCCTTACTCTAAAGAAAGCCTGGGCAGGGGGCACCCAGGGGGACTCCGGACCCCCAATCTGAACTAAGACAAGAATAGGCTTTCGAGACGGTCTTTTAATTCCTTGAAGGNCAGAGCCGGGATGGACACTGTGGACGTCACTGACTCCTCGGCGACCTTGTGAGGCTCTGAGAGCTGACCTTTAGATGACCCCTTACTCTAAAGAAAGCCTGGGCAGGGGGCACCCAGGGGGACTCCGGACCCCCAATCTGAACTAAGACAAGAATAGGCTTTCGAGACGGTCTTTTAAGTCCCTTTTTGTCCACGTGGGATTCAAATGCCATCCTTAAATGGGCATTTCTATAAAAAAAAAAGATATTAGTTCAGCGCATTTAGCAATTTAGGAATATTTGTGAATATTTGATGTGTTTTTTTTTGTCTAAATTAGGAAATTAATGCAAATCTAAGGCAATGATACCAAAACAAGAACTCTCTCAACTTGTATTATCATGGATGTATTAGGGATGTTAATTTGTTTTAATTTAAGACAGTGGTACACAATAAGCCCAAAAGGGGGAATCTGAAGTGATGTTTTATAAATGTTGATTTGGCTGTTGGTTTTTCCCTCATGTTTTGGAGCGTCGGTGTCCCTGAGAAGCCGCCTGCTGCGGCCACTCCCCTAGCGAGGCCCCATCCGTGCCCCGGGTTCGGAGGTGACTCTCAGAGTCCAGTGGAGGAACAAACAGAGAGGGAGATGCTGAGATGACTGTAACGCCACAACGCCCACAGCACCACAGCAACAACACTGCAGCCTATGCGCTATGGATAACAACAGCCCATACGTACACCTCAGTAAGTACTTCTGCACTGCCGCACCACTCTTTTGTTGCCGGGTTTTGTACTTACGCCTGCTGGACTTTACCGCGGTCGGCTATAAATCCCGGGTGTCCGTCGTACCGGCGCAGACGCTAATTAGTGTCCAATACAAAAGTCAGGTGATGGTGGCCACACACTGCGCCAGGTCAGGGGTTGGCACTTTAACGGTGCGACTCTAATATATGGCCTCGAGAAGACGTCCGCTTCATCTGTCCATAAATTCTGACTGCGCTCTATACATCTGTGGACAGAAAAGAACCGCTAAATGTCCGTCTGCTTTCCAACCGACAGTTCGTGGACTTGACAAGTTTAGAACATTTTATACATTTGTGCTTTATTATACATTTTCGCACGTACAAAGTCTAACGAATGGATTATTACCTGCACTGGGCCTTAATAGTAATGACGGCTCTAATATTTCAGATTTCTCACAACACGGTTGCTGTAAAATTTTCTTCCTGGATGTTGCAATATTGCTTGAATACTTCCTTTACATTATAGCTTAACTGCAGGTGAATATTCCTTTGAACTATAGTGTTTAAATCTAAATTACACATTTTTTTTGTTGTAATGCGCAGTGTGAGATAACTTAAAAATTATTTTCAATGATTCATGGAAATGTTAGCTTATGTTTTTTTTTTAACTTTTCATTGAAGGCTATTGTTTCAAAAGGACAGATAATTCTGAGACTTTTAAAAATCATAATTGCAAATGTAAACCATATAATAATGATACTTGAAATTCTAAAAATTATTACTTTTTACATTTGCAATTAAATTTAAGAAACTTATGTATATAATAAATAAAAATATTCCATGTATTTATTTCTTTGATTGTTTTTTGTTTGTTTATTTACTTCATTGCTTTATTTGGAAAAAATCGCTTGCGCACCATTTTTAATGTCGTATTTTGTCACACTTTGCATATAAATGTGCTTTTCTGAATTTTTTGCCCAGAACTATTTTGATGTGTGTGAATGATGGAAAAGTTTGACATGTTTGTTACCTAGGATGTTGGCATCTTACTGGTCACATTCCTGCTTTTGTTTGTTTCTAGTTACAGTCTATTTGAACCACAGAATTTTACTTTAATTTACTTTAACAATTTAATTAACCAATCAGCCTCAAGTGCCTAATGCTGTCTTACTAGTACTGATACTAATCAGTGGAACAGTAACATACTCACTAGTATGTTCAGTTTTGTACACATTCTTTATTATCAGCAATTTCTTGTGGGAATCGAGTAATGATCAGGAAATAGGTTTGTTATTATTGTTATGGTTGTGGTGTCCAGATAGGCCCCTATCAGGGTGATCTAAAACTACTTTTGCAGGTTTTGGCACTAACCATTGGCAGTGTTATAAGAAAGATCCTCTGCTGGACCCTTGTGGTGTGTCTGAGCTGGGATTTCTGAGCAGTTTTGTAAGGGACATGGTAGGAGGCCAAGTGATCCCCTTCCCACCCAGACAATGTGGCCCCCTCCTAGAAAAGGATCATGTTTCATTTATGTTTACTGTCACACCTCCGCTGAGAGCACAGAGCTGGTGTTGTCCTTCTAAAGCGTTCTTTATCAGCGTGCTCCATGAGAGCAGATCTCTTCTTGCACTAGTAGCTGTTGGTGTCATCCTGGCTTGGCTCCACATGACACCTTGCTCTGCACAAGGATGCTGTGTGTATCTGTGTTTGTTTTTTTGCTGTGTTTATACTTCCACAGCTCTGCAGACATCTTTTCTCTCACAATAGTAAATGCTTAGTAGCCTGAACTCATGGTTTCCAACATTATTAATCCAGGTTCAACCTGGTACCCATTGCTGTGTTTTTTGCAGTTATATATGTAACCAAACTACCCAGGGTCTCTGGAAGATTCTAATTGATCTATATTTTATAGGTTACTACACTGGATTATTGCTAGGCCTTTTTTAAAAAAAATCCCAGAGGCTGTGACACTGAAATTCTGCCCCACATGAACACAGCATATCTTTGGCTTCTTCCAAATGCCACATTTTTAATTTAAATATCACAATATCACAATTTAACAAAGATTTATAACAGAAAAAAATGAGTTATAGCTAAGTTTCAGCAATTATCGTGACACTGCACACAAGAATTCATCAGTTCTCACACATCCTTGAGAGGACAAGGTTTCTCAACAGTTAATTTAAATGAAGAACCTGTATGACATGAAACGTAAACAGGGTCCCAAACAACATGAAAATATATTTTTTAAACAATTATTCTGTACAACATTTTTGCCTGTCATGTGATGATTTGACTTCTAGCTATATTTTGTTTTATTTACTTTTTTTTAAATTGCCACTTCTATCAGATTTTTTGAAACAGATGCACACTTGCTGTCTCAAACCCCACAGGTTTTTTTTCTGCACATTCTTGTTTTTTGTTGGAAACGCAGCAGACAAAAATGCCTCATTCCTGAAAGGCATTTTCAGCTGTGCTGTTTGGCTTTTTCGTGCTCTGCAGCAGAGTAAATATCACTGCACTGTAGTTGTTATTTGCCTGTCACCTTATGCACAGCATGGGCTAGTTGTGAAATTTGGTTTTAGCTCTTCACTGTGAAATTAACACAGCATAGAGACAAATTATCTGCAGATGGTAACGTGCTTAAAATGTCAGGTAGGACACAGTTGTGTTTATTTATTATTTTCATGAATGCTATTTTGGTATCACTTATGCCATGATATGTTACTTGTTTCTGAGCCAAAGGATTGCCAAGGGAGATGTAAAATGTAAAGTAGGGTTTTTTTTTGTTTTGTTTAGAAAATCACAGCAACAGCACCAGCACACAGTCTGTTCCCAGGCAGATACGCAGTTTTGGATACACTCTGAACCTGCTGAACCTTAATCTGATCTGCATCAATAGATGGTTTCCTCTGGGTCTGATCTGAAGATAATCTCCGCAATCTGGTAAATGGATTTGTCTCTGCCCTCCAGACAGAAGTAAAATGTAGAAATTAACATGAATTCCCATTTGGAATCTGACATCCACTCTTTAACACTGGGTTTGTGTGAGATCCATTCCGCTCCCACTATAAAAAAGCAGAGTTAATGCGTAAAATGATATCACCTCACTTGGCAAATATTGCCTGTAAGAGGATCAAATTATCATTATCATTATCCTATATGAAAAAATAATCCATAAGACAAAACATGTCACCTAAAATTAAAACACCAAACAGGAAGGTATCTTTATGTATGGCAATGGTGCCACGGACATATTTTATAATATTTTGTAGCAGAATTTATTATTTCTGATTTTTCCTGTGTGTTTTATTTGCATTAGTCCATTCGCTGTGAATAAATACTTGCTGTGTCGATCCAGGGTTGATCCATGAAGCACAGGGCACAAAAGAGAGACCTTTTTATAAATTCATTTATGGTTTAAAGAAAAACTGCCCTTTGGGACACTAGGCAAGGTTGCTAGCAAAGGTTTGATGTTAGATGATCTTTATATGATTGTGAAACTAAAGCTTTATTTACACAAGTGTGGGGCTATGTTTATATGATTTAAACTGTTGATTTCATAGCTCATTTTTGACGGGGTTTTAAACCTGCAGCCTACTGTACTGTCCTTGATCAAAATATTTACTCTGAATCACTCTAGAAAAAATTACCCAGCAGTATAAATGGTTAAATAAGCAGCTTTTAAGAAAATCCTCAAGTAAACAAATGATTATTGTTGTTGGTGGCTTCTACATTAATTAGATTTGTAAAACAGGTAAATGATAAAAATATATATTTTGTATGACATTAAAAGTTTGTAAATGTGTATATTATGGATGTTAGGAAAGGACACTAACTTCTGTTATACCCTTCAGGAAGGGTATTTAGTGATCAGCTTGTCATTAGGCTACAGTTCCAGATTTTGGAGTCAAATCTCTGTTCAGCATGATCTAGTGGTCTATATTCTGTATGTCAAATGGGTTATTTTCATCCCGCAAATATTTACATCTGAGGGATACTGCTGCTAAGTCATTACATGCTTGCGTGTAAATGATATTTTATTATTATTTTTCATACATTTTTAAATGATAAAGGTTGCTGCACAAGCATAACTGATGTCTGAGATGCCAGAAAATATGGAATGGAACCAGACAAGCTGTGAAAAAAGGGATATTTTTGTCTGTATAGCTATATTTTGAAGATGGTGAGAATCACAAATGATGCATGATTTGTGTTTTTGTCATGTGTCCTCCGGGATCTATGAGGTCCTCAACACAAGTAGGTTATGTTCTCCTGTACTGTGTTAGCAGACATTTTGAGGGATTAGACAAAAATTGGGTGGTCAGGGATCTGGGAAGCACAGTGCCCTGCTGACGGGCGTTCTGTGGTTACACAAAAAGGACCATCCTTGTTAACAGACAAATAAACATGTTAAAGTGTGTGTGTGGGGGGGGGGGTCTCCATGGGGTTAGAGCTGAACTTTTAAAGTGTATCATTTTTTTGTTCATTCGTGGACTTGTTAGTCCGTAGGTTATCTTTGCTGTGAGTTGCACAGCATGAAAGCAATTCCACAGGACCCTCACGGGCTACTTTGGAAGCTATTTACAACAGGTGAAATATCCATCTGTTATCATTAACTACTTTATCTTGGTCAGAGTTGAGGTGGTCTGGGGCCCAACGCTATGAAACAGTCGTTGCAGGATGACCATACATATTTGGAACTCATGTCTTTTAACTGTGGGAGAAAGCCAGAGCACCTGGAGGAAACCCACATGGACACAAGGAGGGAACGCAAACCCCTTACAGACTGAGGTGGATTCGAACCCACAACCCAACCAGGCTAAACAGTGTGAGGTGACAGTGCTGCTCACTGGACCACCTGGAAAGATGAGCCATACAGACAAATTGAATTACATGAACCACTGGCATGTCAGTAGTATTCAGTTCAAGCATATCGGTATTTTGATGAATTATCTGAATGGTCGCTGAGTGTTTCTTGAACTCCCAGCATCCTTTGCTAACTGTTCCAACTGACTGTCTTGTAAATCACAGATTAATACCTTTAATAAATGAAATTTCGAGAAACAGTACGTTGAAAAGCAGGATCTCTTCATTTCTCATCTGTAACTTTCCTAGATTCCACAACCTAGAAAAGCCTGACCATATGCTGCTAGTTTGAAAGGACAGTTAGTGCAATAGGATATTTATCTTCATAACCTGGGCCCCTTGCTGTGGTGTCAGGTTTCTCTGGAGAGGAGAAGTTCTCCCATAACCCCACACATCCCAGCTGATGCCAGGCTGTGTGTCCCAGTTTGCATTAACTACAACAGGTCTTGCCTCTCCAGCCTGGTTAAAAGACGATATCTGTTTCAAGGAAATGAGAAAGTTTTTGGTCAACAGTTTTTGGTGAAGGTGGGTCATCCAGCATGCTGTTTTGTTGGTATGTACTCCTCCATTGTGGATGGACTGTGGCATTAGCAGATCAGATGAGGCCATATTATTTGCAGGACTCTGAGTGAAATGTTAAAGTGGCCCTCAAATCCTACAGGGACCAAATCCCATAGAACAGTGGGAAAAAGCCACGTTGGTGTCATGCCCCCTGCTCCGTCTGCTGTCCCGCCCGACTCCATAATCGCCGGCACCTGCTCCTTGTTCCCCCTAGCAGGGTATAAGACCTGTGTAGCCCAACAAACCGGTGCAAAGTATTGCCCATGTTACCACTGAGCGCACCGAGCATCTCTCCCGTTAGCCTTTCCTGTGTTCGACCCTCGCCTGTCTCTGACCATTGATTTAGTCTGACCACTTCTTGTACCTCGTTGACTTCTGGATCTGACCCTTGCCTGTGTTGTGACTACGAACTTGGAATGCCTCTGAACAATAAACACCCTTTGCCAACTCATGCCTGCACACGTCTGCTTCCTGCCAACGGCGTCCCAGTTGGGCTGTTCCTTTCTTGACAGGTCCCGTGAATTGATCCCTTGGGCATCGGAATGTCAACCTCTTGCCCTGTATACCCTGACACACCATGAGATTATGCTTGAAATAAGCAGACGGGTAACATTTATGAGAGTTAAGTTTGAAGTATGACTTTGTTGTAAGTGTTGTTGGGCTCAGTGACTGATAATCTGATGCTTTTTGTTAATCTAAATAACATCACAAAGTAAGGTTAGGGGTTAAAGAGCTTTAATTCATGTTTAATTAATAGATGAGTCTGGGAAACTTATTCTGTGGTTTATAAACATTATGAACATATGACTTTCAGGGCTGTTGGTTTGCTAAAGTGATGCCCTGTATTCCGGGTCTCTTTTTACATTATTTCCGTGCTCTCTGTGGCACATGAACTGTCCCTAGATCTTTCCCTGGTAATATTTCTCTCCATCTTTCTGTCTTGCCCCCCCCCGAGGACCATCAGGTCTTACCTTCGGTTGTGGTCATCTCAGTATCTCACGTGAGACTCCATTCTACTGTATATGGAACCACATGCTTGTACGCCAAGAACATCTCTGTTGAGCTGTACATCTCTGAGGAGAAAAGTGTGTAGTAAATGAATAGATGTAAATATGTATATTAGAGAACCGGGGGTAGATTGATTTTTTTTTAACTGACTGGTGATAATTTGTTATCTGAACCTGCATTTTCTTTCTCCAGTTGCAGATACTTCTGTGCATGTGAATGCGGAGCACATGGCCTCACCTCCCTCCCAGCCACTCGTGAGTGGTGTGATGGGCCACCCATCTGTCATCAGCACCCCACTGAACCCATCACGACCCCTAGGCTCATCCATCAACGGCCTGGCCTCTCCCTACTCCATCATCACCTCACCCACTGTCTCAGTGCCCTCCACACCTGGGATCAACTTTGGATCTCTTCACAGTCCACAGGTGAGTTGCCCCTGGTGATCTCCAAACAGGCCAGAGTCAAACATCACCACCCAGGGGACAAGATTCTAGAGATGTTTACCAGAAGTAGCTCAGAGCAGGTTTTTTCTCACTGTCACCTCTCTGTGCCCCCCCCCCCACCCCCAGGATGACAATGTCTTATTTGTACAACATACTTCATCTCACTCTCATTGTGTTTCACTAACACCTTCCAGAAGCCACATTATCACATTAGTTTCTATGCTTTCATTCCTGATTTATAGTGGGTTGAGTGCTTCATCTTCTGTGTTTTTTTCAAGTACAGTTGTACTGACTGAAAGAGAAATTTCCTAATTTTCTATCTGTAAAGCAGATAAACATGATATAAAATGTGCAGCTCAGCTGGCTTCAACCCAGTTTGGTGTACCTGCTGTCCAAAATGATAAACTGCAGAGTTGCAACCAGCACCATGGAATTAGGATGGAACCAAGATTGAACGCGCCACAAACCAGCGCTTCTGGGTCTCCTGCCTCTCCTTCTTGGGGTGTTCTGTCAAAATAAAAATAAAATGTACTGAAACATTTTTGACTTATCTTCTTTTCTCACGTAAAAGTTTGGCCCGAGTTTTTCTTGTTATTGTTCGGTCACCAACGCTGGAGCAAAGCTGAGGAAAAACAGCTGCAGAGAATATGTGCTGATTCCTTTCAAAGCAGAGTCCCACTGAAATTTGAGCATTCGGGTTGTGAGAAGTGGAGGTTATGAGCAGAGCCAGCACTTGGTCTTTCTGGAGCTATGCAGTAGTTTGGCTCAAGCACTTTGGCTCACGTTGCATTAAGTTGTCAACTTTATTGGCCCCTTGTTTACTAGTTGCTCCTGTTATAATCTCAGTGATCATGGACTGACAAACCACGTCAACCTGTTTGGTGAAGGTCTGCCAAACTGCACCGTTTTCAATGATTTCTTCAGGAAAAGTGAAAGAGAGAGAATGAGACAAAAACAAACAAACAAATGAAGCAGTGAAAAATAAGTTCAGTTTGAGCACCAAGTACAAAGGCGGCATGAAGAATCATTAGGGTTTATTGCTTGTGCTGTTTACAGGAGCTTAAACTGTGAGGCCCCACACATCCAGAGCAGAGGTTTATTTCCCTCTGGTGGCAGACAGACAACCTGCCACAGTTGTATTGTTACTGAGAAAATCCTCATCCTATTCCCCTTTAAATTTTTGGCGGAAACATCGGTGACATGCTTGTTCCAAAGTAAAACCTGACCTTAACTAAACATTGATCAAATTAAGGTACCAGGACAAGGTCATAGCACCTTCTGCTTTATCCCACCAGAGTGCTTGAGTGAACTAACATAATACATTATTTCTCTTCTTTGTCTTTTAAACACTTTTTTATTGCTTTCCCTCCTTTCTGGCACCAATTGAACAGAGTAGCCATCCTACACAATGAACCAAATGGATCTGGTAAATTCTGCATTGTTAATCGTTCTTTCTGATCTTATAGAACACCACATTTAAAAATGGTGAAGCGGTTATTAATAAGCAGTTTCTACCACTGTATTAATCCAACATGACTTAGCGGCCGCTTATCATCTGTACCAGTTGCCTAGTCAAAATACAGGGTATGTCCACTGATCATTTTCCCCTCACTGCATCTGTGTAACAACAAGCAATGTCTTCCCACCCAGATGAACTCTCTGAGCAGCACAGCGGACATCAAGCCGCCACCAGGCCTCTCAGGCCTGGGAAACCCAGGTGGCTACCAGTGCACCAGCCCCGGCTCCCTCCCCAAACACATCTGTGCTATTTGTGGGGATCGCTCTTCAGGTAATGCCCTTGCTGCCTTGCTGTATCAGGACTCCCCAGTACTGCCCAGTCTTTCTCCCATCCCACTTGATCTCTTAAATTAAGCAGCAGTTGTACTTAAATTGGGGGTCCAAATTGATAAGCTTTTTGAGTCTGGCTCCAGTATGGCAGAATTCTGCTGATCCCTCTCAGCATTGGAGAAGGGTCACAAAACACATCTCCTTTGGATCTAACTCCCTTTTGATCTCTTATTAGTTTAAGTAAAAAAAGTACTTAATCAATTCCATGTGCAGATACTCATGTGAAGGAAGAAGGGGGAAGCGATGGTGTTGAACTAAGTGACTCTTCTTTGGGAACCACACGCTTGTTTCCGTACCTGTCTGCCAGTGAAATGCACTTCTGTTTACTCAGAGTCATATGTCGCTTTGCAGAAAAGCATCTGCTAAAGGAATACTTGTAACCGCCAATGTAGTTGCCGTGGCGTTTTGTCTTGGTATGCAGGCAGCTGTTAGTAGTTTGATGGAAGCTGTAAAATGCAGCCAAACTGCATCCCACCAGATCCACCGACTCCGACACTAATGAAACAAAGATTGATGCTGAGCAACAGCCGGAAAACATCTTTATAGTTACCGCCACTGTAGGTCTTTAGTCTGGAATCTCAGTCACAGTTTGTGATTTCTTTTATTCATTCTGACGGCTGTCTCAGCGAGCAAGACTCCTACTACAATGAGCCAAACAGACTAAATGCTAAATGTTGCACGAAGTTGACAAATTGTTATTCGGCATTTAAATTTGCAACACAACGGCAATGAAAACATTTAATCCCTTATGGTTCAGTATAACGGACCATCACTTGGTCGTTTTGCTTCCATATTTGATGCAAAAGGAGTTGATGAAAGAACTCCAGCTACTTTTGCTCTCATGTTGTTCACATGACAATGACAGTGGGAGCCTCTTTTTTCTGTAAGAAATAATGGGAAATGGACCCCGACACAGTGGGAATTTACCTGATGTGGAGATTCCGCTGAATGGATTAAGCTCTTTATTTGAGAGATGGGATAACTGGTAGCATCCTGCAGAACCTTTTAATTTTGGTATGATGTGTTTAACGTAGCAATACAATTTTAACCTGAATTGTTTATAGTGCCTCCATTATTCGGGATTGTTTATTTAAAATTCCTGCTAGACTTAAAAGGAAATTCAACGAATACTAGTAATTTATACACCCAGAGAGTCCAGGCTTTCAATATAGACTAGAGGTGTTAAAAAATGATGAAGTTGTGATCATTTGAGCAAATGATCATTTTTGGTTGGATGCTGTGACTGAGGTTCATATCGATAGAAAAAGTGGTTTTGTGTTGAGAAAGGATCAACCTACTATGTGACATTTTGAACATTGAAAGGTGTGAGGAAGGTGCAGGGACAGATGTGGTGAGTCACTGTGGGGTTTGGTCAAGGAGCACGTGAGCGGAGTAGCCATGCTGAGACAGGCACGGTCTATTTTTGCTCATCTCTCGTGTGGACAGGAAAGCACTATGGAGTGTATAGCTGCGAGGGCTGCAAAGGCTTCTTCAAGAGAACTATCCGGAAGGACCTGAGTTACACATGCCGCGACAACAAGGAGTGCCTCATTGACAAGCGCCAGCGCAACCGTTGCCAGTACTGTCGCTACCAGAAGTGTCTTGCCATGGGCATGAAGAGGGAAGGTGAGCCAATAATCCAACTATACACAAGCCCTGATTCATGCATTGCACAAAGCTTATGAAAATGTACTTTTTGCTTTGAGTTAAGTGCTGTGTCAGTTTTGTTTGGTGTGTATTTCATGCTACCTTGAAAACAATTCCAGATTAAATTCTCCAGATGGTGGTTTCGGGCCTACCGGGGTTCCCAGCTCAAATGGGTCTGGTCTTCCACATTCCCACTTCCCGTCCAGCCAAGCATTCTTCCCACTTAGTTCCAGCGGCTCCTTCTGAAAGGAAGTTTACCCCCAACACTTGCATTGGGAGTCCTCTTTATGCTTCAAGCTGCTGAAGTGCGTGAGAAGTGACTTGCCAAGGTTCAGAGCCATAGAAAGTAACGCCTGATTGAGTGATTTGGTCCCTGTACGCAAACAATGCAGGGTCAGCCATTTTTTTGTCACCTTTCTGCAGTAGGAGCAGGTGGTAAAGCTCAGGATGGGTGCAAATGGCCACTGCCAGCAGCTTGACATAAAGAGCACAGCGGAGCAGGGAGAGCAGACAGGCCTGCCTCTCTTTGATGGTAACTACCAGAGAGTGTGCACACAGACGTCAGAAAATTGGTGCCAAAACAAAAACTGCTCAAACAAAACATGTTGCTCAGACAACTTCTCCTAGTCCAGACTGTCAGGTTTGTTGTACAGATTGCAATGAGTGTATAGGTTTCATTTGTAGGTAGTATATGAGGATGAAGAGTATTTGGTGGTGCATTTTCAGCTGTCCAGGAAGAGAGGCAGCGCAGCAGGGAGAAGAACGACAATGAGGTGGAGTCAACCAGTGGCTCCAATGAAGACATGCCTGTGGAGAAGATCCTGGATGCAGAGCTGGCTGTGGAGCCAAAGACAGAAGCCTACATGGAATCCAGCTCAGGGAACTCAGTGAGAGGCTCTGAACCTTGTGACTGTGGATGCTATCCCTGGCTATGTCGAGAGCCAGTCCGACGAGTTAACCATCCCTGCCTTGTCATCCCTGTGTTTCTCATTCACCTTACCATTCTTTTCTGGTGTGCGCCGCTTCACTAGACAAACGATCCTGTTACCAACATTTGCCAAGCGGCAGACAAGCAGCTCTTCACTCTGGTCGAGTGGGCGAAGAGGATCCCACACTTCTCCGAACTACCTCTTGATGACCAAGTCATCCTTCTGCGAGCAGGTAGACACCAGCAAGCCATTGCTCATTGCTATAGCTGGTTGTAAGCCGTACCCCGTCCTCCCAAGAATCCATCTGACCTGTATCATTAGCCCAGTCATGTTCATATGTGACTGACTACCTTGTAGGGTGACCTTTCCAAATCTGTGGTATATAGATTATATACGAGCTCCAACAAGGGCTTAGATGTTCCCAAAGACAGCACAGTATACCTGGATCCTGGTTCACTATTAGTGTGACAGAAGTGCAGCACTAGGGTCGCACCTGAACAATGGGGTCATACTATCATTTCAGGCTGGAACGAATTGCTCATTGCATCCTTCTCACATCGCTCGGTGACAGTGAAGGACGGCATCTTGCTGGCCACAGGCCTGCATGTACATCGTAGCAGTGCCCACAGTGCTGGTGTGGGATCCATCTTTGACAGGTACGCAAGGGTTTAAGGCCTCTACTTGGTGTTATGTTCCCATATTCATATCCAAAGTTGTTCTGTAAACTGACACTATATGAGCTTTTGCAGGGTGTTAACAGAGTTGGTGTCCAAGATGAAGGACATGCAGATGGATAAGACAGAACTGGGATGTCTGCGTGCCATTGTGCTCTTCAACCCAGGTCTGTAAATCTTCACACCTCCACTTCACCATTATATGGCATAAGCTGAACAGACAAACCGAAGTCCTTGGAGACTGAGGAGTGTGTCCCCAGAGCCATTCAGGTACCTTTTCCAAATGTGCATGTTCTCAACTTCTTACAGCCAAATGCACACTGAGCAACACTTATTTAAGAAGCTGATGCACCTTTGCTGATGGCATGTTAAATTCTGCACCAGTAAGAGTTGTTGTGGGTTGAAGCTCCTTGTAGACAAATGTTTTGCACAATTCCAGCCAAGCTACCGCACACAACTGTGTTCTGAAGGTGTTCATGGCATTTTTTTAGATGCAAAGGGCTTGTCCAACCCCACTGAAGTGGAGGCTCTGAGGGAGAAAGTCTATGCTTCCCTGGAAACCTACACCAAGCACCGGTACCCCGAGCAGCCTGGCAGGTGAGACCTCCCATCCACTCGCTGGGGCCACTTATCTGTATTAACATGAAGGAACTTGCCTCTCTTTATAGAGGGCTGAAGTCTCTGGCTCTTTTTCTCAAGAAGGTGCTCAGTGTGAACACTGGGGAGCACCAGTGTGCACAGCTTCATGAGGCCATTTCAGCTGCGTGTGCAGCCAACTGCAAATGGAGCTCCTTTCTCATGTTTTATTTATGTCTATTCCTTTTTCTGTAAGATTTGCCAAACTCCTACTCCGTCTGCCTGCCCTCCGCTCCATCGGGCTGAAGTGTCTAGAGCATCTCTTCTTCTTCAAGTTGATTGGCGACACACCCATCGACACCTTCCTCATGGAAATGCTTGAAGCACCGAATCAAGTGACATGACACAGACCTACTCTTTGTAAATATTCGCCATGTAAATGTTATAAACTTAATTAACATGTAAACTTCTTATTTGCTACCAAAAGCAGTTATTAATGTGGCCGTTTGGACTCTGCTGAAGAATGTCATGGAAGAATGAAAGCTCTAAATTTTTGTAAACAGACTTTTTAACCTTCGAATTATTCTCATGTAAAATGTTTCAGTGACAAATAGTGCAAAAACCAAAAAAAAAGTCACCACCCTAGAATTTCTAAAGTGTCCATTGGATTCCCGGTGCAAGTAAAAGGACAACCTTGAAAACTGATTTTTTTTTAATCGATCACTTCTTTTACTTTGTGTGTTTGTGTGCATTTTGCTCTCTACGTAAAAGAAAGGTCTTGTCTACCTGTTTCTTCCCGTTCGAAGAAAATGTGTGACACGCTGCTGATGGTTTTACTGTTGAATGAGGCGGGAACGATAGTTTTGAACACATACCAGAGTGCTGAAGGTTTGCCATTTGGCTACTGCACCAAGTGTCTGGGGTTATTAGTATTAGCAACATTTAGCAATATTTAAAACAAAAATATACACCAACGCTTTCGTTTTGAGATGAACTTAACTCATTTTCACTTGCTGTACACAGAAAATTAGGAATTGGCAAAGTTACAGATGTATTTAATGCAGACAAAACCATGACTGCAGCAAAGGGATGAATATAATTATTATAACATGAAACATCCCATAAAACTCACTGTTTCTCCACATAGCAACATAAAAACAGCCAAGTCTGACACACACCTCAAGTTTGTACTCAGTCCTGCTCCAAAAAGCAAGCGGATGTTTATATAATATAAAAAACAGGACAAATAGTTACTTGGTCATAGTTTGCTTGTATAAGGAGGTAACAGACCCGGGTTTTGCCAGTGAGCCCGAACCTGTGTGGCTGGTGCGCAATGGGCTCGACGGGAGGGGGGGGGGGGCGGTCAGAGCAGAGTGACCATCTGATGGTGACAAATGGTGGAAAGAGGCAAGACTGCGAGAACAGAGGGAAGTAAGCAAAACAAGGAGGAAGAAAGGCGAAACCGACAGGCATTCCGCGCTGTCTGCATACCAAGTGAACGCACCAGGCTCCAGATCGGGCCTGATGTTCACTAGTTACTCCCTCGCTGACCTTTACTTCACACTGTTGTTTCTCTACGTCTTCTGGCACAACTCACAGAAAGACCTGACTGAAGTCACTTCTGAATGACTCGTGCATATCTGTGCTGTCAGTCTAGAATGTCTGGGTGTCGTTTCACAAATAGTATGGCGGCGACGTTGGCACGAAGCTTCTTCACGTTTTATATTTATATTGACTTGAAGTGATTGTTTGTGAATGTCGCCTGATTTTAGTTTCCTTTTTTTCATTGCATAATATGAAAAATCAGCTCAGTTATCACAGAAAATGATAGAATTTAAATAAAAAAAGTTTTATCTTTAAATATCAAACACACCCACCGTGTCTACACAGTTAATTCGACATAACAAAACGCTTAAAAAAATTAACATGTATAACAATATAATATAACAATAAAATAGCATAAAATATAACAATAAAATTAGATACAAATATTTTTTAAGGCATACACAAAAAATGTGCTCCTTTTTAAAAATCACACCTCCCTTAGGGAGGAACCTGCGCATGTGACTTTTGCGATTCATAAATATGTTCACAGCTGAGAAAATGTTCTCCATGTTCCAACATGTGGAGCAAATACTTCTCAGGTGATTTGTGGATGTAGGGTCAACACTGCTCAAATATTGAGGTTTGGTGCCACTCTAACCAATATTCCTGCAAAGAGAAACAGAGATTCACCTCAAATAACTGATGCAGGTTTTTCACACATTTAAGCAGATGTTTTTGTTATTCCACATAAAAGCGCTCAAAATCTGTAAATAATCAAATGTATTGGGAGCAAGTATGCAAATGTACCGTCTAAGAAAGTCATTGCTATTGATAACAGAATTTGTGCAACACTAAACAGAGCAATAAGAATATTAAGAATTTATACCTGCTTTAAGAAAAAAAAAACTCTAGATGAGACTGTCGATGCTATTCTTGTATCTCTGAGGAGGTTCGTCCTCATCTTCATCAGCGGTGGAACTGCCATAAACACAAACAGATCTTTGGGTTAGACCACGATCAGGGTAAATCAAATGGGGAAAGTCTGTACTGTAAATCTGCATTGTGACAAAGTTCATGCTTAACGTTTGCTGAAAGCGAGGTTGCTTACCTATTAAGATCAAACTTTTTACCTGCAGGGGAAAAAAAAGAGATGGAAAGGAATCGATAAGATCCGTGAGTCTCAGACAAGACAAATAGAGGCGCAAAATTTATTGGTGTTTTTTTAAAACATTCAGTCCTCATGGGGCGGCGTGTGAATGAAGAATTTGTGTGTCACTGTCACTTGGAGCTCAGCCACGCTGATGAATGGAAGGAGGAGATGTTACGTACCTTTCTGCCGCAAGTGCTTCATGAGCCATACGGCCAACATGAGGCTGGTTATTCCAGCAGTGCTCCCTGCTGCCAGGGTTACTGTGAGGGGGGTCAGCAAGGGCTTGGATGTAGCTGAGGGTAAAAAAAGGCAAAAAATGTCATCAAGGATGACAATAGGATGATAATCACTGACACAATAAAAATGTGTGAGCTGAACAGCAGGTCATATTATGCTTGTCAAGAAAGTGTGACATGATCATTCAGAATAGTGCCAATAGTCCTAAACTGTGCTATTTCATTCTGTAGCATCATGTTTTAGCGATAGCTGTAGGTATTTCTGAAGATGTTAAAAGTGTCTGCATATGGAGTATTTGATCTACAAAGGCAAACGTGTCCTGTGGTCTTCAGTGCACTGCTCTCAAGCAGCTGTTACAGCTGGAAAAGCGGGAAAGTGACCTCCCATCTGGCCTCCTGCACCTGACAGCTGTGCGGTGAAGGACAGGTGTACTAGTGAGCAC
>UFQX01000584.1:269099-364974 GCA_900497675.1 Arapaima gigas | reverse complement strand
TCCACACGGATCAAGGGGATCATATCCGTGTCCAGTCCCACCACAGAGGTGGTGTAAAGCATGTGTCGCCACAGTGGCTCGGTATAGTTTTGGGAGGCGACACGTTCTAATCGAGACCATCAAAATGATCCATCTCACAGCCCACTGTTAGCAGCTTTATTCTGGAAACACTGAATATAAAATGTCTTCAGGAAGTGTAGCAATAGAGGTGAAGCAGTAGGTGTGTATTAAGAAGGTGCACAGAGTTAACTGGTCAGCAAGAGAAAAAATTAGGTTTTTCACTGAATAACAACAAAACAAAAGAATAAAATGTTCGGAAAAATTAAAAGAAATAAAACACGTATTGTTTCTATTCCAGTGTTTTCTTAGTTTTTGCCTCACTGCAGACCCATATCTCACAACTTTCAATATTTTTATATTTTTTACGGTATCATATGTGTGCACACTTGTGTTCCTCAAATATTGGCAAAACGATGTTAAAAACACGAAGTTCTTACTCTTCTCCAGAGTGTCTGCGAGGTCCTGCTGGTTCATGGTCCTCAGGATGTACAGTGTGATCTTCAGAGCCGCCTCTCTAGCACAGATCTTCTGCACCTCAGCTTTACTGTCCAGCACATCATCATCCTGTGGCTCAAAGCATGCTGGGAAATCCTGACTCAGGTTCCTCTTGAACTTCTTTAACTCGTCTTTCAGGAACTTTACAGCATTGTTCTCAAGTAGCTAAAACAAACATAGAAATGTGACCAATTGACAACACAAACAGAAGAAATAAATTGGGAAGAAAGATTACAGGAGAAAATTATACATATTTTAAAACATTACAAAAGCAGCATCATAAATTAATACAAATAAAAGGTTATGTGTCGAAAGTTATAAAGAAAACAACACCAGATAGTTGGAGGAAAATGATGTGCAGCAGTTAATAAAAATAAGCTGAAGTAACAGGTTACAACTTTAGGTAACTGGAGTGGAGCTGCTACTGAACCCCGGATTAATGTAGTTTAACAGTATAATAATTATCACTGTATGTTTTACTGAGTTTATTTCACAAGTAAATAGAAGACAGACAATGAACTGGTGAAAGACACAGACTGATGATCCCTGATTCAAGTGTCAACATCACTTTAGTACTTTAAATTACTGTGGTAAATATTCAGTTGTATCAGTTGGTCTGAATAAATGCATTTAAACACAATAACAACAACTATGTCATTACTAACATAAACAGTAATAGTCAAATACCTGGAAAATGTTTAATAAATCTGCCTGCTGATGCACTGAGCCACATCTCTCCACTTGATTTCTGCTGGTTAAAAATAAAAATACAAGTAAATTTGGACAAAATAATATTACAAAAAGGGACACACCAACAAAGAGAAAGGGCACAAGAGATGCATCTTCATCAAACACAACATCTACCTTTGACCTGTAGGAAATTGTCCCTGTTTGAACTTGAGTGGTGGATTCATTGACATGTCACTCTTCATGGACACACAACTGGGAGCAGGTGAGTCTGGTCTCTCATGCTGGACGCTGTGGCCACAAACAGAAAAATTCTAGACGATTTCAAGTTCATCTTTTTCTGTTGCTCAATCCTCCTTATTAATCTGATCATTTCTGTACACTGAATTGAGACGTAAGAGACGTCTCGTTTTCAAAGCACGTCTACCTTCCACCTGTAGGAAACTGTCCTTGCTGAAACTTGAGTGGTGGATTCATTGACATGTCACTCTTCATGGACACACAACTGGGAGCAGGTGAGTCTGGTCTCTCATGCTGGACGCTGTGGCCACAAACAGAAAAATTCTAGACGATTTCAAGTTCATCTTTTTCTGTTGCTCAATCCTCCTTATTAATCTGATCATTTCTGTACACTGAATTGAGACGTAAGAGACGTCTCGTTTTCAAAGCACGTCTACCTTCCACCTGTAGGAAACTGTCCTTGCTGAAACTTGAGTGGTGGATTCATTGACATGTCACTCTTCATGGACACACAACTGGGAGCAGGTGAGTCTGGTCTCTCATGCTGGACGCTGTGGCCACAAACAGAAAAATTCTAGACGATTTCAAGCTCATCTTTTTCTGTTGCTTTTATCCTTCCCTCTTTAACAGCCCATCTCAGCATGGCCACACACACTCATCCACTCTCACATGCAACTGGCAATTTCAGTCACCAGTTGATCTGAAACACACGCCCTTAGACTGAGAGGAAACCAACCAAGACACAGCAAAAATGTGTGGCGTGACATCCCTGGTGCGCTCGGGGATTAGGGACGGTACCTGATGGGATCAAGCCCCAACTAAAGGTACAGTGGATGTTAAAAATTTGCAGTTGACTACGCCACCTTGGGAATTGCACGCAGGGAAGTAAAGCCCACTGAGGCCACAGTAATTGGTTCCCCGCAGTCCTTACATAGAGTCAGAGATGCGGCTCTCAATCAAAACATCAGTTTATTTACAATGAATAACATTAAAAGAAACCAAATCATAAAACACAAGAGAATTGTAAATACAAAATTCTCCCACAGTGCCCAACCACTCAGGGGGGCTGTGATCATTAAGGTCTGTAATGAGGAAAACCACCTGAGCAGAAGGTTCCCACCACATGCAATTACACCACCCTGGATGTCTCTGCACAGCAACCAGTGCAGAAATTCACAGTATAACACACTTTACAACCTAGACACACCTTTGCTCACAATGGCCCCTCACGCTACTGCTATATCTAGTATACACAACAACACGGTAGATGGATGAACATACAAGGATGAAATGAAAGCAATGACAGTCTCAGCTGACATAAAATGGTAAAACTAAAACCTGGAAACTAGGACCAAGAGAAGAGTCCACTTCAACACTGGGGTTCTGTGTTTCCCAAGCCAACCCAAACAGTTCCTCAATCCAGTATTGATCTTCTAAACAAGGGTCCAGGTGCAGCCAATCCAACAACTCTCCCCTCTTGGTCCAAACCAAAACCACAAGACATGCAGCAGAAAACAGACACCACAGCCCTCCAAACAAGGTACAATAGTAAAGCCCAAACCAAGAACTCCAAACTCACATGAGACAAAAACCCTAGACAAAACAGCAGCCAACACCATTGGCATCACCTTGCATGTGCACAAACCTTACAGTCTAGAACAGCACAACCAGGAAACTGCCACCCCACCCAGTGCGAGGCAATTTTCTTATGCAGACCATTCTCAATCAGCCTGACAAGAAGCAAATGTAACAAGCCTCACCCCCATCATTTAAGGTGTGCAAGCCAGTTGATTGCCTCAAACTTTGCACCCCACCACACATACAATCTCCATACGGACTAAATAGGATTTGAACCCATGACCAAACAGCAAGAGTGTTATGATGGCAGCTCTAAACACTGCACCACCATGCCGCTAATAAGAATTTCTTCAGTTGTTCAAATACTGTGCACAATACAGAATAAAACACAATACAGGATAAAATGAACTTGAGAAGTTTTCCCAAGAAACACAAACACACACAGTTCCTCTCTTACCTCGTCCGACTCATTTTTGAGGGAGGTTCCCCCTCCTTCCACCCCCCAGATGGACATATTTCTGAGGCAGTTCTCTCCATCTCAGGACTCCGGACAGGGGCACACCATGTGGGGTCTCTATGGACCCCCAGGGTATAAACGGAAATATCACATTGAGGAAACACAGCTTGTGTTGCATCAGTCAGACGTCTCACCTGCTGTGAGCTGGTAAAACAGATCTAAACATGAACATAGTTTACATCCCTAAACATTCAACAACAGTCCAGCAACACATATAAAACTATAAACTTTCTTTGTTAGTTGTGACACATTTCGATCTGCAAATAACTCACATGTACAGCATCTGAACAGAATCTCTACTGTTTTAATACATCATGTCACGTAAGTTTTTTTGCACCTTAGAAACAAGTTCAAATGTAATATCTGTACCACATTTGTTCTGTTTCTTTGAGACATTGTACTGCGGTGCACAGTAAAGCTCTGCTGAGAAAAGGTTTTACACAAAAGGCTGATATGTACAGCAACCAACAGATATAAAAGTTCACTATGATAGAACAGCTCAGTTTTGATAGCAATATTCCAGCCGCAGACTGAAGAAATTCTGTAATTTTTTTTTTCACATTCCGTCCATATATAGCAACATGAAAAACGAAAGTGAAAGTTTAAATGTTTCCCTTAAAGCTGCATGAGACAAATTTAAATGTTTTCAAGGAATATTGTGCTAAATTACTGAGTACGTACCTTGGATGTGTGTGTAAATATTAAGAAAGTAAAACTTATTTTGTCGGAAATCAGCGACCTTGGACCCTTTAACTTTGAGAAACGTGATTTTCAAAATGGAGTCCAGAAAGCGACTGTGTGCTGGTCTCACCTGCTGAATCTGATTGGCTGAAAAGCAGCTCGACTGGAGACGTCACAAACCTGAAAGGGAAACGTCGGGGGGATCATTCCGGAATCTGAGCGAAAAACGTGAATTTGACACGCGTGACATTACGTTATGCGGTTTGCCGTCTTTGTTGGATCATTTATCTCAGGACTAGCGCCACATATATAAAAATTTATATTAAAAATGTGTGAAAATAGTTACAAAAAAGGCTACAAGTATGTTTATGACTTTTTTTGCAGCCCCAAGTTATTTCCACCCGTAAGTAAAGCTCGCTGGTGTTTTACAGCTCACAACAGTTTGATTTCTGACCGTGGTTTTTCTCCACGGGGTTCAGTAAGAATCACAGACACGTTTAAAGGTTCCCTGTAATACTTTTTTGCAGTTTCCGCACTGGGAGGACAAGAAACGTCACTTTTAGATGGAGGGGATGGCTGTCATTTGCTCAGGTAAAGGATGGTTTTTTTGTGACCTGGGTCTTCTTTCCCTGGCACCTTTATGAGGTTTTCATCTGTGGAAGAGTCACGTACTCCTGATCGTGTACACAATGGAATAAACTATTTTTAAATCCCCATAAATTCTGATTTTATATCCAGGAAAACAGAAAAATGAACACAATATTGTATCTTATTTTCATCATTATTATTCTAAATAAAGTATTGGATGCAGAGCAAGGATTTGTAAATCAAAGTCACAGCTTTAAAATGATTAGAAATTTTGCAGCCCCATCAAAAAGTTTTTCATACTCTGTAAATTGCCCAGTTTCCCAGTGATGGATTTCGCCATTTAAAGGGGTTGAGGAGATAATTTTTCAAAGATAATTCAAGTTGAAAATCTGAATGTCTGAAGGGCTCAGTAGAATAGCTGTCCTGAGATTAAGACTGTCAGGTAGGTTGATAGTTCCAGAAGAAAAGGTTAGATAACTGTGTTACTCTCCCCTTGTCCTTCTGGTCAAAAGTTTCGCTCATAATACTACCTGCACCCCTCTCACAGCTGCATATTCATCATGTTCCACAGTTACAGCAAATTGTGTTTCTTTCAGAAGGAAAATTAGCAAGAATTGAGGACTTGAACCGTCAACCATATGGCGTCAGATCCTTTTCAACAGCAGCTCTACATCAGTCTCTGCTCCCAAGTGGCCAGTAGATGGAGCTCACAGACTGTTGCATTTTTCCACCTGACGCTCCTTGTTCCCCCCTCCGAGGACAGAGGTGCCCCAGTCGCACTTGTTTAAAGCTGCTATTTCCACAACATTCCTCACTATGTAAATCATTTAAATCATGTCACACGTTGTGGACAAAGGGATCATGCATTATGCATAATGGAGGTCTCATTTAGACATGTTTCACAGTGTTGGCCTTAACATGAGGTGTCCTGCACAGAATGTAAATATTTTGCATAAAATGACTCATCCACCCTTCAGAGCCACTTCTGCTCACCAGAAACTGGCACCAGGCAGGATCCATACCCAAAACACCAGGCGGAGAGACTGACCACGGAAGCTCAGAGACTGAACTTGGGGGCCAAACCCCTGGGTTACACGGTCACAAGAAGTACCTTTAAAAGACAACAAACCCCAGGTCAGTAGATATTTTTATTTACAGGAGCACTTTTCTACAACAAACCAAGAAATAGGGTCTTCAGGATACATGTTCATAATTTAGATATTATCTCCTCACTTTAACATAAAGATGTGCTTTAATGTGCACCCCCCAGTGCCAACAGAAACTGCATTCAACCTTCTCAACACACACCACAGCTTCCCCAAAACTGAAACTCTTCTAGTAAAATTATAGTCGCTGATTTTCTAGTTAATAATTTAAGGTGTTCAGTATTCAGTAACGCTTGGCCAAGGTTCCTACCCTGATTTGTTGCCATGAAAATGATCCAGTTGAATATTTAAGATGCTTTTGATAAGTGATAGTTCTGGTGCCTCGCAATTCTTTTTCTGAGGTTTTGAATCCAGCTCCATGTCCCACCCACACCCACACCCACACACACCAAAGACATGTATAATAGTGAATTGGTGGCTCTAACTTGCCTCTATTTGTGTGTGTGTGTGTGAGATTGTTCTGTGTGTGATGGTAAAAGATGCTACATGCCACGTCCTCAAAGATCGAAATAACAACAAAGACGTGAAAATCTTCCACAGATTTTTTTTTTTTTTAAAAAAGCTGTTTTATACATTTGAAACATTTTCATGACCTGGATGAAACATGACAGAAAATATTTATTGTTGTCTACAAGCTGTAAATTCTTTATCTACAATTTAGCTGAATTTTCTACACTGGACATTAACTGCTGTTGACTACATGGTGAATAAAAGTGGTTTTACTGCATTTTAAGTTGCTTTGTGATGGAGAAAAAAAAAATATTTAAAATCCAAGAGACTGACATAAAAGCAACCTGAGGCACAAACAAACCCAGACAGTCTCAAATCCGTTTGAGAGCAGTTTCACCGAGGGGACAGGGCTGGGGGTCCCAAAAGGGATCTATATTGCAGTGATATTTATTTACTTTGAGACTATAATAGATAAACCCACATAAACATTTCAGTGTGGACACCAGACTTCACCTCTTTACATAGCATAAGTCTATTCTCTACCTCAGTAGTCCATTATTAAAAGTTATCAATATTCACCTGGCAAGGAAAAAATGCAACATTTCATCAACATTCCAACATAATTCACCACATTATTCACATGAATGTAGTTTTCATTGTTTTCTATCATATTACTCTGTAAAATAATTTCTCTCAGTTTCATATGGCCAAATACAGGCTTTGAAAACTGTCCTGAAATTCAAATTCTGGTGACTTGTATACAAAGATATGTCACCAGTGGGGACCTCCCTGAGACACAGGTCAGGGCTCAACGGTATGGAGGGCATACGCTTGTGAATGAGGCAGGAAAACTGCGGTGTCTGTTCAGGACAGAAAGTCCTACTGTCTCACCGCCCTAGGGCCAGAACACGAACACATCCTCAGTCCTGGAAGAATCTCTGTCCAAATGCTCGTCTGCTCCGTCCTCTCTCTCTCTCTCACACACACACACACACTTAAAATGTCACTGTGACAATAAAAAAAAAAAAAGAGCATCCAGTAGAATAAAAATGTCATATTATTTCGTAGGCCAACTGAGCCCAATGCCACTGTGGAATGGGGGCGGGGCTATGTGGTGGGAGGTGCAGGTACAGTTCAGGTGATGTTTGCACTGCCTACATTGATGTCTCCGCTCTAGCGCCACATCCCAGATCCAGTTCTGTCCGGAAGCCCAGTGAGGTCAAGTGTGTTGTAGAGAGGGGGTGAAATATGGCTCATTCTTCAAAGCCAGAGTGAGGTTCAATGTCAACAGTGGGGGGTGGAAACAGAGAGACAGTGAGGGAGAAGAGGGTGAGGGGGGCTGGTTCGTATCCCAATGGTCAGTTGCCTGGATAATCTCACGGCTGGTTCTTTAGGCTGCAAAACAAACAAACACAATTACACTTAAAACTTTATTTCAGAAACATACAATTTTCAGGGTTTTAGCTCCATAAAAAAAATAGAACCGACTTAAGATCAAAGACACAAGCACAAAATTACGTGCCTTTCTTTCTTACGCAGTTCTGGACAGACCCAACTTCCCAGAACATTCACAGTGAGCAAAGAGGAACATCACTAAGATGGTTATTTATTGCTTTTCTTTTAATTAATGTTGAACTCTAATTCCGCTCAGCCTAATTGGATTACTTAAACGCCAATAGATGTGGTGTGACTGCACTCAACCAATCAATTTGGCAGATTTTAAACCGCATAATCTGTCCTATTTGTTAAATGCTCATTTTTCTTATTCCCTGTTCATCTCTTCTGACAGGTGGCAAGGAGTCGCCATTAAAACCTGCACAAAACTAATCACTGGAATTGCTTTCAATTTAGACGGACGTCAACAGCCCGGCCCAAGCGGAGATTGACAGCAGTAAGACGCATCACGTGAGAGATGCCAGTGTGTGAAAAAGTGTCGGTATGACTGAGGTTCCTGACTCACTGATGACAAACACCAGCTCATTACTTCCGTTAAGTACTTAATGGGAATAATAAGATAACCGATAGTGTGGGTGGAATTCGGGGCTTGATCTTATATATTTAAATTGCCTTGTTTTACAGGTGTTCCAGTAGACCTTAACACATTTTGATTTTTAATTTTTTGGCCTCCATTCCCTTCTATACATGGCAGGTGAAATATTTTATGAATTTTAAATAGTAATTGCTAACAGCAAAACTTGGCCTGATTCGACAGCAGGGATCATAGGGACACCATGAATACTGTCAGGGTGTTAAAGCTGTGAGCCAAACTGGTTCTTTGCCAGATGCACAAATGCAACTTGATGAATAGAACCTGATAATGGAGTTAAAAATAGGTATGTTTGTTCTATTTTTAAATCATGAAACATGACTAAACTTGAAAAAGAAGGATAAAAAGATGTGATCCTCTTAAGGTTGGTTTGTGTGACTCTTTACTGGGAGCAAACAGCTGTCACATCCCTCTTCAGGATGACTCGTACCACAAGTGTCATGTCCCGTCACCCTAGGTTTGTACAGAGGGACTGTGGAAAACTCCCACGGGTCAAGTGTCTGGTTCTCGCCAAGCTCCGTCGCTATGGATACCTGGTCGCCTGGAGTTCATCCCATTCTCAATAATACATGTGGCTGGTCGTGTCACCGTTAAATGTCAAATTTACATACCGCTGGTGGCATCTGCGGGACACAAACTGCATGTGTTCCTTGTCTTTCACTCTCGATTTACCACCACTTACTTCAATTGTTAGGAGAGCTGGGAGCCCTAATGCAGGCGAACAGGCGACAGGTCTGGTGTATCAGGTGCTCTTCTAAACAACTGAAACACCAGCTGAAGCATGTGATAATGGTTATGAATAATAAGAGCTTAAAGGAGAACTGACCAATGACTTTCGTCAATGCTTTGACCTATAGTCAGAACTGAATATCCCTGCTACTGCTGTAGGACCCTTGGTCAAGATACCCTGAGTTGATCCAGTGAAATTACACTGCTGTATAAATGTAAATCACTGTTAATGACTTTTGGACAAAGTGCCTTGCAAAAGTACTCAGACTCTTGGCCAAGTCACTCACTAAACTGGATAACAAGATAATGTTTTAATATTTCTTTACATGTGATATTTTGCTACAAAATAACAATACTGCAGATTCATTTTAAACCAACATAATTTAAGAAATTGGACATAACAAAAAGCACCATCCAATAAAATGTGTGAGGTGTGGTGTCAACACTCTTGCAAGGTACCGTATGTCTGTTAAATTATGGTTAATAACAGTAATACTATACACAGGAGACGCAGTCCATCTATACACCCTGTGCACATTACCACTGTGGGCCCTGCATCTTCAGGAATTTGATGCTTGAATAATCCTGAACAGCAGGGGCCTTCAAATATTAATGAGTGATGCAATGATATCACAGCCATCTTTAAGCCAGTGCCTTAAAGTTCAAGTGAAGACATGGTGCACAAAGCCGTTTCCCATACTAGTCTATCCCACAGTACCCTTGGATGGAGGCTTGGGATGAAAACCCACAGTGTGGGCAATTGTATAGGCAGTGGATACTATATGTGCTGTGTAGCTAACAATGCATCCAACTGTTAATCTTGGTTCTGACCCCACTGTGTTGGAACAAACTTCCTCTGTCCGTCAGAGCTGCTGAATCCCACCCAGCACTGAGTAATTGCCTCAAACCCATCTCTTTCAGAGCCATTTCTCTCCTGAAAGCTACACAAATGAGTCCAACACCACCTGCTGTAATTATTTATGTATTTGCTGTTTGAATGTCAGTCCTATAAGCAGCAGCTTGAGGGACGCGAACCAGCAGTATGGTGAAATCAGACAATCAACCAATTTTAACTTCATCTTCTGCATGTGTCTGATGCGCTCCATCAGGGGTAGATGCATTTTTGTACTCCACTTTGGGAGTAGTACCACTGATGAATGAATAAATGTTTGCTTACTGTATTTTGACTCTTAAGATATTTAGTCTACTTGGTAAGAAGGGGTTACAGGTGGCAGTGCCCTGTTAGAAGAGTACTCTACTGGCTTGAAATGGAGTAATCAAGACCATGGTGGACCTAGGTCCTCCACGATCTGCTCCTTGGCTGTGCAGAGGGGTAAAGACAGGTTACATACTTTGGAATGTGCCCTATTTTTTATTGCATTTTGCCTTAAATGATCAAAAAACCAAACGCACATTTATGACATGGCAGCAGCCACAGGAATCATTCACTCNGTCCTCCACGATCTGCTCCTTGGCTGTGCAGAGGGGTAAAGACAGGTTACATACTTTGGAATGTGCCCTATTTTTTTATTGCATTTTGCCTTAAATGATCAAAAAACCAAACGCACATTTATGACATGGCAGCAGCCACAGGAATCATTCACTCTCCTGCTGGTGACAGAGTGTGAGGTTCTGACTGTGTGTTTTACAGTAAATCCAGCCTCCAGGGGGTAGTGTGGTGGTTCCTCACCGCACCTGCACACGTAGAGCAGGTTTATCTGAAACGCTCCTACAATAAAGAGACACCTTTTCCATTTCAGGGGCCAAACACGTCCCCTTGTTCTTTAAAAAAAAGCAACTTTCAGCACTGTGGTGGAGAAGTGTGAACAGCACAATGGACAAACACAGCTGTTAGCCTTGGATAAGCTCTGTGCATTATGGGCCACCGGAGACATGGGCACCATCTGGAGGCAAGAGCACAACTCAAACTAAAGAAAGGCTTCAAAAATTTCTGGGTCCATGGACCACCGTGGTCTGAATGTAAACTGTCACATTACCCCTCCAGCCAGCAATATAGCATTATGCATGCTTTTAATTTAGGTTAGACCGCACACCCGTGTTCTGTCTCTGTTCTCTGATGGCGGAGTGGAGGGAGGAGACCTCCCCCCGGAGTTTGCCAATGGTGACACTTACTTATTCTGGTGCTTGGAGCCCTGCAGGTGAGCATGGTATTGGGCCACTGAGTTTAACGTGACACTGCAGATATCACAGCTGTGGGAGCGCTTCAGACCTGGAAAACACACACACACACACACAGAGTTAACATTACATACCAAACCTTCTACATTTAAAAAGAAGTAAGATGATTTGTGGTTAGAAAAATTGCTGTAAAAGGAGGCATTACAGTTGCCCATCTCCTCATTTCGGGTGGCAGATGCTGTATGTCCATCATATGACAATATTGTCAAACAAGTTGCTGCACTGTTGACCTAATGCTTTACAACAGCAGCTGTCCACGTTTCATCCACGTCCTCAGTTATGGATACAGGCCCAATACAGTCTGTAGTTCAGCATTGAACCACAGAGACTCTTTGATGTGAAACAAAAACAGATTTGAACCCTTCATGAAAGTTTTACGGCTGTTTTATCGCACAAATCATCTGCAATTTAACAGCCCATCAAATAAACTGTGCTGATAACACAGTCCCTGTTGGAAGAACAGGATTCCAGCTCCGAATGCTGTTACGGCTAAATCGTGTTTGCTGGCATGGAAATGGCTCCTGGTAACTGAATGTGGAACATTGCTTACATTTTAGTAATTCACTGCTTCACGGTTCTGCAGTGATCAGCAAGCAATATTTTGTTGAGAAAATATTCTGAGTTATGAGCACGTTCACAAAAATGAAAAGAGGGGAGTTCAGGTGTACAGAGCCGTTTCTTCTGGAGCACTTTTGTTTTAAGGTCATGCATTTTCTGCTGAGTTTGTGTTTATGATATTTGCCCTTATCAGATTGTACCCACCGGAAGATGGAATAAACTGCTTCACTTCACCGCAACAACGAGGCCACAAAGTTTTATTCACAAATTGAGGTAATACCCACAGCCTTACAATAAATTCTAGAACTCTCTGGACAGAGTTAATCTCACCCTGGATGATGCCAAACTTCAGGGACGGTCAGGGGAGGGACACAAGAAAGGATTGGTTAGATGAACAGAGATGGCAGTGATGATGAGGACACAAAGCGGGGGAACTGGTTGGGGCAGAATGATGAACAATCACGCGAAAGGCCTCTCAATCACACGGATATGCGGAAAGTACTGCGGCACACCATCTTGCCCATTTTTCATTTTGAGCCTAATGAAGGTCCCATTAGACATGTCCTCAACTTCACAGTGGAATCACTTCTGTAAAACTTCACTGCTTGCAGTTTTTAAATGGCCAAAAAATGCAAAATAAGCAGACCAAGATTTCCATGTCAAAACCATTCATGTTCATGTTCTTCTGCTGCCTGTACTTGTTCACTTCCTGTCAGCGATCCCTACTTCCTATCAGCGGTTTCCACTTCCTGTCAGCAACACAGCTCAAGACTTGTTTCTTTAACTTGGTCTAGCTGGAGTTCCACCACCTTTGAAACACATGTGTCAAGTTAACGTGTTTCTCACACATTTTTTGCTTTGGACAACCTTGGGAAACAGGCCTGAGCCAAACATCCACTCTTCCATCAGTTTTGGCTCTGGGCTTGTTGGCTCTTCAGTGGTACATTTGTTTTTTGAAGTTTGAATGAATGCAGATGTGAAGCTAACCAAAGCACTATCAGCACTACATATCAGAAGACAAAAATTGGAAATTGAAACAATGGTCAATAAGGGTGGAGGACTGCAATCCATCTTGAACACAAACAGTCTTCCTCGCACCAAACTGTAACCATATCAACAAACTGTTCCAGGGCTCTGTCATGATCAATCCAGCAAAAACAGACGGGAAAAAACAGCAATGCCAAGGTGTCATTATGCATCTTTTGGAGAATCAGCAGCATGTCACGAGCACACGGATGCTTCTAAAATGGCTGTCAAAATAACCACCGAGTCGTACTGGAACTTTTACTACGGTTACATAAAGAAATATTTTATATGCGATAACAAAATGACATATTGAATATATATATATATATATATATATATATATATATATATATATTTTTTTTTTATTTCCAACACCTTGTTCAATACAGGGTCACAGAGGTCCAGAGTTAATCTTGGAAGTATAGGGCGAGAGATAGGAAACCCCTGGATGGGTCACCAGTCCATCACACAGGACCCACACACATTCATGACACACACAAAGGCAATTTAGAATCATTAATCCATCAAAGATGTCTTTGGACTGTAGAAGGAAACCCTCACAAACATGAGAGAACATGCATTCTCTTTTTCTACGTGCAGTTTCTACAAAAGAAGTATAAGCAGCAAATTCACCAGTAACTAAACGACAGTGTCAGTTTTCCAGGAAAAAAAAGCCAAGTGAATGGACTGCAAATCATTCACAAGTCATCTTGATGTGGGAGAGTAGAGCCTTCTGGGAGTTCTGCCTAACTGTCACTACTCAGACTTGACAGCAAGGGGACATCTGTCAATTTATCACACAGACTTACTTACAATGCTCCCTGACAGAATGCCAAGGAATGCACAAAGCCAAGGGTCACTGGGGGTCAGTAACCATTCCATGTGTATCACCTCTGAGCATCACTGGACAGCTGACACCCCCTAGGGGGAAAATGGTGAGATCCCATTGGCAGGACCCTTGTGAAGCTNCACCTCTGAGCATCACTGGACAGCTGACACCCCCTAGGGGGAAAATGGTGAGATCCCATTGGCAGGACCCTTGTGACTGACAGCCTGCTTACGCTAACCCTTGTGAGTTAACAAGTGTCAGCACACCTGACAAGGCCACCAGGTCAGCTCAGAAGACCGACTGAATGTGGTTCATGTCCTGAAATGGTGGTTCTGAACTGTGACAATCTGGCTTGAACCGCCAATTACGCCACGCTGACCGCTTTCACCCCAATCGGCTTACAGCCTTACACCACTAATACCTTACATGTCCTACACCCCTCATACCTTATGGTTACAATTCCCATTTGAGCATCTGCAGCACTGATGGATCCCACAGGCTCGTGGTCTGTCCTTGAGTGACTTTGGCATCTGCCCATCACTCATCCACCGCACACCGGCACCTCACCACAGCCAATTTCATGCTGTTTGCCTGCTGCATTTGTACTGCAAAGGCCACTACATTGGCATGCAAATTAAATAAAGGGCAAAATGAAAATAATCATTGGGGAAAAGTCCCTGAGGCACCATGGGGGGTGGGGGTGGCCAATAGGGCAGCAGATAACACCACCCTGTGGAAAGATAGGTTCCAGTGGAAAATGCACTAAGGGTACATGTGTAAACACACTCAGTAAACCCACAGTTATGTGAGTAAACAAGGGGCCACTCACAGGCACTGAAAGAACACCTATCCGATTTACGTCGTATGGAACATAAATACCAAAAAAAATTAACAAATATTTACATATTTATATAAAATATGTTTCATGCCAAAAATCTGGTTTAAGTTTGGAGCTTTGCCTGTAACACCTTTTAGCCTAACCATGTGCTCAGTCTCTGTGTGAAAGAAAAAAGTCAAAAAGTCTTTTTATGCAAAAATATATAAAATTAAAAAATCTTAGTGTCCTGCCTGTGTCGTCCCTGCTGAGGCCTTCTCACTGTGTCTCACAGTAAAGTGTAAATGTAGCTGCCCTCATTACTGTGCTGTTTTACATCGTCTACAGTCCAAAAACCCGTCATAACATCCGAACCACGAGCAGAGAAACCGTGACCAGCCAGCCGAGCAGGAGTGAATGAGGGGATCTGCTGTGGGTTTGTGTCCAAAAGTCACTGCTAAATGTCCACCGCTGTACAAGGAGAATAAAGACTGATGATGGTTTGTTAGTTATAAGTTATATATGGTTTTTTACATTGTTTTTGTCATATTTGGGGAAAACAGGTTTTTTTTGCGGGGGGGTTGAAATAGATTGCAATCTTTCTCATTCAAAATAATATTATTTATGTTTTTCCCAGTGTAAGTGTGGTTTTCAGGAACGGATTAGGAACATGATCCAGGAGATTGGTTTAACGTGGTGGTCACACTCAAAGGGTCTTGGCTTCAAGGTCAAAGAGTGAGTTCACTCTGTTCCACAGAGCTGCTGAATCCTTTTCAACATTCAAAATGGGTTTTGAGTCCACCTCTTTCAAACTTATTTCTCTCCAAATAGATGCATCTTCTCTAGAAAGTTCTGTTCTCCCCTTGTGCCCTTAGGATTGAAAGGGGTGTTTCCATTGTCACTGTGATCTGGTTGCTGGTCATCCTCATTTTCTCTGCCGTTCGTGACTAAAGTCAGTATGTGGAAGGTGTTCAGAGCTAAGGAGCAGAATGGATTTCTACACGGCACAGTGATCGGAGCACCAAACTGCAAACTTGGGTAAAATCACAGGCGTGACGCAGCTGTTGGACATTGGAACTAGACCATTTATCTTCATTATTTTACAGGAAAAAAAAAACTACAGTGGAAGTTATTAGACTGAGTTCTCAAAGTGGAAAAAAGTGTAAAGTAAGATTTTAAAAAGTACTGTATTGTATTAAAACAGGTGCAGCAGGTGGTAAGAGATGCCACCTCCCACTCAAAGAAACCAGATTTGAATCCCACTTCCTGCTGTACCCTAGACTGAGGACCTTACCCTGATCTGATACAGTAAAAATTATCCTGCAGTGTAAATGAGTAAATCACTGTAACTTTGGAGAAACATTTTAACTAAATAAGTTCAGCATAATGAAGATGTACAATAAATCATAAAAGGAATAATATAAAATTTATTGAAGAGGAGGGAAGTAGGCTCCTAGAAGCCCCCCACCACAGTCTTACCCATCCACACACAAGGACCGCTCACCTCGGTTCTGACCCCCACCCAGTGTCTCCCCCAGCTGCTCCAGCAGGTGAGCACGAGCCGCGTTCTTCCTGTGCTTCTTGCCTACGTAGTGCTGCTGCGCCATCCCTGGGTTGTTAAACCAGGCGCCACACAGCTGGCAGCAACGGTCTGAGTCCCCGAGTGGACGGGGAAAGGTCTCGGCGGAGGGTGACTCGGAGAGCCCCTCCGTCGGGCGACTCGAAACCTCTGCGGAGGAAGAGGAGACGGGGTCACTGGGCACCATTTTAGACATCTGACATCACACCTGTAGGATGGCATTTAAGGAACCGTCTCATTCTAGAGGTTTTTATCCAATTTCCAAAAAATTTAGTGCAGCAGAACTCCGTTTGAATCTCAGCTGCTGCTTAAATACCCTAGATCTAGGACCTTAGCCTGAATTGATACAGAAAAAAATGCACTATGAAAGGATAAATCAGTGTAAGCGCGCTAAGCGCGGCAAACTGCTTTGCATAAAAGAGTGAGATATGTAAATATAAATGTCAATTAGGAGTGAAAGAGCGAGTGCTGCGCTTCCAGGGAACCGGACTCTGCAGCTTGCTCATTTCGTGGAAATATTACACCCCCCATAGAAAGCGAGAGGACACTGTCTGGCCAACAATGTTCTACCAGTGAATAAATAAAGAAACCTAAGCAGCCACTCTATCGGGGGCGCAAATCTCCTGCTGAGCTGGGCAAAACGGTAATGGTATCGGCAACAGTAACAGTAAAGGCATCAGCGGGGGCTGAGGACAGCTGCTATTGTTCAAGTCATTGAGCGTCTGTCTATTGTTCTCCTGGACAGGTGGCACATGGGGCTGGACAGATTACCTGCCCTACCCCCCAGATGAGGATGTACTGCATCTGTGCCGTGGAGGTTCAAGGGGACAGGAGGGAAGCAGGAGTGAAATAAACACATCAAGCCACTGTCCTGTCCACAGTGGCCCTACATACAGTCACACACCCATACACTCACCATGGGCAATTTAGACCAATTAGCCTGAACACACATCTTTGGACTGTGGGAAGAAACCCACACAAAACATCTCAAGACCAGATACTGATGGGCTGGACAGCATAGTGGATAACTCCGGTGCTATACATCCTACACTCTACATATGTGCACTGTTATATATTTTTAATATATAATATGTTATTTCTGCTAATCTCTTGGTCTAAATGACTTACAATGTTTGATTTGTTGAAGGGGTTTGAATCCTGATCCTTTCATTGCAAGGCAGCAACCACTGTGCCACCTGCTGCTATGTCTTCCATGCCTGGTTTATATTCCCCCGATGCACAGAGGCAATAGAACGATAATGCATTCATGTGTCCAGCATAATTTTCACTCCTCATAAATGGTCTCCTATGCGCCTGGGGAACTTGCCATCTTAAAGGAAGCGTTTTAATTTGGAAGATGGCATAATGTGGAGAGAGGGAGAGAGAAACAGAGATCTCTTGTTTTGGTCTGACCAGCTAGCAGCTTGTTAATGACACCATGAAGGTCATTCGCTGTAAGGACTGTGAATTTACCGTAGTAACAAGCGGGAGTGTGATGGGAACACCGATGCTGCAGCGTGCAGACTCCGCCCCCTTGGGAGAGCGGCTCCAGTCCAGCCAATGAGAGGCGCCTCCAGCACAATCTCGCTCGTGCAGAACAGCGAGGCCGTCAAGCGTGAAACATACATTAAATATACATTAAAAGGAAGGGATGAAAGGGTTGTGGGTTCCGCCATGTTTGTGTGCACTGCCAGCATGGGTCTGCTAGGTGTCCCACTCTCTCCTCCGAAACAGGGAGACACAGGAAGGCAGCTCTCCACACATCTGCACAGCTCTCTCACAGGGGGCTGGAGGGCCAGGACCCTACCTGGAGCAGAGGCCGGCGGTGCCCCCAGCAGAAGACGCAGTCGCTTTGCGTGAATCTTGCCCTGGTAGTGGGACTGCGCCACCACGGCCGATGTGAAGGACATATTACATAGCGTGCAGCACTTGTTCTCATCCACGTCGCTGTGCTCACTCCCCTGCGATGGGAAACACACACACACACACACACACACACACACACACACACAGTGTCAGCCGGTCAAGCAGAATGGAGGGGAAAAAAAAAAAAAAAAACATACCTTTGTTGCAAGAATAAAGAACTACTTGAAATACCCTTTGTAGTTTCAGGGAAACCTTGATCAACTGTATTACAGCAGAAGGTGGGATTCAACCCCACCTGTCTGATTGAAAGGTGAGGGCTTTAACCACTGCACCCCCTTGTGCCCCCTACCTTGTCTCAGAACTACCGCCCAGGACACAGTGAGTAACACCACAGAGGCTGTAGTCCCTCGAACTCCCGACACTGAAATATTGACTGACAGCTTCACGCTGAGCTCAGTTGAGTGAAAAATGCAAAACTCACCACTTTAAAGAGGCAAATTTCCTCCGCAGTGGAAACCGCCAGTGTGTTCATGTTCACAATAGCAACACACTGCAGGGGATGTTTTATATTTCATATCTTCATACGAAACACGCTCTTTTCTGCGAATGCTGATGGGAAAAACATCTCCTCTCCCTGAGAGCAAATTAAGTAATAATATTTTTGCTAACACACAAATCTAGATTATTGTGAACATTTTGCTTTTTAATCTTTTTCTGAATAATAAAATAATAAAAATATAATAATGTTTTTCCCTGAATTTTGTTGTTTGGGAGAGATGCCAGTTGTAAATTAATATATGGGGGGGAGAAAAAAAAAAAAAAACCTGTCAGTTCCGAAGTCACTTTCTGGCCATCTCCTCATTGCTGTCAAACCCTTCTGGGAAAATGACCAGGCAACACATTCAGATGTCAAAATGTCCCCCACAGCAAACACCTGTGTCCTTGCGGTAACACACTGCCGGAACGCCTGTTGTGCTCCTATTGTGTGTTTCCTACACACACCTGTGACAGAGGATAGCAGTTTTTCCATTGGGCCCCTGAGACAGACAGACAGACACACACACACACACACACACACACACACACACACACACACACACACACACACACACACAATTAATTACTTTCCTCTTATCATGTCCACACATAATACACTACCATTGCTTCCACGCCACCAGACAGAGAAAGTGCCGGCATCCTGCCAATCTAAGTACCGCTAAAGGGGTAGAACTAGAACAATGTCCACCACTTTCCTTTTTATTGCTTCAAATGCCAGGTTTAATCTGAACCGAAAACAACTTCGGCGTCCAAACAGTGAGGATCCGACCCACTGCCATGCTTTCCTGGTTAAGGATCCTTATTCATTTATGTGACACTTATTGAAACTGAGTTACACTCTGAGATTCGTACCTTAAGCTACTTACAATGGTTTACCCATTTGTACAGCTGGGTAATTTTTACTTTTCTAATCCAGGGTAAGTACCTCGAACAAGGACACTACAGTAGGAAGGGGACTCAAACCCCTGCACCACCTGCTGCCCGTCTTTCAGAAAACTTACATAATGCTGATACAGATGCATAATACATACTGTCACCTTTCCATCCTTTACATGCAGTTAATCAGTCACCCTGGAATGAAAAATGCAAGCAGTCCCACCGGAAAGTCCTGCCACTTTCAAAAATAATCGAGACACAAATCTTTGGCCTTGATTCATTGTCAATGAATAAAAGTGACTGGAAATTCTTCTCTGAAAATTAATTATTCAACAGAATTATAGAGAAATTATATTTCTTTGGGTGGGAATGAAGATCAGACCATTTTACAGGGGCTGGAAATCAGCCCACAAACGCCAACACCTTTAAAAGTGCTAGATATGAACAGAGAAAATATCATTGCATTAATATTTAAAGAGCACAGGGCCACCACTGTACACCCACAGGGGGACACTGCATCCCAGTGGAACTATGGGAAGTGGGTTACACTTCAAAGGGGTGAGATTACAGCTGAGATCTTCCTGAAACTTAATAGGGGATTAAAACCCATCGCCTGCTGTGATGTACTCTATTGGAAGGACCTTTTGGAGGCCTCACTAGAGACCTGCTGAGATGGTGGGATCATTCATAATGGTCATCTCTTCTGGATAAGAACATCTGGCCACTAAATCCATCCAGCACCTTCAAGGTGGAGGAGGGGGTGCTCACATTGTCTGTTCGCAACTTCTTGGCAGGACAGCCGCCGTCCGCCGGGTGGAGCATGTGGTACAACCGCACACGGTTTGCATGCTTCCGACTCTGGAAGAGAACAGATGGGACACAGGGTGGGTGTCAGATGACAAAAGCGGTCAATTCAGTCCACAGCACATCAGGTAAAATTGAACCCTGACAACATGGAACTGACCATGTAACAGCATGTACCACACCACTGTGGGTGACCACAGATTTCTGACCGTAAGATCAAGGCCATTGGGGGCTGAGCAGAAATATGGTCATGTAAGAGACCCTTGGGGACATCCTCAGAAGTATGATCACATGATTAAGACCATTTGGGACCAACCAAGGAAGTGCGACCATATGCCCAAGACTGCCGGGAACCATGCAAACAACTGTGACCGTATAATGAACCCCAGCAAAGACCAACTACAGATGTGCGACCATATGAGCAGGACAACTGACAAATGACCCCCCCAAAATGATCCTGAAATGAAGATCCCCTTCAGGTGAAACTGCGCCAAGGTCAATAGAGTCCAAACTCAGAGGTCATCAATTTTCCTCCCGCTTGATCAGCATAAACGTGTTCCAACCCCAGCGCAGTCTTCTGACGGAACCTCCCAGAAGCGGAGGAGTCCTGGTGAACGTGAGCACAGGCTCAGTATTCCTCAGCATCAAGGCTGCTGGGGGTACACACCGCGGGAGGTGCATGCGGAACGTCTCTACCTGTCAGTCACGGCAGGACACGGTTGTGGGGCGACCCCTGGCCTGAATATTCACGAGGGGAAAGGAGAGCGGTGCCTCCACTGGACCTCATTAGCGGAGAAAAGGCCTCTTTAGGGGAGAAAGGAAAGAGAGGAGAGTCGGGTTGCAGGAAACCGAGATGCACCGACGCACGGAGATACTGAGCTGCTCCTCTCAAACACGGACATTTAGCTACCGGCAAAAAAAAAACTAAACTGAAAATAATTACAGAATTTCGTAAAGCACTTTGTGATAAATAACAGTACAACTCACACTCCGTTATGTTTTATAATCATAGCGGCTCTTTTATTCGAGTTTTATTTAAATAAGCTTTTTCTATTTATCCAAATAAATACCTGACCAGAAGTGAGAAGCACGTTGCAGATATTTATTTGCACAGCAACTGTTATTTAGTAATTCAAAGTTCTTTTTGAAGGTGCTTGTTAAATGTTCCATTTCTACACTAAGCTACTTACACTGTTTTACTATACAGCAGGGTAATTTTTACAGTCTCAATTCAGGGTATGCACCTCGAGCAATGGTGCTACAGCAAGAGGTGGGACTTGAACCCGAGTTTTTGATTATGAGGCAGCAGTTCTAACCACCACCCCACTTGTGGGCCAGGTTGACGGCTGGTAGGTTCTAATATTTAGAAAGAATTACGGAGGCACATCTGCAGTATTACAGTGGTTTTTTCAGCTCATTTACACAGACAGTGTTTACTGTACAGACACATCGCATCCCTGAAACCCACTTGGGTGAATTTTCCCCTTCGCCTAAAAAAATAAGCAAAATAAAAAACAAACACACTGACAGAGCTTAAAGCTCATGTTCCCTTCTGAGAAATTAATTCATTCCAGAAGAAAAAAAAAAAAACACTCCACGGAGGATTCTTCTCCAACTTTTTTGCTGAATGCAAAAACGGGTCTAAAAATATTCTCTCTTCTTTAACATCACCACAGTGAGTTATGGAATATCTGCTTAAAATCCTCTGCGGTTAAATAAACTAAAATCAAACGGCAGCTCAAGGCAAACTTTAATTTAAGCTGACAGAAGTGAAATGCACCATGACTGTAAAATATTGAGTTGTGGAAGACAATATGAAACAATGGTTTGGAGCCATATTAAAGTAAGAAATCCAGCTAAATGAAAACACCAGCACCAAGCTGATTTCAGCCCAGCAACGCAAAGCAAATGTTATGACTTTTGAGGCCAAAACAAACACTGAGGAACTTTGACTTGGGGTCCAGAGGTAGTTTTTTTATTACCCGGAATGTCATATGTTACAGTGAGTGTCAAATCCATGACTAATATCCAATGAAATGCTTTTTTTACCATTTTTAATAACAGCATTTTCCATCAAGAGTCCATCAAGCCTGGCAAGGTGGAGAGGAGATTTAAAAGAAGAAATGCTGAAAGACAGCGGGCAGCCATTAGGTGGCCAGCAGGTAAAAAAAATGGATGACTAATGGGTGGCAAACAAATAAAACCAACGGGCAATGGACAGATGACTAACAGATGATCAGTGAGTTGCCAGCTTGGGCCCAATGGACAGTGAGCAGGTGAACAAAAGGCAACCACTGGTCACCCAGTAGATGCCCAATGAACAATCAAGAGGAGGCCAAGAGATAAACAAGCAGCCGGCAGGAAGTAAACAGATGACCGACAGGTGGCCAGAAGAGAACCAAAGAGCGATCCAAGGACAACCAACAGGCAACCGATGAGCAGCCAACAGATGATCAACAAGCAGCCAACATGAAGCAACAGAAAGGTCACTCATTGGTTGCCTGTTGGTCAAGGACAACCAACAGATGATCAACATGCAGTCAACACATGTTCAGCAAGCAGCCAACAGATGATCAACAGACAGTCTCGCTGTTCTGGCACATTTGACAAATTTTCTGGAATTTCATGCATGAATTTCAAAGACAGCTGACAGGATATTATTCATTTTCAAGCCAAATGCACCCTTTCTGATGAATGATGTGCTACGAGACCCGAGAACATCAGCTAAGGGCTAAACGGTTCTCCCATCTTGATTTCTCCATCCATGACGGTCAGTGTTTTGGTAACCTCGGCTAAGGGTACAGCAGACATTTCCATCAATGCAGAATCGACACTTTCTAGTCATCAACCCCAGAAGGGCAAGCCTTGTTATACACTTTGCGATCCACTGGCAATGTAGAGCTGCTACAAAGTTCAACAGATGTTACAGGTGGATTATTTTATTTTAGCAGTACAGGTGCAGTACAGGTATCATTCTCACCAGTATAGCAGAAGGAGGCCTCTTGGGATCAAGGAGACCAGCTTGAAGTCACACAGCCAGATCCTTTACCACTACACATCTAGCCATAATAACTCACAAGTGGGACCTAATATCCCTCTGTATGGCCCCACTAGCAGCCCCAGGGTAAATCTGAAGGGGAGCAGCACTGTGGCACTGCCAAGGAAGTGATTTGCTCAGCTCCACCACCCTGGACCTTCACAGGGTTCCAGGAAACAGGGAGAAGCATCTCACAGGTCTAATTTACATTAAATTGTGCCAAGAGCTGGGAGACATTATGCAGAGAAGTCACCATCCCTCAGAAGACGCCCAGTGAGACCACGTCCACATGGTATATTATTCCCTTGGCGGAGCAGCAGCTCATGCTAATCTCCAACCATAATTCAACCAGTCTTTCCTAACAGATTAAAAGAGTGACGCCCACATCAAACCGAGTAATTTAACAGCTGAGTAACCAACACTATTACTTCCATAACCTCAGCATCCCCAGAAGTTCATATCAAACCTAAACATCTTTGCTGAAACACATTAATCATCCCACAAAAGAAAGGGAGAGCAGTTCATCGCAGAAAAGTTTTTAAGTATATATATCATTGTTGTTGTTATTATTAGGAGTAGTAAGTCAGCATCTTGTGTGTCATTCTTCATTTACACATCTCAGACAACACTGGCAAAATTCACGCAGTAATACGCTGCATTCAGTTCAACCTTTTAAAACCCAGCAAGACTTCAATATGACAGCAAAACAAAAATCTTTAACCCTAATTATCCCATACGCTGTGTCCTCCATTAATTATCGCCACCTTCTTAATTTATTTTTTGATTAAATGCCAAAGCTAATTTGAACAGCGGCGCGATCCTGCTCCATAAATATTAAACAACACTTCCATTTTGGCGCTTTAAAGGAGATGTGGATAAATAACTTCTAACGGGACCGAGGGAGATTGGAGGGAACGGGGTTTGACAGCCCTAAAACGGAAGCGCCCGTCAATCACTAAGCCCCGCCCCCAAGCTCTTAATTGGCGCTCAGCACTTAATCCCCCAATTAAAGTAATGAACTCCAGAATTGGGTGGATCCAGCTTTGTCTCTCACCGCTGACACTGATCCATAAAACAGAACTCATGATGGGATTCCAGGATGGCCATGAGATACCCCCTGCTTACATATTCATAACGCATCTTTTGGCACAAAGTGGATTCGCTCTCATTGTGTCGCGTTCGAAACCCCACTTGTCCAGGCGGCGCCCCGATACATATAAACAAGGGTCTAAATGAATTGCACAGCGCCGGTTGACACAAATGAACCACCGGCTGATTTTTCAATCAGCCCACCCCCACCCCAAACACCAATCCGCCTGGTAGCAACAAACCAATTTAGGAGAGCAATTAACAGCCCCCACCGACCGCCCCCAGCGGCCCATTGTCACACACATAATGGGAGCCGTTCCGCTGCAGTGGGACACAAAGAGGCACGGCATCAAATGGAGACATCGAGCGAGCGGCACACGTGCTTTCTGCCCGACAAAAGGCCCGCGGTGCCAAACAGAAGAGGCCATATCTCTGCAAAAAGTCAGTAGCGCCCAACCGCCCCCCTTGGTGCGTCAATCAATCTGGTGTGAACAAAGCAGCCTGTGCTCCTGTTGTTCTCTCTTATTTATTCAAAACATTTACCAAGCCAGTGTTACATTTTTCTTCCATTTAAACTTACCATTGATGCGAGGCACTCTTCTCAAAGTTGGGACTGAGCTTCTCCATGGGATTTGAACTGACAACCTTAAAACTGATTCTTCCCCCCCCATGGCCATTTACCTATCTTAATTATTCCTGGCAGAGAAATGTGTGGTGGCACCTGATACAAGCACATGCAGGGGGTAGGAGGCCAAGAGGAGCGAATAGTGCCCCACACGCCAGAACACGAACAACACGGGTGATAAGGAGCACGTCTCACACCGTGGGGCAAGATGACCGAATTGATGGGTCTGATAACAGAGCCGGGACTTGGGTTCTTCGTGTTACTGTCCGCATGCCACTCATGTTCCCCGATCTTGGGTTTCACTGCAGTACGGGGCATGCCTTAACCCTGTGTGTGTGTGTGTGTGTGTGTGTGTGTGTGTGTGTGTGTGTGTGTGTGGGGGGGCTCACCTCATAGTGGGCCACTCGCTGGGACTGAGAGATGAGCTGAGCGCTGCACACCTTGCAGTAGCTGTCCGTGAAGAGGTTCCCGTCCACAACTTTGGGCTTCATCTGTCAGAAGACAGGAGTGTTAACACTCAGACAGTGTCTGTGGAATAATCCCATCTGCCTGAGCATCAGCTGCAGGCCAGACCCTGCCATCGCCTGGCCTGGACCTCATAACCACATACCCATGTGTTGAGTTCCACCACCATCTTCTGCTGATCAAATTCAGAGAAAAAGGAAACAGTTTCTTCTCTGGAATCGCCCTGTTCCGTGTAGGAATGTTACACAGGGGTCAGATTATCATTATTTCTAATAGGGGAAAAAATAATTTGTTCCCAACCCCACCAAATTGCACCTAGTAAATATCACTAAAATGCCTTTATTTGGTGGTGGTATACTTACCACCCACTACCATGGGTAGTAAATAATACAAATTTCTTTATTAGATGCTTCTATGATGGTACAGCCTGGTAACTTTTACTGGAGTTATTCAAGACAAATACCCAGATCAAGGGTACTGCAACAGGAGGTGGGAGAATGACACCAGGCTGGTCTGAGTGCCAATCCCCTGTCCAGTTTAGGCTCTTCTCACTGGTAAAGAACCACCTGTCTGAGCATCATCCTCTGGGCCTCATTACTCCCCAAGACAAGCATCTCAAGGTGAGCGGTCACCTGAACCAGGCCTCCGAATTGCCGGATTCATGCCCAATTACAGGGATAAGAAATGGCACCTTACAGCCTCAGTGGCTTCTCTGCTCATCTGAGTTGAGTTCCAAACCGCCACCAGTGTCCGACGCATGAACTTCTGTCTCTCCTGACCTTTCGCTGAGCTATTCTCACAGGTATCTAAAGAGCCATCAGCCCAGCCCCAACCGGGAGAGGAAGAGCGTTTCTCAGCAGACCCACTGGCCCCCCGACTTAAGGAAAACTAACCAATTTAGAGCAGCACGATCCCTCCTTCTGGCTCATTCCGACACCTGTCTATCCTGTCAGAGAACCAACTATAACTCCTGGAAGCACCAGAAACAGAAATTATTATTATCCACTTTATCTGACCCTTTTCTCCAAAGCTGTTCACACTTATTTACTCATTTATACAGCACAGTAAATTTTATTGCATTGCTTCAGAGTAAGTAGTTTGAAGGACACTACAGCAGGAGTTGGGATTCAAATCCAGGTTTTCATTCGGAGGTGGTTGTTCTAAGCGCTACGCCCCCTGCCGTGCCTCTCTGCATAGCCAGGTGTATCCTCAGGTGTTATAAAACCATAGATTGTCCTCATTTACCCCCAAACTCCTCATCCAGATGGACAGTGGGTCACACCACACAAGGTGTTTCCGTTGGATGTGAAAAATTGGATGTGTCAGTTTGCAGGATGCGGGGGAGTGTCTGCAAAACCTTCTTATGTCCCTTTGAGTGTCATTCACCTGGTCAGGAGATCACAAGGAACAGTGTCAAACAACCTGGGCTTTGATCCCCCTGTGTTTGTGTCTAAACCTCTTTACTTCATCATCTGTGGTTGATCCCCTTTTGTTTACCCTGAGCTGCACGGTACTTTGGAGGAAAGCATCTGATGTGAATTAATGTAAACCTGCTCACCATTAAACCTGACAAATTCCCTAAAATCGAACGACTTAGAATGTGGGTACATAACCAGAAGGTTGTTGACTCCAGTCCCATATCGGTATTTTGCGCAAAATATCGGGTTTTATTGTTCTAGCAAATGTTCAGTGGTGTAAATGTGTTAAATGATGTTAATTTTATTATAGACATAAATGGTTAAAGTGTTTGGTTTGACAGTCCTGTGGAAGTGAGATTCTGATCAGATTTGGCTTCTCTGCTGCACTTGGAGAAGCAAGGGTTGAGATTCCAGCCCATACTGAACATTCGATGAATTGGCAATGAGCAGTAGCTCGTAGGCGAGATCCCCTGGGCCGCCAATAAAAGCCAAGCACAAGAAGAAAGAACCCATCGGGAGGTCCAGCTCACACACCCAGCAGGGGGGAGACAGTGGAGGTGTTAATGGGTTTGGAAAGGAACGAGACCCGCATTGCTGAGAAGAGACGGAAACTGTACAGAAGGTTATAACTTGAATTGGTAACTAGAAGGTAACTGGTTGGGGTCCCAGGGGAAACTGCTGCTGTACCTTGTATTGGTACCATGTGATGCTCTGTAGGTGACTCTCGCCAGTTTACTCTGCAAAACGCATCCCACCACAGTCACGGCAACAGGGTCACCACCTGCTGTCAACAAGAGCCAACAAACCACTGGTATCCAGTGGGAAGTACTGCACAGTCTGCTACACAATTTTGACCAAGGTCCTTACCCTAAATCAATACAGTAAAAATTACCCTGCTGTATGAATGGGTAACTCATAAGTGGCTTAGTGCACAAACCTCAGACTGTTAGACGCTTTAGAGAGAGGAAAAATAATGGTTAATGCTAGTGATATTTAGGCGATAAAAACAGACCCGCATCATGGCTTTGATCCCATTGGGACTGGAAACTATAAACAACTAACAGTAAGTTCAGGTCCATTTTCTTGCAACCCACAAGAATTTATTAGATATTCCTCTGCAGTTGTTCCATCAGACTCCTATCGCTCCACACACACACAATAACGGTTCAAAATTTACTGTGGTAGTTCAACATTGTACATTGACAGTAAAAAAAAAAACTGCAGAAACTGTAGACACATCACTCATATTTGACAAGGTGGTTGGGGAGGGGGGTCAGGCACAGTAGGAAATATGACCCAGAAAGATGGAATGAAAGAAACATCTCAGTGGGGAAGTGTCCGTGACTCCACACACACTCACACACGCTACCAGATCTTTTGAGGGAAGGGGAACCTGCAGCTCTTGACTCGGGGCCGGGGAAAGAAGGGGTTCATCTACCCAGACATGATGTCTCAGGAAAAAAAAATCAAATTGCATGACTGGGTTTGGGAGAGTAAAATCAGAGTAAAACAAAGTAATAGTGGTGACATGGGCCCAGACTGGCAGTAAAACTGTCAATAACAACATGGCATCTATAATGTGATCCACACATGTCTTTGACACCCAGATAAGGTAAAACATGGTTAAAAATTGTACAGGTTGATTGAAAAAGAATTGGACACTTTCAAAAATGTATTACTCAGTAACTAAGCATCATATGGAACTTTTGTAAGATTAAGAAGAAACTGGGAGTTACTGTACAAATTGCTTTAGAAGTTCATATGATACCTGGTTACTGAATAATACATTTATCAAAGTGTTTGGTTCCCTTTTAATCAGTCTGTGCTTTAACAAGCTGGACAGACTAATACACAAAGTTCATAGTTAAATATTTTAAGGAATAACTTAAAGAAAGTGGAGATCCTGCAGCTCCTTTGCTGTTGGTTTAGATTTGGGTTCAAAGCTCATTCTTTGTGGGTTTCCTCTCACAGTCCAAAGGTGTGTTTTTCAGGTAGATTGATGACTTTCAGTTGCCCTTTGTGTGTGTGTGTGTGTGTGTGTGTGTGTGTGTGTGTGTCTGTGTGCATTACTGCCCTGTCCCTATGATGTGCCCTGCCTTACACCCCACACTTCCAGAACAGACTCTGGACCACTGTGACCGACCAGCAGTTACCCACAATAAATGGATGGACATAATGGAACTGATTTAAGGATCCCTGTGCCTAAATATAATTTCTATAATCCTTTCAGTAATCTTCCTCAAGGTGACCGCCTGCCCGGCACTCTGTAAACTGCGTTCAAACATGGCCGGCGACTCCGTTCTGCAGTCCCTCCCAGGCATCAATCGGCAACCTGTAATGGATCCTATTAACTGCTCCACCACCCCAACCGCATCCATGGCCCTCGAGATGTCAGCATCAAGCATGGTCATTAGAGCCCAGTCAGATGCCAATTAGACTGTGGAGTTGTGTACATGCACGCGCGCACACACACACACACACACACAGAGTCATTCTCCTATCCCTGAACCCCTAACCTCACTACATTCAATCAGTTGCATAGAAGACCAGCAGTCAGACATGGTCAGCTGTCCAGTGCGAAAGACAGAATCAGGAATGTTTATCAGAATTAAAATGGTACGGTGGTAATTGTCTCTCTCTCTGTGTATGTGTGTGTGTGTGTGTGTGTGTGTGTGTGTGCGTGCGTGCGTGTTCTGAAGGTCCATTATTCTCTCCAGCATGTTCAACATGTCGGCACTAAAACGTAGGTCCTACCAGGCATCTGGGGACGATTCCACCGACACACATTGAAATGTGTGAAAACAAAAGACACAGCTGCTCCATCTTATTTAGCGTCATGAGAAATAAAGTCAGACTATCTCCCTTGAGAGAGTAAGTCACCCTTGAGGACCCCATTGTGTTGTAACTATATTTTTATTATTATCTGTATTACTGTGTTTCTGGATGCATCTCCAGGTGGGGGTGGCTCTTCCTTCCACACTGAGAGCTACGAAGCAGGGTTTGAACACCGCGAGCAACACAAAGTGACAAACAGCGACAAGCGGAGCAGTGCATCATTACTCACTGCCGACATCATTTTTAATCTTTTTACGCCTTGACATTGTTTTACAGAGTTGAACGTAAATTTGGGATCTGGACCCTGTGTGACTGGCTGGGGTCCGCCCGGAACAAGGTGAAGAGTGTAGGGATCAAGGTGAGTGACGTGAAGCTGCAAAGGTCTGAGAAGCAGCACATTACAACAATTAATCCATTTATGTGACGCTTTTGGCCAAGGTGACTTGAAATGTTAGACTTGTGCACTAAGGTCTTTACACAGCAGGAGGAGGAACTTCTGGTCATCATTATCCCACCTGCAGCCCCACAGTGGTAATAATACAGAAAAGATTGAAGGCTCACTGAAGGAGGTGTCGCCACCAAATGGTAAAAAACAAAATTATGACACAATTACACCTGTGATGGACATTCTTGCAGGGCCACCTGAAGAAGGACCTGCTTTGGAGAGCTTGTGCTGCATCCAGGCACAGAATCACTTTGGACACACATTATACACCACCTAAACAAATTAGAACCCTGGGGGTCGTGGTGGGCAAAGAGGTGAAACTAATAACATGCAAGTGTCATTGTTCATTATCTAAACAAAGCCTGAACAGTGACGGGAACACAGCGTGAGGACCCAAAGTTCCAGCTGCAACCCTAATGCAACCACAGTTCACAGGGAATTTACACCAGGGACAAGAGGAGGAGGACGGTAGTCGAGCCAACAAGCAGAACCTTCATCACAGAGTCCTTGGAAGATCCTTAAAAGATGTGCCTCAGTTCACTTAAAACGACAGGCCTGTAGATAAGTCAATGGAGGAAGGACACAACCCACCCACTACCCACCCAGGTCCCCACTGAAAACAGCCCATAGAACACCCACAACCCACAGAAAGCCCACCCCAACCCAACCCACCCAAAACTAGACCATAACCTGGCCACAACCCACCCGAAGTATAGCCCACAAACACCCCAGTCATGACCCACCCTCCTCATGCCCACAGCCCATCCAAAGGGAAATCCATACAACACCCTCTTCCTGAAACAGTGAATCGATACTACGGTACAGATACTGTTTTACCATTAGCATTTACTGACAGCCCAACTGGGCTTTCCACTCCCCATCTACAACTCCTTCCCACCCCACTGTAATTCTCACCAGCGCCCCTCTGCAAACACAAACACAACACAGCACCTGGCACCACCGAATGCTTCCACACACCCACAGCGGAGACGCCCATCAAACCCGGTATGTTCATTTTTCACCGTCCAGTACGGCTAACGGTGAGGCGGCCCGGGGTGGGTGCTGCGACAGTCACACGTGCAGACTGTTCTGCATTTAAATGTGCTGCCTGACTTTGAAACCAGATTGATAAAGACAATGACATGCATAACCTGCTGGGGGTGGATCACATGACTGAGGAAGACTGGGAACCTCAACCACCTTGGGCTGGTTCTAAGCACACGGATTGCAACCAAACCTGGTCTAGATCTATGTTACGCAGTAGTGTGGTTAAGTTATTTGGCCCCTGGGGTGGATCCTTTCTTCGTGGTGGCCCTCCACGGTGCAGCATGTAAACATGCTGCAGCTGGTTACACTGAAGTTGCGGGTTCAAAACTGTTTAACCAAACATACCACTTAAAGAAAAAGCTCCTACAGTCTTTTCTTCCAAGTCGTGAAGATTGTTGAGGCAGATCGTTATACTATTGAAATTTATTTCACAAAACAAAGCAAAAAACACAGGCAACAAGAGGAGTTTTAAACCAACCTGCTTTTATGGATCTGGATCTTTTTTTTTAATTTGTTTACACCTGTTTAGGTCACCCAAAACTCCCCCCGTAGCCTTTTTTTTTTTTTTAATTCAGGGCAGACCCCATCCCACAGTATACTACTGGATCCAGACCAGATGACACTTCATCATGAAGGTTGTGGAGAAGCAGTTGGGACAGCAGCACAATTCACAGGTATGTTCACCTCATGGTCCAGGGGTGGAGGAGTGCAGAGGGGGGTCCTCGTCCAAGTGGCAATAACAAGGAATCCAGTAACAGGTTATAAAATGCACTCAGAAAAACATGTAGATGACTGGTTCAGGACCTGAAGTCAAAATCAAAATGTGGCCCAGGAGTTCTGCTGTTGCACCTTTATTTTTCAGTAAAACTGCCATGGCACAGCTGGGGAGAAGAACCTGCTGGAAATGCAAATGTTTAGGAATGTATACAAATTTGGATTGTTTTGTGAAGAAAACATCAAAGTTAAGAAGTTCACCACTTTCCACAGCAGTCTGTGTACATCACCTGTACATAATGAGGTGCTCAGTGGGGAGAACCTGAGTGACTAAACCACAGGATGCTGTATGCTGTAATTTCACATCTTCTACACCCTGCCAGATTCATTCTATCTGGAGGGTCTGACCAGGAGGAAGAACCCACATCTAGCAGATCATCGGAAGTTCATTAGAAGGACCATTAGAAGGTCAATGAGGTCAGGAATTATCAATTAGAACCTCAGTCATTTATCATCTACAACAGACAAAATTGTCCTTATCAGGCTGCCCAGCCGGGAAAAAGTCCAGACCGTTCAGAAAGCTGAACATTTCTGAGAAATCTAAGTTCAATAATGTGCCGCCGGGGGGAAGTGGCAGCTCGCGCTGCTCACCGTGGAGGGAACAAAACACAGCAACAGCGTGGTAAAGAGGACCGAGATCCATCATTTAAAGCAGGAATGAATCCATATTAAACCATCAGTGGTTCGTATAAAACAGACGAACAACGATGGAAAAATTCCAGCTGTTTTATTGGTTATTAATAATCAGAGGACCGCACGTGCAGGGTCACGTGGTCCCCAGGTGCGCAATGACCCCACACGGTCATTCATAATCGCAAAGTCCACGCGATGCTGTTTCTGCGCCAAAAAACTACACCAAATATGAGTTATTATGAAGTCGCCACGCATCGTGGAGTGGATCGTTCCAGGACGTCCATCTAGAGACCCCCAGTGAGGCTCCTACCTGTACGTGCACGCTATATCCCTGGTACCAGTGGCCGGAGGACACGGTCACCTGCTGCTGCACCTGGAGGGACACGCCGTAGTCCATGGAGGGTCCTAGTAGAGCGCGCGTAACCCGCGGAGTGCACACGCACGCGGTTCCTGCGCGCGCCTCCAGCGACCGGACAGAGCTGGCCAAGCCACGCCCCGCCGTAGTAATCCATACGGCAGAACCACGCCCCGCTCGGGAAAGCCACACCCCCTCAGTAGTAAACGAACCGACGAAGCCACACCTCCTTCTGTAGTAACCAAGCCGGGTCGTGGCCACGCCCTTCTGCAATTTGATTGGCTGCTTTCCTGTAGTAGCAAACTGTAGTTTGCTGTAGTAGCCGCTGCAGAAGTAAACAAGCAAGACGCACGATGTTTGGAAAAATAAACCGTTGTTGGACGCTTATGTTTAGATTTTGCGCAGGTGAAAGACATATCTAAGTACCATTCTGCTTGTACTGACTGTTGATATCAACACCTCTGTTGTACTAAACTGTCAACATTTGCACCTCTTTATTTCCCTTGTTCATTATTATTGTGTTAGTGCCCGTGTACATCAATCTCAGCCGTAACTTATATTTCACCTCTCCTGAGGTCATTTGTAACCACAACTGAATTGTTATATGATGAGCATCTGTACTGTATGTCAACTGGCATGTGTATAATGTGCTGTATGACCAAACAGACACATTCTTGATACAAGCAAATGCATATGGAGAATAAACTGGATTGTGATTCTGTTCAACTGTACTGGTCTTTATTTCAGTACGAGATGCGACGTCGCACCCGGGGCCAGTGTGTTGCGATAATTGGCACAATTAATCCCCGTCAAACAGTACAGGAGGATGTTGGGTCCATTTAGTAGTTAAATATTTAATTAATTTGACAAGGCCACTGTCAACAGGAGTGCGATGCTGTAGGGATGTTTCTGGACTCCAGGGTGAGGTGGCCCCTCTCCCCTCCTGTGGTGCACCAGGTGCTCATGATCCAGCAGCCCCACAATGACGTCACGTGCCACAGCTTCTCTACGCTCCACAGGCAGCCCATTATATGCACGACCGCCCTGTCCTGCAGGCCTTCGAACCCCAGGCCCAGTGAAGGTGGTTTCATCAACACACTCACACACACACACCAGTTCCAAAGCAGCCGAACGAAGACCAACGACACACTTTCTGCTTTCACAGCGAGATCTTTGAAGCCGAGCTGAACAGCAGTAAACCTGTCAGACTGCCTGTGATTAACGTGCACCGTCTCCACGGTGACAGCAGGCAGAGTCACACTCCTTCAGTGTGTGAGGAGGGTGGTCGGTCGACCCCACAGGAGCAGCAGGATGGGAGGCATTCTACAGTCAATGGGAGACCTGTGGTGTATAGAGCTCTGTGGTGTGATGAGCACTAACATCGAGGGAATATTTCCAGCTGCAGCGGGCATGTTGGTCAGAGCTGCCCTCACACAGGTTTTAGTCCTCATTCCCATTGTAGTACCTCTCATCAAAGTGTTTACTATGAATTGATGTAGTAAAAATGATCCTGCTGTATAAACTTGCAAACTGCCACAAATGAACAGCTGTATAAGAAAAACAATATTTGTGTTGCAATGCTGAGCTGAAGACACCAGAAACCAGAACACAACAAAAAGAGGTTCCAATCCCAGACCGGAGCTGGACCTGGTGCTGCAGTAGTAACAGCATCCAAACCTAAGTCCTTCACTACTAATAAAAAGAAACAGAGAAACAGGAGAGGAGGGGGAACAACCTGGAGCCACCTTCTCCCCTACAGGTGAACTGCTCTCACACTGCTAAAGACACCAGCTTCAGATGGGGGGGCACAAGACAGGAAGCCAAACACAAACCTGTGACTTTGAAGTGTAATGTGAACAAACACACTTTCATGTGCTGCTTATGCTGCTCAGGGGCACAGCAGTCTGGATCCTATCTTGGAATCACTGGGTGTCAGGCAGGGGGGCGAGGCGGTACCTCACCTGCAGGATACCAGTCTATTGCCAGCCATGTTCAGGTAGCTAGCTAATTATAACTGTCATTTTAAATTTGGACTATAATAATTCACCTAAAAACCTTAATATGATTTAACAGTGTGTTATGAGTTTTAGCAGCAGACAAAATGTGTCAGTAATACATTAGGCGTTTGTGTATCACAGGTAAGTAACAGGGCACTGTATGCAGCAGCCATGAGAGCGCGCACACACACACACACACAAAAAAATGAGCTCTGGATGCCCGAGCTGCAGGTTGCTTTCATTACCCGGCATCGAGATTGAAGCCCACGGCTCTATTTCACCAGGGTCCCCTGCTGAGACGGGCTTGTTAGGCAGGCAGCCCATAGCACCTCACAAAGGAGTGGTCGACCTCCTCCAAAATCAGCAACTGCCTGAGAGTCCTTCTGACACCTCCTCCTCAGCGCTGCCCTGTTGTACCCCATTCCTCCTGCTTCAGTAATGCCGTCCCTGTGACCCGAAGGGGTGTTGGGTCAGAGTAAGGAGCAGGTGTGAGGTGACACTTATACCGGCAGCGCCTGATGCTCACTGCTCATAAGGAGGTCCTACTCAGGTGTACAGTTCTTTACAAAAGTCTTAGGCACCTGTGGGAAAAATGCTATAAAGCGAGGATGGTTCCAGAAATAACGCCAGGAACACTTATTAACCAATAAACCGTCTAAAAAGTGCAGTAGACAAAAAAAACCTCAATCAGATCAGTATTTGGTGGGACCACCCTTTGCCTTTAAAACACCATCAATTCTCTTATGCAAACTTGCATGCAGTTTAAGGTAGAGGTTGGTAGGTTCTTCCAAACATTTTGAGGAACTGGCCACAGTTCTTCTGCAGACTTTGACTGTCTCTGCATGTCCTCCCAGACTGACTCGATCGTGTTGAGATCAGGGCTCTGTGGCGACCATACCATCTGTTGCAGGATTCCTTCTTTTTGCTCAACATAGTTGTGTATGACTGAGATTGGGTGTTTGAGGTCATTCTCAGGCTGCAGAATGAATTTGGGACCAACCAGAAACCTCCCTGATGGTAGATAAGAATCTACCTGTACTTCTCAACAGACATTCAAGTTGCATGCCTAACACTTTTGCACAGCACTATATGTCAGTGTACTGATATGTGGGTAGCAGTTTGAAATAGGTGAAAGTTATATATACATGGCTTTGTACATACATGCTGATTTCTAAATGTGTAACTTGTAGAGCTCATCAGAAATCCTACTAATCCCACATGCCAGTATCCAGATTCAACTGCTTCCTCAAAACCTGTCCTGATGGTGAGAGTATGGATGCAGAGCATAAAATTCCCAGTGTTTCCCAAGGAGAAAAATGACAGTATAGTCCCAGAATGACCCATGTCATTTAGAAAAAATCTCCCTTTTAGTTCTGTAAAACTAGTCATTCTTTATGTCCAAATAAGTGAACATCAGGATTATAAACGTCTGAATAAAGGGGTCTGGATGTAATGTTTTTAATGCAATACAGGATAAACTGAATCATCACCCTTTAAATCTCCAAATAAGAACGCAATAAATGCCGACAAAACAAAAATTAATCTGTTTCTTCTGCGAACAAGTGAACCTACGATCGGTTTGAAAATCGGCTTGAAATCGGCTTGAAATCGAAGCTGTAAAAAAGGGGGAAATACTGCCCACTTGTGGCGAGTCGTTGTAAACACAGCCGATACGGCGCTCATTGTTGCAGCGGTTCCGCTGTTGCAATAAATATTCCAGTAAGAGTCCCTTGGAAATTATTGATAAAGTATACTGTTTTTCGAATTTTAGGTGCATTATTTAAGTTTTAGACTCTTTCACTTATCTATTGCTCAAATTAAAACCTAATATTATCATTTTAAAAATTTGCTCTTGAAACTCCAGCACTACCAAATTTCATCTGGCAATAATTAACATTAGCTGAATAAATAAGTTTAAATGTAAGCAGTAGTGGTTGGAGCTGCTGTCCAGGTCTCCAAGGACCTGGGTTTGAATCCAATTTGCATGTCACTGCCTGTGAGCTGACGCTGGGTTTCCCTGGTGCCCCCAGGCGGGGTCTATGGATGTTTCTGGAACAGCAGCAGAGGCATCTCACAAAGAGCCCCTCCCTCCCCGCATCCCCAGGGGCCCGGCAGATGATGTGATGCAGATGGCTGCTGACCTGTAGCATGTCCCATAAATCACTCTCTATAAACACAGGTCCGGTGAGAAGCAGGTCTCCAGCCCCATATCAAAGCTGCGTCGTGTTTACGGGGTGTCACACTTACATTTGAGTACCAAGGAAAAACAAGAGAAAAGAGGAATTAATATGAAACATCTTTGGGAAGCAGCCCTCTGTGATGCCACGGGGGGCCGTTTGATTGGGATTTGGGGGCACCTGTGACCACAGAATCTGCCCAACGAAGGGGGTGGTCTCCACTGGTTGGCAGCAAGTCCTGAACTGGAGGCGCCGGGACCCTCTGTTCGCTTTTGGTGGCCTGAAGTGGACAGTGACAAAAAGGCCACCCGCAGTTTGAGACGGCGATAAAGTGATGCATGACACAGAGATGACAGCACCCTAAATTAATGATGTTTTTCAGCCTTTCCACATATTGTTTGACTTATTTTGGGAAATGCAGATGTTTGCAAGCCGCCGTCGTTCTGCTTTTTCCTACTGACGGGTGGTGGGGCTGTGAGGTTGTTGGATTCACTCAGACTTTCAGTTAGAATCCCCCTCCTACAGTAGAAACTTGCATCAAGGTACTTACCTTAGTAGAAAAAAGCCATCCATCCATCCCTTTTAGCTGAATCCTGGTCAGAGTCGCAATGGTCTGTAGTAATTACACAGGGTGGCCTCACACACTCAATTCGATCAACTGAAACTCTAGTCTACGGACTGTGGGAGGACACCAGAGCATCTGGAGGAAACCCTCACACACAGGGAGAACATGCAAACCCCATACATTCTGAGCAGGATTTGAACCAATGACCAAACGGTGATTAAAAATACCTTCCTGTGTATATAGACCATGAGCAATAGTCAAGACGTGCTACAGGACCCTAGGTGTGTCTTTCCATGAGGAGATATTAATAAAAAAATGAAACACCTTCACGGATTTTAAGCCTCATAATTCTGTCAGAGGTGCAAACAGGGAGAAGCACATGCAATAGAAGTGAAGCTGGAGAAGAGTAAAAAGTGAAAGAGGTGGGAGAGATGTGTAGAGGGGTTGGGGTGCTCCATGTGTGTGTGTGTGTGTGTGTGTGTGTGTGTGTGTGTGTGTGTGTTGGGGGGCTGTGTGTGCTACAAGGTGTTTTAAACTGTCTTGGTGCTGTGGGGAAAAGCTGGTTTGGGGTTTCCGGATGGGCTGGGATCAAGTCATTAATTCTCCCATTTAAAATAATTTAAATCAGCATTCAGGCATTATGTGATTTCAACTTGCACGGCATTTTCAGGGAGGAATCATGTAAATAAAATGGGGTTTAACTGTAATGTAATACAGCTTTCTTCCCGACTTAACACACGTCCACCAGTTTCAGTATTTGATGGCAGCAGCCGGACCCGACCCGACCCGCACCGCACTCCTGCCTGCAAACAAGAGGACGCTAAGGGAATCCCTGAATCATCGTTTTATTTGTCATTTTATGCCATTTTCTGCATAAGTTCCTCAACTACAAATTGTGCATTTCCTGAGTGGAGCTGCGGTACCAGGACTTTCCACTAGATGGACATATTTTCACACAGCGCCTTTTCACAGAAAGCGCAATAATAGAGGAAAAATAACATTTATTTTGTCCTTAAGTCCTTGAGACCTGACAGAAACAAACCCACGGTCTTGCCCTGTTATGTAAATCTGCGGAGTGTCACAGCACAGCACATTTATTCTCCTGACATTAACAGTGTGATGGATTACAAATATGAGCACCAAGGCAGTGAGAGGTTTGCTGGCTTTTGCACCCTGAACTGCTATCTGATTTTGATTGGATTGCATCGCTCTTCAGTGTTTCGGTTACACTTTATTTGGCCAAGTTGCCCGCCAACACGTACTGATTTTTGTCCAAAAGGTTTCAGGCTCAAGTCACGTAAGGATGTTTTCCACAGCCCGGCACTCAGTTCTTTAAACACATCTTGCAGAAAACCAATTTATTTGATGAAATTTCCTTCTGTGAAGCAATTAGGTTGTATTGATAACTTAAATACGTTGTCATTTTGCATATTAAACACTCAGTGTACGAAACCATTTGTGGCTAATTTCCCAACGATCATCAGTCCGTCCTGGTTTCCATGACAAAATGGAACGGTTTTCCTGTTTTACATTTCATACCCCGATGTTTTCCATTTAATGGAGCGATGTCGGGTTAAACGCACAGGGAGCCTCTTTAGGTCGTACTGTAACTGCACTGTTTCGCAAAATGTTCCTTCAAACGGTTGGGTTTTAATAGACGTTGGCGTTCAGTAGCTTTTCTCAGCTTTGATCTTCTTGCATCTTGGTTGATCCTCCACATGTGAAGATTACAGGCATCATCTCCATGTCTCCCTTAAACAGCTTATTTACACGGAGCCTTTTTAGAAGATCCTTCCCGCGTGAAACTCAGAGTAAACTAGATGAAGAGCTTTAGACACAGCTCGTCTGTCTCGTGCCACTGTGCTGCTGGTTCACGTCCCTCAAGGAGCTGCCTGTGGAAGTGAGGTTCAAACAGCAAATGCATAGATAATCGTAGCAGGACTCATTTATGTAGCAGTCAGGAGGTTAGGAGAGAGATGGTCTTGAGAGCCTTCTAGAATGCTGGGAAGGCTTCTGCCACTCTGAGGGACAGGGGGAGCTGGTAAATGTCATTGAAATGGCTGGTTATAGAATTACCTGTCAAATATCATATAGACACCTGGTGGACCCTGACCCACATACTCCAAATGCCCCCCTCCCCCCAAAAAAATCAGATCTTCAAATCAGGTTATCAGATCATGCTTGTGGCAAAAGAAGCCAAGCAATATGATTCACCATAAGATGGTTTGAATGCAGTGTGTTATACACTTAAGGGTGAGCTGCTGTTCCCAGGATCCACCAGCCACGGAAAAGTCCTCACAAGGTATGATCACGCGTGTCAGCTTAAACGGTAATAACATTAATTCTCAAAGTAAAGCTGATAAATAACATAAAGTTCCGTCGGGCAGGGTGGGAGGGAGCAGCCAAGATGTGTATTGGATCCAGACTCCATGCCGCCCAGGCCAAATGTTTGTCCAGGCATGGGGACAAACGGTGAGTCTGAGAAAACAAGAAAATGAACGGGGGGGGCAGGTGTGGAAAACAAAACCTTCAGGTGGACGTCAATGGGGATGCAAACCTACCTTGTATGGGGTCATCGCCAAAAGATGCCCAGCACTGAGGGAGCATTGTACCAACTTCCCACTGCTCAACATTGAGGGAGTCACACCACATTTGTGGCCCATTATCCAGAACACACACACACACACACACACACACACACACACACACACACACACACACACAGATGGAGCAGAATATGAATATCCAGCGCTTTTTTCCGTCCTCCAGGGGAAAACTCAGCCGAGCAGCAGGAACCGGATGAGACCAAGTGAAGAACCCGAAAAAGATGTTGTCCAGGACTCTGTCGTGCTTGCAGGTTGTAGAGAGCAGCACTGTTCAACACTGAGCACCATGGGGAGGCAGGTTCAAACCCCTTCAAGTCTCTCCTGTTAGCAGGGAAACTAGTTCATGTCCATGTAACAATGAGTGTAAACATCGCATACAAAGTGTAATTAAATAGTGCATGGCGTCATTTTCTATGTCTACCTAGAGGTGGAGTAGTGCTCACAACTTTAAAGATGAAGGTTCAGGTTCAGATTTCCTGATCAGGGCACTGTGGTGGCATCAAACAGCAGGTCTCGAACAAGAAAAGAGTTGAATAACACTTTTGAGACTGAAGGCAGGTCCTGTCGACACGTGACTCTTGCATGGACGGGCTTAAGAGGCCCGATTTTCCCACTGAGCTCCGGTTGTCCGATGGGACAGCCACCACCCTGCTCTCGAACCCCATCTCAGCATGGATGTCTGTGGTGCTCCGAGAGCCACGGGGGCTGCGTTGTGCAGCCCAACATGCACCGCTAACCCCGATTGGCTGCTCTCCCCAGAGTCGTCTGGGACTGCCTGTAAATGCCAGAGAGGACCCAGAAAGTTATAAATGTTCATGTTTTGAACACTAGTTTGAAGATAAGATCACAAATGAATATTGTGAAATATCCACATGACTCACAAAAGATTGTTGCGATTTGACTAAATCAGGCCATAACCAAATACTGCAATAATTATTATTATCATAAATGGTTTGCATCCAGTGGCTTAAGAGCATAAAATTCAGGCTCAGGCTGGTAGGAAAAATTCAACCCCCTTCACCTTCTGGAAACATCCAGAACATAAGCACCCTGTTCTCACCTTAATACACACCATGGCAAACCTGGAACTGGTTCTCCATGGGGGGTGGGGTGATGCTTTAACACCCAGATACTGACGTCGCTTAAACTGCAGCTTTCTGTTCAGAATAAAACCATCTTTAAGGCAAATAAATAATATAAAATTGACAATAACAAGCAATGCCTCAAAAAAACGTGCATAAATTTGATGTTTGTAACTCACAGACCCGACTTTTTGAGCGGCCAGGTCAGAGTCCTCACATCAGTCCCACCAAGGTGCTGTGAGGAGACCTGACGGAGGCCAGTCAAGCAAGATGTCGCAAAGATATCCATGAACCAAAAGTGTTCTGGGTCACAGCCCCTCCTAACCCTCCTAACCGCTGGGCAGGTCTCATCGGCAGCTGCCGAAAGCGTTTGGTTCAGTTTACTACCAATAAAGCAGCTCCTACTCGCTATTAAATGTAAGGCCTCTCATACTTTCTCCATCAATGACCTTGTCAGCTTAAACCATCTGTTCAGTTAAGGAAAAAATACATTAATACAGTCAACTGACGCTCTTCACCAGCGTTTTCACCGCGATTCTTAACTAGTATTTAGAGGAGCCCAAGTCTGTCCACAGTGACACACTACAGTGTTCTACCTACAGCCAGGTTGTCTGCACACTTGAGCAACACACATACACACACACACACACTATGGGCAATTTAGAGCAACCAGTTAACTTAAAACATGTCTTTGGTGAGAGGAAACCAGAGCAGTTGGCAGAAACCCACATAGGCACAGGGAGAACATGCAAGGTCCACACAGCCTGAGCCTTTGACCATCCAGACGCTGTGGGACAAAAGCACTGTCCACTGCACACGTGCGGTAAAAAGTTTGATAAATAAGATGATAAATAAGGTTTATTATTCTGCCTTCAGTCAGATCAGATCAGGCCTCCATTCATGCAGAAATTCAGACAATTCCAAAGCGCTTACAAACGTGTCCTCACAACCATCTGTTTTTTTCTTTTCTGCTCTTTGTCAAACATTGTGTTCTTTAAACGTTTTTTTTGTGTGTCTTTCATAACACCGATTCAAAACTGAGCAGCGCACTTAAGGACATTTGTCATGTGCTGATTATAACATTTTTAAAACACACAAACTTTTCAAGTTCTCCGCAGGGTAACCAAAAGCAAACAGTGTCGCCGTGTCTGTCCTTCCCAGGCTGCGCAAAACAATAGATCTCTTACCGAAATGTTTAAATGCAGTGAAATGTTTACACACATGTTTTCAGCTCCGCTGTCACAACATAAATCCCTCGGCGATGATGAATATTAGTGACGCCTTCAAGGGACGGTATGTAAACAGGGCTGCTGCCAAAGATGACAGTTTGCCTTCTACAGAGGCCACTTTAAAGAGATCCGTCCTCCGTTTGAGGCGGACTGCTCACCTTCGCCGGTCCTCGCCGAGGGCACGAGGTGCTGGGCTCCCCGCAGAAGGTTGCTGGGTTAAATCCTGCTTTTGCAACAAGACCCCCTAATGTGAAATGCGTCAGTACGTATCCAGCTGTATAACATGTTTATTCGGTTAGTTGATTTAGATAAGGGCGCATTAGTGCAAATAAACATGCGAAAACGCTTACAGGTGGGCCGAGCATGTTTGGGCACGAATGCAGACAGCAGTCCTGCATCCTCTCAGTCTGCTGGAAATGCAAACAAAACCGTGGTCCTCTTACCGCCGTAATTATCCAGCGAAGTGTAGATGTTCCGTGGCAGATGTCCCCACCCTCCTATCAGTCTCCTTATGCTTGTGCTACCAGAGCGTTTGGCTCAGACCATAATTCACTAGGGCATCTCGTGGTGAGACAGCTTTGCGGAAGGTGGCAGAATGGCCCTGGGGGCAGGGAGGGAGCTGCAGCCGCAACCCTGGGCAAGAACTGCAGAACCGTTTGCCCGACAGGTATAACTATAACCAGTGAAAGTAATAACTTGGCCCTCAGGTGTAAAGTTGGCCGGGTGACTGGGCAGGTTCTGGCCTCGGGATGAGCTATTGCTCTCTGTGGGTCTGAAGTCACGGATCCGAAGGCCAACCAAGAAGTTCTGGCAGGAACGGCGGAGAGAAGATGCTTTGGAACTCTTTGAGCATCTTCCAAATTAGCTTGGGAATTGGTATGAAATATGGAATTTTTCCTTTTCCTGTAGGGGCAGTTTTTACGAACCCTCCAGGGCGACGTTGGAAGGGATGTGAAGGGGGTACGGGGCCTTGAAACAGCTCCGACTGATGTGAGCGCAGAATGTCCACAGGCAGTTTGAAAGTTTGGTCTGAGGTTACAGAAACGCACTGATTTATGTTTCTGTCCCGATGATCCGGCAGTAAACTGCTCCTGTCTCGGCCTGCGATGTCAGGAGAGCTGCTCTCAGCAAATAGCGTGTTGCGAGGAGCTAAAAAAAGTAAAATGAAGCACACACATCCGTTCTGCGGGAAGGAAAAACTTCACACGCGCTTGTTAGCGACACATTTATTGCACGAAAGGCTTCTAGCAAAAAGATTTAAAGTTGTTCCTGTGCGATCATCTTCCCTTTGAGTTCTGAAACTTTTTGAGTCCTCCGTGTCCGCTGACTTCTGTCTTTAGTCTGTTTTTGTGACATCAGTTCTTTTGTTCACAGACCCTTGTTCTAATGCTGGGTCAGCGGGTTCCACAGTCCGTGGCAGGATCTCTCAGGCTAAAACCAATTTAGATCCAGCAGTTAAGCTGAAACGTGTTTGGTCTGTAGGAGGAAACCAACAAGGACACGGGGAAAACATGCAAACTCCACACAGACTGAGTCAGGAGGTTCCAACCCGCATCCAAACGCACAGCCCAGGCTCATCCGCTGCAGGTCAGGCCTCTGTGCTGCCCAGTATCCTGCCTGATGTTTCATACCCCCTTCTTCATCGTCTTCCTTCCATGTGTGTTTGTTTATTTGTTTGGTTGGTTCCACTAATGGAGCGAGAAGGAAAGAGCAGAGCGAACGGCACAGCGCAGAGGAAGCCACACAAATGGACCAAAAGCAGGAGAGCAGAAGGCCCAGATGGCCTCAGTGAGGGTTTACAGGGCTGAAGGTCCCCGAGGTCCTCTGACGAACACTTGGCTTGTCGCACAGCTCCACTCCGTCTGAGGGCTCCTTAATGTTGGCTCCGTCTTTTGTGCTTTTTGTTAAAAAAAAAAGAAAATTGAAAAATCCTTTCAGTGAAAAATGTCAAACCGCTGTTCAGAAGACAGCATATCCCGCCCGAGGCCGCTTGGAAACCGCGCAATGGTGTCGGCGGCACAGAGGCGGTGCTGTCAGCGGCTTGAAACTGTGCTCCGTCTGGTCTCAATAAGGCTGCGGATGTCAAATAAGTGGCAGACGTGGCCCCCGTCTCTGACCAGACCGAGAGACTGGATCAAAAAAACTTTGAGGAATTTTCAAAGGCGACCTGGCGACCTAGCGTTAGCTTGGCAAGTACCCCGCGAAGCTATGTCCGGTTGCACTTTTCTTCTGGGGCTGCTTTCATTGCGTTCTTCTCAGAACGTCGGACAGATAATGGCTCAGCGCAACAGGGACTGCAAAATGTGTGGGCCTGTTTGAGACTTTCGCAGGCCGAGCCCTCGAGGCAGTCGGGAGCCTTTCTGATTTGTGCTTTTTCAGCGGGGGGATTGTGAGAAATGAGAGATGAAAAATTGCATGTCGACACCTTCTCAGGGTCGATAATTGGAGTTAAGAGAAAAGACAAGAAGTTTGCATGGTCCAGTATGATGTTCAGTCGATCTCCCAGATTGGTGCAAAGAGTCTATAACCAACCGGGGAAATCAAAGCAGCAAAAAGGCGGAGCTCGACCGTTTCCTTAACGTCACTTCACTTCTTCCCCAATAGCGGATACTAATGCGTTCCAGCAAACACGCTGAATCGCGATAAACCAAATAACGAAATTACTTATTCCATTATTTCATACTGGGGAAAATTCCAATTTGTTCCAACCCGATCTCAAGTTCACGCTGTCTGATATCATAAGGAAAAAGTTGTGCAACACATAAAAAACAGAACGAGTAACAATTAACTAAAACGTTATGTCATCGTCGTCGGCGTCATCCTTGTCGTCGGCGGCGGCTTTACAGCGTTTTTCCATGAGAACCTGGGTTGGCCGTTTCCCACCAAACGCCGCATCTCCTGTGTTATCAACTTCTGGCACATGGAGTTGTGGTTGCAGCAGAAATTTTTACGACCAGATGCCCTTCCTGACATCAAGCTTGACCATTTACCCAGACCTGGGACCGGCGCTGACAAATCGGTGGCTGGTTAACGGAAGCATTATTTATACTATAGATTTTATATTATATACTGTAATATACAGAGTCTAGACGAGGTTTCATAGCCTTGAGCCTCTTCTTCTGGGATGGCTCCACTCCACTCAGTATAATTGGGGGATGGATAAAATGAACAGAATGGAACAGATGGATTTTGTAGTATAAATAATATACACACTGTAAACAAATATAGGTTGAATGGAAAAAAGATTTCCGTAACAGCATGAGTGGCCCGGCGATGAAGATGAAGGCCATCGCTGCATGTCAATAAAGAAATCATTAAACAATTAAAGAACATTGTTTGAAAACAGAGGACGTGAACGAGTGAAATTGCAAGCGACACCATCGAGTGTTGCAGTGCAGCACACTTACCCACAATGCAGTACGTCAGCGTCTCTCTCTCTCTCTCTCTCTCTCTCTCTCTCTCTCTATTGGGGTTTTCAGGTAAGTAAAAGCAACTGATGTCTGACTGACGGGGGATGAGAGTACAGATGAGACACCGGGGCCGTGTTGGCAATGATTCTTCAGGAGTTCCCACCATCTCTACTGACCTTTAGCTAAACCGCTGGCTCGCCAGAGGAGTTTCTCCACTGCTGGTTCTTCACCGGCCTCTATGTCTCCATCTTCTGGAGCTTCTGGAGGGGAGCCGAAATGACGGGTGCGAAAACAAGCGAAGTGCCGACACCTTTCTTTGAGACACTTACCCGATTAAGCCGTCTCGGAGTCGACGGGAGCCAAGCCTTTGTGCGCGTGTTGATGCGCGGCCGCGCTGTACGGCGTGGGTGAGAGCGCGGCCCATTTAATCGTTACAGATCACAACTAAGACAAACACATTTTATCGAACAAAGGGCCCTTTTGTTGGCTTCCCCAAGGCGGGGATTACTTTAGCCGAGGTGCTTATTTAAGATTAGACTGAAGACGTACTTTCACGCCTCCCTTCCCTGCCTTCGCACCCGGTATCATGTTGTTTTTTTTCCCGGAGAAACGGAACGTATCCGAGGCCCGGCACAGCCCAAAGTGGTAACGGCTCCAGCGTCGGCCTGCCAAGGAGCGCACGACGACCGGGCTGTTTACTCGCCAAGAGGCTCGGAGAAAAATCCGATGACGGCGGCCGGTTTCAGACGTTGATCGATGGCTGTTTTAATTAGGACTTGTCAGCGAAGCGCAACCGCCAGGCCCCGAGTCCTTCTGCGTCTCCAACCACAGATCAGGTCTGTTGGGTTGCATCCCAGCCGCAAGCCAACATAAACACATATTTATTTCAGTGGAGCACCCAGCACCCCCCCCAGTGTTGTTTTCCCCATTTCAAAGCCATGTTTACAGTTTCACTTAGTGGATGTACAAGGAGTGACTTGTGTGAGCATTTTACTGAGAGCCATGTAATGACAAAGACCTTCGTGACCCCGGCTGGGGCCTTCCAGCTGTTTCGGCGCGGGTGTGTAGTCGAGCGGCGGAAGCGTGGGTCTCGCGCTGGCAATTTGATATTCTTGGTGGTGTATCTGTCCTGGATGACCCTTGAAGATACGCAAGAAAGCACTGTCTTCCTTAGACATTTTAGCCTGGAGACAGTGTCGCGTTTGTGAACGGACGCACGGGCGTCATATTTAGACACGTGAGAGTCTCGGGGTGAATTCGCCTTTGAGGACAGGATACCGCGGTATGTCATGGATACTGGGGAGGGGTTTATATGTTCGAGACTACATGGCTGCTTTCTTCAGCACATGTGTTGTGCCCCGTCTTCGACTCCAGGGGGAAACCGGAGAACTGAGCAAACTAGGATTTATGAAGTAAATTGTTTAGAAATGTACCGTTCCTGACCAGTCTCCCTCCCATATGTCTGTCGGGCTGCGATCAGTTCGCAGTTGAATGTTTTAACAGATCGAAGCAAAAACTTTCAGATTATAGCCATGAGGGAGGCCTATCGGCCTGTCTCTCAGGGAAATCTCACCTGGGCAGCATAACACACTATTTTATCACCAGCAGGGAAGCCTCTTCCCCAGTTAATCTTCATGAATAGTGAAAATAGTAAAAAATTATTGCTGGCCATGTGTCAAACGTATATGCACGACTGATGTGAGGTCCCAACTCGCTCTCCTTGTGGAATCTGCTCACGCATGATTCAGCCCAGGTCACAGTTCATATCACACGTCACCAGGCAGACAGGAGACAGACAGGAGCTGTATCGTGTTCTATAAACAAGACAAGGGAAAGGTATACATTTCCCTGGGAGCTCAAGCATCCCCCTCCTCTCGGGGGGGCATCAAATTTGTTCTATACTAATATTAAAACATGAAACAAAACACAGCCCTGATGAAGAGAAACTGGAGGCTGTTACCATAAAGAAAACAATATTTTCTGTTTGAACAGATGTGAGGAAAGGCAAGTAAGCGCATGTAAGGATGTGTCCGTTTCCAGACATTTCTCATCCACTGGAAGTCTTTGATGGATTTTATTCATTCTAATTACATTGACTGGATTGAATTTGCACTTTGAGGTGTTGGAGAGCATCGGGCGACAGAGCTGTCACGGGTTCGAACCCTGGCGCCCGGGATGCTCTTGATGAAGGTGCTGACAGTGAATCAGTGCAGTTAAAATGACCCTGCTGGGCAGATGGGTAAATCAGTGTGTCTAATCCCCCGTAAGCCATTTTAGAGAAAAACATCGACTAAATAAATAGTAGTTAATTTCTCAAAAAGATGTTTTTATACATGCAAATGGAAGATGGGAATTATGGGGGGAAAAAACAGGCATGAGACAAGTTGTCTTTTTTGTTCTTCTCATTTATATTTTGGTTAGACTTGTTATGTACATAGAAATAGGCAACGTGAGGCACGAGCCACAGTTCCGCCGGCCTCCGACCAAACAGAGTTCCGGTGAGACCCAGCGATGCCCGCAGTGTGAAAAACACAAAGTCTGTCTTGAGTTACATTACATTTACCGCAACCCTCTGGCCTCTGCTGAGCCAACCAGAGATGGTGAAACACGAAACTGTGAACACAACCACACGTGGGGCGTGTACATTCAAAAACAGCGGCTTTGCCCTTCGCTTTTCCATAACAGAATCATCACTGAGGACCTGGTAGTGATGCTCTCACCGCAGTTCACTGGAGCAAAATGATCCTCTGTGACCTCGACAATGGAGAGCGTGTAGCTTTCTGCAAAGTTTCTACAACTATGGAAGAGACAGCTTCATGCTGAGGGCTTCAAAATGATATAACGTGAATGAGTTTTAATACATTACAGGTCTTCCGGCTCTCACCAGTCAGCAAGCCAGTGTGGTCCTGGACCTGTATGGAAGAGGGTACCAAGTAGTTCTCCATGGCAACAGTCGAAAGGAGAAAGGATGATCTCTCCTGACTCACTAAGCGAACTACAATGAGATTATCAGTGGCCAAACTGGGCAGCTGGTTCCATCCCTCATGATAGACAAGGACATTCTTTCAGTCTTATATGTGGTGCAAACGGAGTCACGGGAGTAACAGGAACTGGTTCATTTTTGCTTCTGTCGCTTTTTACTTATTGAATATGATTGTTACTGAACATTTTACATGTAAGATAAAAAGCAAAGAGCACCCCTCTCCCGAAGTTCCCGACTGTTGGTACATCGACGGAGAAACATCTGGAACAAACAATTAGGCACAGCGTTTCTCATGTGGAGGCAGAATAAATGTTTAACAGTGTTTCACAGTATTGCGAGGCATTTCATAACAAACATAAACAAACGGCCAGAACAAATGAAAGAAAACCCTCCCAAAACGTTGGACTAAAATGCAGTGCAGCAGGAATTTCCGGGGCCAAGCCCTTAGCAAGAAAATCCAGCTCAAATAAACTCACAGTAAACTGTTAATAAACAGAAGAGGAAAAAAAAAACCAAAACATGGGCGTCTGAAGCGTCTGTGAGCGTTGTGCTATATCTGTCACCCCGGCAGTTATTGCAGAATTAATATACTGTAGAATATAATTGTTTATTGTGTTTGTAGCGCGTCTAACATCTTGTTATTTATGAGTAGCACAGTGGAGAAAAATAGACAGATTTCTTCAATTATAAATTAAATGGCTCCATTGTAATATATGAAATATGAATGTGTAGAACATCTATCAGTTTGGCTCTGCTGTATTAAAAAAAAGCTTTTATATTTGATGCACAACGCAGGCAGTTTTAACGGTGGTTCGCAGCTAAACTGACAGCTTCGGCTAGACTGAATTTGAAAGGCCAAATACAAGCCGCACAAAAGCGTTCCCTCAGTCGGAGGATTTCGCAAAGTCGGGCCGAACGGGCGCCTCGCCGTGGTGCGTCGAACGCTGGCATCACTTTTTGGCGTCTCTTTGGAAATTCTCGCAGAAGGTGGTTCTGGGGCCAGGACATCTGGGCCTTGGCAGAGCGCTGGCGGTGCACCGAATAAACCATTAAGCCCCGTTTCTGATCCAAAGACTATTAAAACGTGTCAGATGAACACCGGCAGAGCTTCAAATCGATTTCAGATGTTAGACCTGGTCATACCTGTGCAACTTTACGTGGCGCAATACCATCGAAAAGAAAGGGCGACAGTTAAAATCAGATAATAAGGCGCTAAAAGAGTAAAATCGGCGTGTTTAAAATATATATACTTAAAAAAAAAACACAAAGACAATAAAAAGTGTTTAGGTTGTTTGTTTTGTGCAAGTCCTTTCGTACAGCGAGTTTTGACACACACGAAGTGATCATTTCAAGAATGTCTGGAAGGTTGGGCAGCTGTGTGCTTTAATCTTTCTTATGGCCGCCTTGAACTCCTCGCTGGACTTGTCCCACTTGCGGATGTCAGTCAGCAGGTACTGCTTGTCCACCTTGCGGCCCATGATGAGGTAGGCACCGGATAGGTGGTCCAGCTGATGGCAGGGACAGTTAGCTCCAAACTTCAGGTGGAGGGTCAGCTGCTTGAGGTCCTTCTTCTTCAGGTTGCCCATCTTCAGCACCTTCTTGCGCTTCTGCAGGATCACCTTGCGGTCCAAGTTCTCCTGCTTCACTTGCTTGATCTTGGCCTTGATGACTGAGGGACCGAGGAGGAGAATGGAGCAGATATTAGAAACAGGTGGTGAACGGAGACCAGAGAGGCAAGAGGATGGGCTTCATTTACACAGTCGACATAAGGAAACAACCGCCATCAAATTAAGATCCTGACAAGGATCCCAACTGTAACCACAACACATATGGGTGGAGGGGGAGATCCACGAGTTTGGGTTCATTCCATTTACTGTAAATCACAGTTGGCCACCGAGCAGCACCATAAATGAACAAGTTCTGGCCGACCACAACACAGACTGGTGTGTACCAAACAGAACGGAACCACACATTCCCCAAAGGCATCGGACTCTGAGCGTGAAAACACCGGGCGAACCTGAACGGCGAGCACCGCCGAGATCAGACGGACTCATCACCTTCCAGCAGCTCATCAACCAGCTCTTTAAATCACTGATGTCTGTTGATGGATCGCATCTTAAAAATAACAGAATAACCAGCATTGACAATATTATCTTTCCCATCAAGTCACACTATGAGCACCATTAAGTGCAGAGCCCCCCAGGTTCTCGTTTTTCCATTCGTCCCACCTTCGTCAAACACGGAGCGAACTGGATTTTAATTTTTTATTTTTTTCATCAGGTCTGCAGTTTTCTTTATGTAAAGGCATGAAAGCACATGTAGACTAGATTTTCAGCCTCCTAATAGAAGAAGCCGCAGATGCGCAGAAGAAACAGTGTTTGCTACAGATGCCTTGTGGTATGGTTCACTTTTAGGGTGACTCATTCAGCACACACTTTTCCTCCAAAACAGGCATTCAGCTCAAACAACCTAGAAAGTTAGATGCAAACTTATCAAAGCATAACTTGTCTCATACCATCATGCTAGTTGGTTGCTTGCTGGTTCAGATCCCTCAAGTTGCTGACATTGACAACAGAAAACAGATAGACAGTCAGTTTTGGACTTATTTATGTAGCTCAAATGGGTCAAAATGAGATCAAATTCAAAGTCCTTCTTGAACCGATTGGAGGGATTTGGCAATTCTGAGGGACAGAGGACCTTGGCTTTCACCTTTGGACCCTCTGAGAGTGGGACCACCAAGCAGCCAGAGAAGGAGCACATTGCTTTTGCCGGGGTGCAGGGAGTGATCACATCTTGTAGGTATTGGGGTGTTGACCTTTTTACCATCTGTCGGTGAGGTAATGTTGCACAAGGGAACGTTCAAGTGAGAACATTAGTATGCTCTGAAGGATCATGTGACTGAAGGTCATCACTTGTTGCCTTTAAAACTGAAGAGAGTTCATTCTGAAAGCTTATACAGACAGGCCACGAAAGGTCATAAGCCTACAATGGTCTGAATGCTTCACCTGGAGAGAGATGCAAAATGAAGGCTATCGAGTGTCTCTTTGGCTGGACAGCGGAACAGATGACTGGCCAGACTTCTGTAAGCACCTGCAGCGGTAACCTAACCTGAGACTGTGTCTCCTAAAATATGTGCTCTGCTACTCTGCTATCCGATATCCATCACATCTGGTGCATCCTTTAGGAGACCATGTCTAAGATGTCCTTACCAGGACCTGAACACCTTGGGGGTAAATCAAGGGAAGGAGCAGGAGTTGTCATTTCTTTGTCCAAATGCTGAGCGTTTCATCTTGATGAAGCAGATCTCATATCCCCTGGTCACAATGTGTGTCAAGTTAAAGTGAAAGTATTTTCACCCTCCCCTTTTCCCTGAAGGTTCCCCAGTCCTTGGTTCACATTTTCCTTTGTGGAAAATCCTGGGCACATCAAGTCCTCATTCACAAATTGTTTTTTTTCAATTCACCTAGACATCCACTAAATCCTCTTCCATGTGCTTACTCCAGAACATTCTTCACACCTCACTTCTCAAGCCAGAGCCCCCATTAGAACCTGAAACCATCAAAACCCAATGGTACAAATGCACACACCTCACCAGCTGTCACAAAAAAGCCATCTCCATTCAGTGTTTGCATCTAAAGATGGTCACCTGAAACCTGTTCTACCGATGTGTTGTTTTTGGTCTCCCTGAGCGCTCAACACTGAAAGCACCTTGCTGGAGACGTTCCCTATCAAGGACGGTCAGGATCCTGTCACTGACCACGTTCTCAACCTGGGCATTTTACACCTGGACAGGACAGCCCTTGACCAGGTACACGCAAAAAGGGATGAGCTCTGAAAAGAATGTTCTACTTCAAACCACCACCACAGAGCAGGAGAACTTGTCCTAGATCCAAGTGAACTTTCTGAGGGCTTCACATGCTGCGTTCAAACCGGTGTGTTTGTGTGACATAGATGTCCTTGGTCTTATTTTATCATATAGTAGAATATGGGTCCATCGAGTAAGCAAATTAATTATTATTGCAAATAATCATTAATGCATAAAGACTGAGTATCACATACAGTTGTTTTTGTGTGGTTTTTCTGAAGTGCACAGTAGGCAGTGGCTGAAGAAGTGCGGGTAGACAGGCGTTCAGTATTATAAAGGGATTAATGAACGCAAACTGCCTTGTTGTGTTGTTATGATCACTAACATTAACTACTGAAACAACCGTGTCCGTTTCGATGGGATTTCAGGGTATTTTAGTGTAAAAGCGTGGTTTTTACGGAATGTTTACTGTTGAAACTAAAGGAAGTCCCATCTCCATTTTCCAGCACTTAGAGCCACAGTTCCACATGCATTAGCAACCCCACATGGCTGGGATTATGAGGTTTATCCCACAAACACTGCGAAAGGCCCCCGCGGTTAAACGGAACAAAGACGAGTGTCAGCCTTACATAGGAAGTCCTTTGGTTTGATAAAAAAAAGTAACGTTTGGGATTGGGGGCTCCAGTGAGGTTCGCTTTGTGGCTCCAACACCGGCCAGTGATATACAATGCCATCTGTCCTGAATACTCTTTGCTTATTCGCCGCATTTTAGCCACGCAGCCTCTTCAGCCTCCTATAAAAAAGAAGCAGTCGGTGCAAATACATCTCCAGAAATGTATTTATTTCCAAAAGGCGACGTCTTCATCAAAGTGTCTCCAAGGTGCCTTATGTGTATTCGTATTTAAACTAAATGCCTGCTCCCAGATACGTTTTCTGAGATTTTGTTCACATTCCTTCTCTGTCCGTATTTAGGAGTCGCTTATACCTGTGACCCATCTTATAATCCACCCATTTGTCAAGGTGGGTACAGAACCCGTCTTGCCCACATCGCACTGCAAGGGTTCAAGGTGGGAAATTCTATTCAAAGGGGACATTAAAATACTGCCTAACACTGAAATAAAATATCGGGCGCCTTTCCAAGATCCCTTGCTGTTTTCTCATTTGCATTCATGTTTCTTAGTGTTGATGGTTATTCTGCACAATTTGTTCGGAATATCTGGTTGCTGATCGGCGATCAGCAGCGCTAAGTGAACTGTTTACTTTTCACTGCATGGCAGCATATAATAAAAGCGCTTTGGTGGACTGGCGTATGTTGCCATAACATGCATGAGTTATCACAGACGTTCCTCTGTTAACGTCTGAAGAGAAATTTAAACTGGTAGAGAACTGAGTAACATTTTAACTGCAGCGCCTGAGCGGGGCTATTTGTTCTCCTCGTGGAGTGACGTCCAAGCAGAAAAAACAGGCGTACCTGTGCACGGAAACCACCCTGTTGTTCAAATAACCCATGGCAGTGTCTCCGCTGAGCTGCGCAGAGTTTTGTTCTGGGTCCCACATCGCAAAACAGATGTCTTGGTGAGCGTCCCAGCTGAGAGACCATAAATAATGCTGTCAGGGCCCTGATAGCGCTTTCCATAATTCTTTTCAGAATGTTTTTAAATATTATTTTCCAAGTGGTGGTTTTTTCAGCAGCAGCTCCATCCCTGCATCCAGACACAGGCACTTTGCCATTCAAGCACCTTGGGTTCAGATCTCACCTTCTACTGTAGCACCCTTGATCAAAGTGCTCATCCTGACCTGATGCACTGTTGTTTAAATCAGCGGACCACTGTAAAATTTTCAGATTTCACACATTTATGTCCGGCGTTGTCCGCAATGCCCACTTTGACACCTTGCGATCCACTCTAGACCTTCAAGCAGGCCCAGTTTGGGAGGCTCCAGGGTTTAAAGAGTAACCCTATCAGACCAGCTGGCCCTGTTAACACTGCAATTTCTTAATGCAAAAAAAGAATTAATGCATTAAGTTTTACTCGTGTGGCACAAATGAGCCTAAATCCTAAACCGTCCTTGGTCTTATCCTAAACCATGCTGCAGCCCAGGAGATGTGTTTCAGAAAAATGCACCTCCTTTCCCTCCAGGTTCCTCAACAGCACTTTGGCTTCCCTGCCATTCAAGAGGAAAGAAATGATCCCCCAAACCGAGAGGGCAGAACTCTGGGCCAAACTGGAGAGCTTCTTCTCCAGCAACCGTGTCTGAGTCAGTTAAACATTTACAAGGCAAGTCTGCTTAATGTAAAGGACAGCGGGAATCGTAACCTTACATTGAAACCGTATGTCGATGAGAAATTGCACAACAACCAGTGTGGGTGTTCCAGTCAGATGAACATTGTAATTAAACTACAGATTTAGTGCTGTTTTGCTCACTGACAATAAATTTATTCCAGCTATAAGACTGCTGACTTGACGCAAATTAAATTTGTTAGGATTTTTGGTCGAAATATTACTTTATTCCCGTTTATTTCCACCTTGACTGTAGAACAAGTAGGAACCGCGAAGGTGATAAGACAATGATTCTCAGAAAGTGCATTGATCCCCATGACTTTTACCTCCCTCTCTCTGGGAATGGACGAAAAGAGGATTATTTTATTAATCTCCTGAAAGCCAGGTCACGGACGGGGTTTTCAGCCTCGGTTCGCCAGCCTACGGAACACCACACGATGCACGCACATCTAGCCAAGAGAAACGAACCTGAGGAAGGTCCGCGAGGTGCGTTTGGTGACCGCTCGACAAAAGGACCGATCCGACGACAAACGTGGCTACAGCGACGATATAAGCCGATAAATCGTGACTAGTAAGTAAAACAGGAGCAAGTGGAACAGCCGGTTGGTCACATTCACTAAGTTGAATTCTGTAATGGAGTTTAATGGTTTCGGTAGTTACGGTGCGACTTCCACAGTTGTGCTGGATCAATATCTCCTCGCTGGCATCGGTTTAATTACATTAGCAGCCAATAAAACAAATAAAGTGTCACAGGGAACCAAGAGCTTGCTCAGCTTTCCTCGAGCTGGCTGAATTTGTCCCCCTGCTCCTCAGCAGCCTCGCTGCAGCAGCTGTACCAGTTCCTCCATAAACCCCAAGGTCAAGAATTTCCCAGGTTCCGCCTGAGCGTTTCGCAATTCCTAATGCCTATCGAATTATGTCAAAAAATAGCAACTATTTCACATCAGGGAGCAAACATGTGCACATTTGCCTTCAAATTCACGTCACGTGCGGATAAAATCCCCCACCGAGTCAGCACGCGAGAAAACACCCATCAGGAAGGAACGATGCTCGTTTTTTTTCCGTTTTGGAAAACACCACAGTGCTGGAACAAGATTATTAATAAACATAATCAATATGGGTGTAGAAATTGTTAGAAATTAGTCTAGATGAACGCCAGTTCATTTTATTATAATAAAATATCTCAGATAAGGGAAGGAACACACACACACACACACACTTCTTTCCTCCCTCGGAACTGGAGTGTTGAAGCGGTTAAGGTCCACGGTGAACCTACGAGTGCAGAACACAAGTATATGCCCGCCTCGTGTTTCAACAAAGCCATAAAACCACGTGACACCCGGGTGATAAAACAAGAGCCACGCTGTCCTGGGCCATTTCCTCAACAGCAAAAACGTGGTGGTACCAAATGGCCGAACCCGACACCGAACACAGCGGCAGGATGCTGAGGAGGGGCTCGGCAGAGAAACGCTGTAAAAACAATCACGGGAGGTGGAGGTTGCGGGTGAAGGGGAGGTGGGATAGAAGCTGGCGATGTGCCGGGGCAGATTCCTGGCCTATCTTTGTTTATTCGCTGGTGGTCCCTGTGTGCTCAGCTATCAACATCACATCATGTACTGGAATATTACCAGCTTCCTGCCAGGTCACACTGAACATCAGTCCAACTGTCTCAAAAGTACAGCTTCCTGCCTGCTTTGGACATCCTGGGTGACTTTTCAGGGGGTTGGACATAAGGGTCATCTCCAGAGGTATGGCGTGTACAGCAGTACGGCAAGTGGGCCATACTCTCCAAGTATGCAGTTGCGCCCCTTCTACATTTTGCTCTTTGGACTACTTCTCCTTGTCTGAAGGACATCTCAAATGCTCCCTGTGCTCCCTGTCCCCCGTTGACCAGATTCTGTGTCTGAACTACTCTCCCAGTAAACCCTGCTGCACTACACGGTCATTATTCATAATAATATCATACCCCCATTTCATCTCCCAGGGTGCACTAAGTCACCCTGCAAGTCGGCTCACGCTGCGTTCCTACCGCTCCTTCAAAATTCGCCTCATTTATTATAGAAATGTATATAGTGACCATCGGCACTATATCCACTGTCTTTTATTCACAGCACAAATTCAAAATGTATCACATAATAATTTGTTGATACTGACCAGTGTCCAGCCAACATGCCGGCGGAGGAGCATACAGGTGTATGGGTAGATATACCGTGTCCCCACACCCCTTGAAAGAAGGATGCAGGAACACCAAGGAGTGCCAGGGCGGTTCCCCCGTTACATAAACCAACTGTCAACATCGGAGCTCGAGCGGCTGGCCGCAACTCCCATTCCTGATGATTTCACAGCGTTAATTTTTCCAAACCCCATAATTCAACATATGGCAGACATAATCCATGGTTTAGTCTGGCAATCGACCCTGTTTTTTTAATATATAATACTTCATTCTTTGTTGATCAGGTCTGTTCTTGTCCATCACAGAAACTGCATTTTTTTGCTATAACTCACACCAAGCCTGTCTGCTTCAGTTGTTTGGAAGCTAAGCTAAACAGAAAAATAATTAAAAAAAATAATAATGTGTTACTAGCAACGTGAAACAATTATCTCATTCAAAATTCCTTGGCAAAACATTTCATAGGTTTAATAAAAAAAGTTTTATTATGAAAGCCAATCTATGCGGGCACTGGAATATAACATATTTAAATGAAAACCGACTGCTTTCCTCGGTAAATGTGTTCAAAAGAATGTCAGAAAAAGATGGTAAAAAGGATCATAAGCACTCGCTAACCAAAACTGTGAAAAACAAATGTCAGGTCATAAACTTCGCTAACACAGGATGAAACGGCGGCCCAAGTTCCCAAAAGCCTCACAGCCCCCTGGAACTTTTTTGGGCTCAGCCATCACTGGTCACGCATTATTTCCATAATACAATATCATTTAAACTATTTCTCTAATTGTCCGTAGGCTCTTACAGCTCAGGCTTTCGACATTTAAACAAAGGTCCCCGTGCTCACCGGACGTCCGTGAGGAGGTGTTGCTTGTGCTTCTACTCACTTGTTGGTCAATGAGTGTCTCTCAGCGAAAAGGCTCTCGCAGGTTTGAGACCCAGTGGGGTCATGGGTGGCGAGATTTTATGGAAGGGGACGAATTTGGGGACCAGAGGTAGCTCAGCAGTTACAGTTGCTGCGTTGGGACTTTTCTCGAGAAAACAGACAGAGGTTCGGTCAACATCTCTTGCTGTCCTGGAGTGGGCTACCTACCCTGAGGGGACAGAGTAAAAATGACCCTGCTGTATAAGTCACTGAAAGTAGGTTATCGTTGTTAGTTGCTTTGCAGAGAAGCACTACCTGAACCACTAAGATGTGAGTATGACAATCCTGATCAGACTGTTATTTGGTTGGTTGAACCCTTTACTGAATATCCTGCACTGTCATTTGCATAGTTTCCAGCCTAGAATTAAAGGTCCAGACTTCCAGTCTGAAAGAAGCAGCTGTGGGCAACTTTTCCAGCTCCTTGAGCAACGGTCCAGCATCGCATCAGTGCGCAGAGAATCAACATGGGAGAAGCATTTGCTCCTTGTTTCGCTCATCATTTCATCTCCAGGTTCAAGAAGAAGCAGATGTACACAGGGGCTTTGTCCCCAAACGCCCTCCAGACCACAGGTCCCTACCTGCAGGGGTCTCTTCCACAACCCCAGTACCTCCCCCTCTGTCTAAGAAGCAAACATCACCCATCAGAGTAATAGAGTAATTTGGGCACATAAAAAGCGCAAAGCTTTTCTGGAAACAAGAACAAGAGCAGGGAATAGATGGATTAAGAATTTTCTGAAACCTAAAAACAATGAGACAACAGATGCTTTAAATGGGAGATTTGCGTAAATGCGGTACCTTTCAGATGAGAGTGCAGGGTTTACTGAGCTGTTTAAGTGTCTTCTCTGATCATTCACAGCAACCTGGAAAGTGTCCCTGCAAGTCACATCGACGGTATCTTTTTCACAACACGCTCCAGCTGCTGACTCACTTGTCCACACTTCTCCCCGGTAAATGACGGTAGGCCTTGCTCTGTCGCCGTGGTATAACAACGGCGAGTGCCATCCATAAACCGCACTGCACAATGACTTGTGGGTTTTACTCATCAAGGCTGTCATAAATCTTCACTGGATTCTCCTCAATCCCTGCAAAGGTACATTCCATGAAGCCAGTTTTACTCATCTTGTCTCTGTGTGCATATAATTCATGCTGCATCTTTGCCAGCAAATGGAGCAGATCCATCACGAGGAACTATGGAACCCAAGTTGGCTGGAGCTCCGTAAAACCCCTTGTGAAAACAAGAGATTGCTGCCAGGGGAGTGAGGCATTCAAGGATAGCTTTGGCCAGGTTAACTCAGGTGCCTCGTGCGGCAGTTACCGTTAAAAAAACCATTAACAACCGCAGCATACTAAAATGAACTCGCCTCTTGAGTCATTGCTGGATGCTTTCGAGAAGCGGACGTTCGTGCGGGAGGTTTCTGTGAAGGGTGAGCGATTGTACCACATTCGTTGAACATACGAAGGACGTTGAGAAACAGTCAGAAACAATGTACAGCAAGAATGCAGCTTCTAGTCTAAACAGCAAACATCCCAACCGTTCCGTGACAAGCAGAAAAACAAACGCAATCTGTGTTTAATGCGCAAAAGCTGACTCTTCTGATGTCCAGCCGCTGGAGTTGATTTCAGAAAACAACTTTGACAGTAAGAGAAAAGGAGGAGAAGGAGGGAGTCCTGGTCTTACACATACCCCCGAGTCACCCATCCAGTGTCCCCACTCTTGCTGAGGTCACCCGTTGTCGCTTTGACCTACACCAATAATTCACTGGGTTCAGGTCCGAGGAACATGTGTTAACTTGGTTCTAAAATCCGCATTAGAAGAAGAGGTAGGAAGGCAAAGAAAGAAAAAAACAACACAGCATAGAGTTATTATTGGAAACAAATGTAAAAGATGGAAACAAGGCTGAGGGAAATCACAACAATATGATACCACCGATTTTATTCTGAATCACCACAGCCATTACATGGCATTACATACCCCAGGCCCGCCTTACCCTCTTTGTCTTTTTTTTTTTACTCTGCAAAAAAACAAGCCGTCCACGTGAGTCACGGCTGCTGCCATCCTGGGTTCCGGGCCTAAGCCAATCCAGTTCATGGGCAGCACGCTCCCATACCGGAGAGTTGCTCCACAGGGGCCTCACCCGCTCCCAAATTTGGTGAGAGCCCACATGGATTAGTGGTTGGCAGGGATGAGCCCAGTGGACCAAACAGGGAATAAATGCGCCGGTTTATTTCCCTGGCCAGCTGCTAAAAAGGGCCCCGGGTGACCCTAAGAAGTACACCCAATTCATTTGTCACAGGGGATTATTAACCTTTCAAAGGGGAACGTGGACCGTGACATTGACTTAGCCGGGTCAAAGGAGAGAACGTACCTCAAGATGTGACTCTCAACATTTTGAGGGGTGTTGAGGTGTAGAGGTCTGGATCAGGGGCAGAACAACAATCCCAGACTTATAAAGAGAAAAAAAAACTAGCTAGTTGAGAATTCCAGACAATTCACCCCATGCGGTGTTGCACTTTATTTGTATGCCATCTGGTCTACTCTGTATCGACTGTACTGTTTTCTTGCCAGACGCCACCTCAACGCTGCATGAGCAACTTGGCATTAAAGTTGCGCTCTGATTACTGGGTTAGTTTGTTCTGTAACACTATGCAATACCGGTTTTAGCAGACTAACATCAGTTAATGTTGAGAAAGTCCTCACGCTTACATTCATCTTCATTTTGAACTTCGACGTGCTGCCGAGCGCAAACGCCTGATTTATGACCTTAAGGACTTTTGGACCCCACCCTTGAAGCCCACCAGAACAACTGAGGTGAGCTGCTTTTGTTTTGCTTGGAGAAAACCCTTCCAAGCCAAACAGTGAAGGAAGCCTCAGCAAAATGCTCTGAATCGAAGCCCATCGAAACCTTGTAAATTCTTCATTAATCAAAGGCAGGCCTTAGCGTCCCTGTAATGTCTACGTCTCTCCAAGGGGGAGTCATTATGATGGGAAGGTCAGCCGGGGAGGTCGAGGGGAAGTTATTTCTTCCTCATCTCTCATGATGAATGACCAGTGATGTCCCTGTCTGAAGATGGAGATCTCTGCCTCCTGCCTGGCCCCTGTCAACATGCCCAGGAGAGTCTGAGAGGAAAAGCAGGGAGCTTCTACATTTTTCCGCAGTCACCTTCGCTGTCAACACCTTGCAATGTCCAAGAACTAAACTTCCACACAACCGCTTCTAGTCTCCTGTGCCGCACGTTGAGGTCCTGATCCACTGGGCACCACACACATGTGACTCGATGTTAATCCTTTCTCCCCTCTCAAAGCAAAAGGCTCAATTAGAGCCTCAGATTTGGTCTTAATCCCCTGTTCTTTTTGCATTTCAAGGAAGTCGCTCTTTTTTGAGTTGAACGGCCAAACACAGAAATCTAACTGTTAATCACTAAAGCGCTTATGTTGACTTACTTTTAAAAAATCGAGTCTGGGTTTCGGACAGGAAGCAGCTAAACTCATTACCGGAGCAAAGTTGTCCCCAACCAGAAGGTAGAGCTTAGCTTGTTTCAACATTTGTCACTCAGGGTTGAGTTTCAACAAACTAGAACCTCCTGCTGTCCACTACTGGGATCAGTGCCTGGCGAAGCCAAAAATGTTGATGACAAGTCCAGGACAGCTCTCCCAGTAGGCCGTAGAGACACCACACAAGGACGGCTGATGGAAAGGAAGGGTGTAGGTGGGATGAGGGGTGGGGCAAGGCACTTACCAAACTCACTAGCACACAAGTGCTCCAGGATAGCTTCTGTTTTCATGCCATTGTTGCATGGTGGGCAGGCAGTTGAGGAACCTGTTGGGATGATAGTGAGAGAGAATGAGAGGGAAAGAAAGAGGACATTGCTGGGGGACATTGGATACATTCAGTTTATGACCAGTCACTGGCTTTGAATTCAAAATTGTGCGTCTAATAGGAAGTGCACTTTCTCTGCTGGGTTCTGTGGCTTTCTGTACACTGTGCACATGAGAGCTATGGCCCACCATGCCATGTTGGCACATCCACCCATTCAACCGTCATGACATTCTCTGACATGATGGACGTGGATCCGCAGTTCACTATGCACCCACATTCTCTTGTGCAACTCCGAATGTTTACATTAGTAGTCAGGGGCATTTGCCAGTTCAACACAACTGTTCCGGCACAGACATCTCAGCCTAAACACTTCTGTAAAGCCACGATGAAGTTACTGTAATTCTGTAAGCATCTCTGTGGTTGTGCAACGCTGGGATGAGCGCAGATAATAACCTGGGTCCGGACTCTGTTCCACCATCAGCACAGATCCGGCACTCAGCGAAAGCCCACGCAGAAGGTGCTCCTTCCTGGTCCACCATTAATGTGCCAAGCCTTTGTTTAGAAGACAGAGTGACACACTCTAACACACACCACTGTTGTACGCTCTTATCCATCTACCGTAGTGCAGTTGGGTGTTTCATACAGCTTGCTGAGGAGCACAGCAGTGCTTCATATGGACCTGCAGCTTTTTGGCCCATGAGTCAGTAATCATAGCATGATTTAGAGGTAAATCTGATTTTGAGAACCATTAATGTGCGGCAATATTCTTGGAGTTGGTGAATCCCACAAGAATGCTGAAACCCCAGCTCAATTGGAAGCTCGGGACAAACAGAACCAGACGCGTTTTCTTTGTTCCATTACAAGAATCACATAACATCGTATCGGTCTGAGGACGGTTCTGCCAGTCACGCCCTCTCTCTGCCTGTCCGGATCACAACCAAGCCACTGGAAGAATCGAGCAGGGCCTGGTTTTTGTCTCAGTGGGGGTTCAGCTCTCCCTGATGCGCCTGCTCTTCCTTAGAGGCTCTTGCAAAGTAAAAAAGAAAAAAAGAAATGCAGCAAGATGGGGGGCAGCAAAGGGACAGCAGAGGGGTTGTGGGGGAGAGGTTTCCCTTAAATAGCCAAATTATGCAAGGTCCACTTTCAGTTTGGGGCGGGGCGTCACTTTAACTTTATGCCTGGGCTGAGCGAGTCATTGTCGGCAGAGTGGTAAAGACATTTGGGCACTAAACAGCTGAATGAACCCGCAAAACCTGCCCCAGTTAAGGCAACATACTGTGTGACAGACTGACAAATGGTCTGCTGAACACTCAACACCAACAGAAGCCGGTGCTTTTTCACAGGAAAACTTTCCTTGCATTCTGACTTTTATTCACACGTATTTATTCATTCAGCCAGTCTCTAGCTAGGATTCAAACTGACTTACCTGGGCTCACCGGGGCCCCACGACGATTAGACTGTATTTACCACTGTCGTTTATTGGCCTTTTTTTAAATTTATTTTAGTTATTTATTGTCGTGTATTCAGAGTCTGTAGCTGCTGTACATCGAATTTCCCTGCAGGGACCGATAAAGTTCTGTAAGGAAGCACCTTAATCTGTTGAACGCACTTTTGTTTGTTGCCTTGGAGAAAAGTGTGTGGTGAAAATAAACGTATCGTATGGAGGGCTTTTCCCCAGGAGCAGGGATTTGAACCCATGCCGTTCAGGGTGATGGCATGAAGTTCGGGGGGGGGGGGGGAGACCTTTGCTGCAGGCCTCTTGAGCGGCATCCTAAACGGCTTCTGTACGGAACCCATCTTTGTAAAATCGGGTTCAAGTTTGGCTTTTAAGCTGGAGAAACTGTGAATCTGATGTGGTAGGAAACAGGAGCCAACGAGATGGAGCAAAAACAGTACGAACGGCAAAGCTGAGAAAGGGCAAAATGAGAGCGTTTGCGTTCTTCGCCGCTCGCTTCGACGGCGCCGGGGCTCCCAAGCGGGACGTTGTTGCAACCTGAGGAGGAGGTGAAATCTGGCAGCTACTTCACAGCTCTAGGCACTGCAATAAAGCAAGAAGCTTACAGAGGCACAGAAAAAAAAATAAGTGCCGGTTATCAACGGCGCTTTTGTGCTGTGCATTTGAGAACAAGAAAAACGGCATCTGTTAGCGTCACCTGTCTGGGGGAAGACAGGGGACGTCATCCTGCTCCACCTTCCTCGCAGGTGAGCGAGAACCTTCGCGGCTGGACAACTGCCGCCGGGGAGCTGCGGGTTCGAGGCCCGGGAGGCACATTTCAGCAGGACGCTGAACTTAACTTGTTCCAGTAAAACACGGAGCTGCACAGCGGAAACACTGGGTGTGAGCCTATAAGAAAGTTCTGGCACTACATAACACGGATGGAATGTGCCGACATATGGCAGCTTGTAGGAGGAAGATGTGGAAATGGGCAGACGGCTAAAAAACACATGAATAAACACACACAACCCGAAAACAGACACAGGCGGACCTGCGCGGGGACACACATGCTAACAAGCTAATAAACGTGTGCAGGTGAGACGCGCCGCACGCGAGCACAGGCGACTTTTCCGCAAAGCGGCCGCTTTTCAGCCCGGCTCATTAATCACCGCCGTGTCAGAGCGCCAGGCACAGCATGGTGGCGACGGAGAGGCCTGCGGCGGGGCGGTTTTCCGGCCACGGCGCTCGGCTCGAGCCGACAGCTCAGCGGGACGGACGGGCACGTCGTCCTCCCTACCCACCTCTGTTTGGAGAGACTCGCGCGGGAATCGACCTCAATCACACGTTCGCCGCAGTCAGCTTGCGACTCGCTGGCCGCTAAATGCGATCTGAGGTCATTCACCCGGAGCCCACCGACCACACCAAGCGCTTTGGCTCCTGTAAAACGGCCACTTTCACGAGCGCTAAAAAACCAGCACCCACTGCTCCAGTGAACTTATTCACATGGAACGTTAAACCTCACAATTCCGTTTTTCAAACTCAAGGAAAAGGTCGTAAAACATGCATGGCTTACGGTTTCGCCCTTTATAGGCAGCGGAATATTTGCCGCAGAAGCTCAAAGAAAAGAGTATTTTATTCAGAGGAGCTTTAGGCAAAACTGGGCTTGTTTGTGTACCATGACCCATTACCAGCTCCTTAGCAGCAATGTCACCTACTGGTCATGGTTGACCTCAGGAGAAGGTGGCAATGAACCATTACTGAAATGGCTCTGAGGGGTTCCGTTGGGGTCACAGTGTCCTTCCACACGGAGTGGGAGGAATTTAGAAGGTGAATTGGGTGTGAATTGGACACGGAGCTCTGAAGACCATACGCAGAGGCTGGAGGACTTTAGCAGGGTGAGACTGAGAGGAGTCAAGGAATGGAAGTCAAACACTGGTCACCAGCAGTCGTCAGTCACGCTTCTACTGAAATGATCTGCTGGTGGAGGTGGAGCTGCATGTAGATGGCTGTAGAAACAGGACTACTGAACAAAGATAACATCTTCATCGTCTCTATGGCTTCTTTCCTAGGACATAGTTTAAATTAGAAGATGGTTTCATGGTTAAGGCACTAGGACTTGGGACAGAGTTGTGGTTTAGATTCCAAATGGGGAATTATTCTTTCCAGTTAAATATCTTGGACAGCTTAGTTAGTTTCAGGATCTTCTCCCATACAGCTGTAGTTGTATAAATGGAGGAAAAAACAAATTTATGAATTATGTCATTTGCCATAGATGAGTGCCAACACAGAAATATAAAACGTAAGATTTTCCTCAAATGTAATTTATAAGGAAAATGAGCTGTACTTTATTATATTCCATTATTATTCAGTTTCACTATGCTATTCCATTACTGAATATATTATTACTTTCTTCAGGTCGCCTGTTGGTCCAGATTCATACAGAAGTGACACTTGGGGCGGAAAAGAGCTTTAAAAAAACCAGCTGTCGACAAATTCTTTCTGTTCAGATTTACATAATTTATAACCCACTTATTCCCCCCTTTGGTTTGCTAAAATAACACGTTAAGCTTTGAAAACATTTCCTGGAGGTTTCAAAGTGTTAAGAAGACATCTGACTTGAAAGCAGCAGCCTGAACGTTTTCCCCGCGTTTCAGGCGCCGACAGTTAACATCAAGTCATGAAAAGCGCAGCTCTTTTGGGAAAAAGTCGGGCCTCGTAAATCTTCAGAATCTGCCCCTGGATCCGCTGTCTTTTGCCATCTGAGGGGTAACTGATCCTGAGTAAAGCAGCTTTTAGGGTTTTTCCCTGGGTCATTTGGGACGTGTGTCACAGACGGCACAGAGGGACCCCCCGAAGGGCTCTTAGCACTAGCATGCCGTTAGCATAACGTTAGCTTATCGCACCAGATCACCATGTGGCCGTGCAGTGGTGGGGAAGGCGTTACCTCCAGTTCCTGTGGGAACCAAAATCCATCCTGCAGAGCATTACTCTTGGCCATTCATGTTGGTCCACCTCCAACCGAATGATGTGGACAGGAGCTGGTTCTGGGGTTTCATCTCAGGCAAAAGCAACGGTAAGCTTCCGGGTTGGAACCCGAGCACCTATCACTGCAACTATGGTATCTACTTTTGTATCTGCCAGAACGGACTCTTTGTACCTTCATGGCCAAGTATATTCACCACCTCCTTCCCCAACTGACCATAGCATCTGCACACCCTCGATCTCCACTGAAAGCTGAATTTACGTGAACTGCTCTAAACTGTTCTGTTGGTCTTCAGATGTTGAGTTTTCGTGGATTTATTCAACATTTCTATATAACTGAGGGATGTTTACATTAAGAAGACACTGTAACCATTTCTAGCGTCCAATCCTCCGTTTTCCATGAGTCACCAGAGCCACAAAAGCAGAAACGAGTATCAGATGATGGGAAAAGAGATGGCAAACCTGCCCCGTCCACAAAGCAGGAAACAAAACAGGAAAAGGCTTGTTTTATTGCTTATGAAAACAACTTAATTGACGTGTGATGTTGATTCCTACCACATAACAAGTGAAGAGCGACATAGGAAACGATCAAATTTTTGGTTGACTCCTCAGTAAGCCAAACAGCTCTGTTTGATGTGCTTGCAAAAGTCCTCAACAACAACTAAACAACAATGTCCTCTGCGCCGAACCCCAGATTTTCCTTTTCCTGGTCTTCTGCGAGGCGGGGGAGGGGCACCCGCTTTACAAGAACATCAGGGCTTCATCCTCAACTCATTAACTTGGTAATGAAATGCAGACCTTGTGTGGCATCCAGTTCAGCAGCACCAGGTCCTCGGTACCCAACGGTGCAGAAACAAGGTTGACGGCAAGACCTGGACTCAACCAAAACACGCAACCACAAAGAGAAAAAAGCATAGCAAACTTCTCGAGAGCTTCTCCAGAGTTTACCAAACCTCGCTGTATGGGAATGACTACCAGCTGCCTAGATAACAAACATGGGATTGGATTCAGATGAAGCTCACAAGGGGAATAATAAAGTTTCCAAGAGGCCTCGTTGTTTTCTGCCAAACGCAGCCGGACTAAAACAACCATTTAATAGCAAGATCAGCAACATGGTCATGAACACCAGGCATCACCACATACATGGTCTTCAAAGGACCGTGGTCTTCTCAGCATCCCTTTCCTCAGCACCAGGCCAGGAGGGTCATTTTAATTTTCTTGTCAGCTGGTGTTCTGACAGGGAAATGACCACGGTAATTTAACACTGGGGACAAATGCTTCCAGAAGGACCCCCTTTGCGCTGATCTGCCCAACACCTGAAACCCAAGTAACAGGCGCAACCTGGAGGACCATTCGGGTCTCCTGATGGGGGGCAAGAGTTAGACCTTACGGCAGTCCATGTTGAAGGTGTATCCTTCGCAAAAGTGCCTGTAAGTTATGCACGTTTATCCCATTTTTTGTAAAATGACAGAAATACGATGCATCTCACCGTGGTTTACGTGGCAGAAAATGCATCAGCTTGACTGTGTTCAAATTCCTGTTGTTGTATTACTTTTAAATACTGTCGATGGGTTCAAACCTCCCTGTATTCAATATGATGCGGATCGAGTGGCAATTGACACCATGAGGGGAAAAGACATCGCATTATACGTTGCTAATAAAATAAACATTTGAATCCCTGCTTTTCATTAATGCAAACCACAGATTAATAAAGATGCGCAATACAAAACAACATAAATCTGTCCTGCATGCTGCATGACGTTCACTGTGCAAAGTCCCTTTTGCAGCTTTTCATATCAGGAAAGTGAGAGAGATTTTAAGCATTTGATCATACTTTTAGAAATGACAACTTGAAAGCATCATCTTTGCTTCCTGTATGTTTAAACCCCCCTTTTTATATCACTTTTCAAAGGCTTTGATGACAGGGACATTTAACTTGAAGGACTGGCACTGCAAAATCAACAGGGGTGAAATAAAGAACAATATTATAATAACAATTTATTATTTAACAATAATAACAGTATTATTATTAACAATAAAAATAAACCGTATTTTAATCTCTGCATTTCGGGTGAGTACTTTAAAAAAATTCAGCCTTTTGAGTCCAACAACAACATCAAATTCACTTTAACGCAATTAATTGTCCTCTTGCAAAGTGTCGCTATTAATTAAGCACATTTTAATATCGACATATATTATAATTTTATTGAAATAATGGGTGTCGCATGCCAGTTTGCACTCGGACGTGGAGGGGGGGGGGTCTCCTTTACCTGTTGGTTTTTGGGGATCGGTGGTGTTGGTCATCACGGCGATGCACGGGTCAGCCTCCGGGAACTTGTCGCAGGCCAGCATTTCAGGCCAGGGGAAGCCGTAGGACTCCATGATGGGCGAGCAGGCGTCGCGCACCTCCTTGCACAGCCAGCGGCACGGGAAGATGGGGGTGTCCAGGCACACGGGGGCGAAGAGGGAGCACAGGAACACCTGCGTGTTCGGGTGGCACTTCTTGTTCACCAGCGGCACCCAGCTACCTGCCTGCTGCCGCACCTCGGCCATAATCTCGTGGTCCAGCAGGTTGGGCAGCAGCATGCTTCTGTAGCCCACGTTGTGGCACAGGTTCAGGTCAGTGGGGATGTCCACGCACTGCAGCTTCTTGCTATGCCCGTGCCCCCAGAGGTACAGATCCGGGGCGTTGTGGTCAGAGGCCAGGACGAGCACCGACTCCAACGCGAGGGTCAGCGTCAGGGTCAGGGTGAGGAGGGCAGGCCTCCAGCGCAGGGAGGACACAGGGGGGTGCTCCATTGCTGCAGCAGCAGGACACAGACAGGGAGAGAAGGAGAGAGTGAGCGGCTCACGGTTCTGCGCTCGGTCTGCCCCCTCCGCCACCCGGTGTGGAGAGGGCTCGGGTCGCTGCACGGCCGTCCCGGCACCGAGCTGCCGCCACTGCCCCGACTCGCGCGCACACAGACACGCACGGCGTCTCACACACCCACGCTCGTACTGCGCTGCTCCGCCACCGCTCAACTGCCAAGACCAGGCTGAGCCCCGGGAACAAGAGGAGATCCCGAGCAGCAGCTCAGCCAATCAGGGCGAGCCTTTCGGTCCACCGCTGTCGCTCAGAGGACGTGCGTGTGGGTGTGTGTGTGGGTTTCATTAACAATTAGTCAAACAATTATCAGTACAAACTACTGAATTGTTTTTTATAAATCCACTACATAGATGACTGTATATATTGATTTTACAATATATGCAACTGCAGGCAGAGACCTGTACACTATATACTAAACTGCATGGTGGGTCAGAAATCATCCTAGAAGCAATGGGTACAAGGCAATGAAACTGCCCCTGTACCGGGGGGATCACCAGTCCATCACAAGGTGACCCCCCCCCCACACATGGCAATTTGGAGTAACTGGTTAAGCTGAAACACATGACATTGGACTGTGGGAGGAAACCCACACAGACACAGGGAGAACGTGCACTCCACACAGACTGAGCTGGATTCAGACCCACACCAAATTGGCCCAGGGGCTGTGTGACAGCAGTGCTACCCGCTGAGCCGCCTGCTAAACTACACGCTACGCAGTCAGCTACATATTTAATGAACATATATACTAAATTGTGCATCATGAAGTAAACTGTGTAACTGTACTGTGTGAATCGGGTTCGGTTTCCCTGATTATGACTGCAGCAGAACAGACTCACAACTACACAGCGCATCAACACACCGTCAACACTGTGCTCACGATCCCCAGGACCCAGGTGGGGTCAAGACCCAGTTGTGTTCAGAGCTCCAGTGCTAGTGGTCACTCACCTCGATTTGCTTTCCTTCTGGGGTCCCACTGTGCAGGTCCAGATGGTCCAAACACCTCAGAGTCTCAGAGCCAGACCTCCTCACAGCTCAGTCAAGGACCCTCAGCTGGGGAGACTTGCAGAGCTGTGAAGGCTTTGAAGACTTGGAGAATGTGGTGGAGCTTGAAGAGTGTGAAGAGTTTGTGGAACTTGAGGACTTGGTGATTTGGAGTGGAATGCAGATGGAGAAAGGAAAGGAGCAGGTCCTTCTGGGAAGGGGTGGCTCTCTCTCTCTCTCTCTCTCTCTCTCGCTCTCTCTCACTCACTCTCGGGATTTTGGCTTTATTGCTTCCATCCTCCTGAGGCACGAGGTTTGAGTGTGAGTCCAGGACACACACCACACACCAGGGGGGCAGAAGAGTGAACTGACATCTCTGGTTCTCCCTGAAACACACTACACCGCACCAAGTCTCACACACATAATAAGAAATGCACGCATTTGTGATTAAACAGAATTTCGGGCGCAATTAAGACCCATTTTTAAAGCCTAAATCTGGTGTAACATCTTACTGTTTCTCAGTTTAGCTGTGATCCTAATTTGTATATCAGTTTAACATTTGTAACTTACTCACTTTTAGTTTTAACACAGCGGTTTTGCAAGAAAACGTACAAGTGTAGTTTTTCAATGGAATAAGGCCGGGGTGTGTCCAGTGTGCAGCCTTCACTTTTTACACCATTTTTACAGCATTTACTGCATTCCTTCACAACACGCGTCTCTCAGTACACCACACGACACGGCGCTTTTAATAAACAGAGAAAAGCCAGCGTTAGCTTGGACATTAGCAATGTGGTATTAATACAGGGAATACAGTGGGTCTTCGTAACGTACCTGAGGAGAGAGTTATAATAGCAGGCAGGAAAATATCCTAAGTCTGTCACAAAATACGGAAGACAATGCAGCAAAGTTGGACTTCAAGTATTCCTCAAATAATAATAATAATAATAATAATAATAATAATAATAATAATCAAAGATGAGGTTCCAAACATGGACCAAAGTTTCTCCCCAGCAGATGTCATCCACAGTTAAAGTTGATTTTATTCTTAACTGAAATGATGAAAATAAATTATTGTACCTTACATTTAGTATAACTGCGTTATAATTTATACACATAATAATAATTTGATGTTTTCTTTGTTACATTTGATTTTATTCTGGCCCTGTTTTATTGGCTTTGGGGTGGGCGAGACATTTAGCACTAAACAAACATTAAAAACAGTGATTGAAAATAGGTCCGGTGATCAGTGTGTCATAGTGGTGGCTCTGAAAATTGGTGAAGTTGCACAAGTTTAACTGATTCTCCAGCTTCTGGAAGATGCATGAAGACAAACTATAGTTCCAACTTAGATTCTCTGGTATTCTCTGAGGTTTTCTCATGCGCTTTCAATTTTCTAACACGAACCCTAATTTTGACCGGAAATGGTTAAGGGCATGAAAATGAAAAACAGACATTGCTGAGTAGCTGCGGTATATTTGCATTGAACCCCAGCAGACGTTTCCTGTTTTTTTATTGTCCTGTCTGTGCTCAGCCGTGTGCTGGAGCTGATAACACTTCCTGGGGGGTGAAAAAGAAAATATGACACCCCCCTGTTTGCTGAGGTGTGTTTGTGGGGGGGGGGTGGTCAGGTATGACTGCCCAATGGGGGGAAGCTTAGAAGTTAAACCACCCTGCGGAGACACTTCTGCTAGGACTGTGAATCTATATTACAATAATAATAATAATAATAATAATAATAATAATAATAATAATAAAGTGATCTTTTGGTTAAAGCAGGTTTAAACAGGGGTCGGAAGGCCCGCAGAAATGACGTTGCTCCCTGTGCTTCTATAGGACCATCAGGCCACCTCTGAGACTGTGTGTAAGAAGTGGTGTCTGGTGCTCTGTTCCATTTCCACGCATCTGCCCCCCCTCATGTGCGGACTCCTCCTCACAGGAAAGAGGAAGCGGTGCCAGCGTGTTTCCCAAATGGACATGAGGCAGGGGCTGCGGCACGCGTTCACCAAACGCCCCATCTCACCGAGGAGAAAAGACTGAATGACTAAATGGAACACAGCAATAAAACGGCACAGGAGAGTTTGTGCACTATTATTATTCATTTATCTGACACTTGTTGAAAGCCTCTTACAGTGTGAGGTTCATACACTAAACCTCTTGCACTGATTTATCCATTTCTATAATTTTCCCACCATTCAGGGTCGCCATCCACAGAGTCATTTAACAGTTCTCACTCCAACACCATTCTGATGTCAACTACCCAGGGCAAAACCACTGTAACTGTACTATCCTACCAGTGATCCGTACCTTCCCACTGTCCTTGTGGAAACCCAGGCACGGGCCACCTCACATGACACGTCAACCCGTATCTGTGGGTCTAGACCATGCTGGTGGCCTGTTTCAAATGGAGGTTTATCTTCTCGATGGCATCACACTCAATGGTGTCCCTGTATGAGTACTTATCACAGACATATGATGGAATATAAAGTCACTAAACAGGTCCACCGAAGTGAACAAGAACCTGAGGGATGATGCGCAGGACTGTGCAACACACAGGAGCAGGAGTATTTGGAATATCTTTTGGTTTTGTTCTTATTTGCCTCCACCTGTCTGATTGTGTTATTGATAACAATCTGGAATCCGAGGTCTCGACACCCAACTATGCGGGGGGTCTAAACAACATACAGTCCTTCTTGGTGGCCCCTCCAGTTGGGACATGTCAGGATACAGAGGACACAGACTAGATGAGCTTGGTTTCAGGTACAGTTCCTTTTACCACACTGGCACTGTACGTCAGTCTGGGTCAAAATACGGCAACAAAGGTGTGATACATCTACACTTGCCAGCTCCAAAATGCGCCCTTTATGAAAATGAGCAAAAACAAATATATAAAAGGAACAACACCTGCAATGGCTGATATTTTGGGATGAAATATGTGAGGAAGCCATAGACATCTAAACACCATTTTTTCCCCCAAACACATAGTTTTCCTGATTAATGCAATTTTTCTCTACAAAACACAGGTTTCAAAATTATTGCCACCCATGACTAATATGACGTGAAGGCTCCCCTGGAGGGAATAACAGCTCTCAACCTCTTGCTGTAATGTCGATAGAGGAGACTGGATCTCGGCCCACTCCTCCATGCAGAACATTTTTGCTACTGAGATGGCAAAACGTTTCCCACAACCATTTTGGTCTCAATTAATGTTTCGGGTCATTATCTTGTTGAAACGTCCATCTCCTGCCCGAGGCAACCAGGGTTTGACCGAAAACATCCTCGTACTTTGTGGAGTTCATGGCATCGATCTGACGTCTGGACACTGGCAAGCAAAACAGCCCCAAAGCACCAGCGACCCACCACCACATTTTACTGTGAGTGTAGCTGCTTTCCCTTCTATTCAGTCCTCTTTCATTGCCAAAGGTGCCAAGAAGAAAATGCAAGATTCCACCTGCAGTTCCACTGACATCTGGCAGGTGTTCAGGTGTTGCAGTTTGTGGGTCGGCTTCAGTAAGAGCTTCTTCTGCACCACCCTTCCAAACAGCATGTTGACATGAAGGTGGCGTCTACCAGAAGATCTTGGAACTTGACCCCAAAACTCTCATCCCTGGTTCCTTCTTTCCTCCCTCATCATCCTCGCTAAGCGTTGGGTCAATATGCTCCTCCATCAATGTTCCATTGATGTTTCATTATTCTCCTCACTGTGCTAAGTGGTACTTCCAGCTGTTTATGTATTTTGATATCTATTAGTTGATCTGTGTGGGTCAACAACCATCTGCAGCTTTTCAGCTGAAGGATTGTGGGTTCTACCCACGGTGATGAATGACAGGGATTTTACACGCCTGCAACCTCATATTTATACAGTGGAGAAACAGGAACGGCTGAAAAGCAGCATTACGGTTCCTGGAGACCGAGACCAGCTAAAAAGCATAGAATTTCATAACAGATGCCACTTTGTTTAGTTTTATTTTAAATAGTCCTTGGGGACGCCAATAATTTTGACACCTATGTTTGTGCAGAAGAAAACTGTTCTACTCCATAAAATGTTTAGTGTTTGAAAAATTATTGCATTAAAATTATATAGCATCACCATGTCAGTATAACTCACTGTAAGCACTGTTTATTTTATAGATTAATTTTTGCTCATTTTCACAAACGGTGCCAATATTTCTAGAGTTTACAGTGTATGTTATACAGCTGAATAGACAGTGATTAAAGTGCATATTTGCTCAGACTTTCGGGGATTTTGCATCTGCACCCTGGTCAGAAGTGGAGTTGCTCAACCATCAATCTGTCGGCTTCCCCAGATTCAACAGAGCGGCGCAGGGAAACCAGGAATAGGTTCAACACTGAATCAGATGTCGAAACACACATCACACTGTCACGCCGTGAGCCAAAATGTGTTCGCAGAGGGCGATGAAAACCCTGAGACCCCAAGGCGCGCCTCACGCGGAGCAGAGTCGGGTTTTTAAGTGGGTCCCCTGGCGACGGGTGCCGGGCCCTTCTTACAGGCCAAATATGCAGCTTTATTTATTATTACATTCGCTGACCAGCACAAGTGTCCGAGCAAAAGAAATAAAATGATTTAAAATGATTTAAAATGAAGTATCTGCATTCCTTAAGGAGAGTAGAGCATTGAGATGATATATTACCCCTCCTGGTTATCCCAGCGGCCCCTGCGAAACGTGCCAGACCCCTAAATCTGCTGTGGGTGTGGGGACGCCAGTGTCCTGGGGACTGGAGTGATCCATCAGACAGGCTGCACAGCTGGGCGGGAAACGCCAGTCTCGAAGCCCCAAATGCCAGTAGTGTCCAGGTTTGAACGCTTGAGTGTTGAAGCCAAAACTCGGACATAGGAAGGTCTGACGCAGGACGCCCCGCTCATCACCCCGAAAGGTCGGCCTCTGACTAGAGGAGAGGATTCACCTACAACAAGGATTTCTGTAAGATGACTGAACATCCCCCAGATTCCCCAGGTGATTTATTCATGGCTTTAGTAACCAGGGTGGTTACTATTCTGTGGGGTGGAAATGTGACACACACACGCACACACACTCTCTCACTGAGGTGTGCTCTGACATTCTGGTGACACTGTACGAATTTTTCAAAAATTATTTCTCAGCACTGGAGTAGTTTTTATTCTTTGCATTTACTGGAGGTCAATATAGCACTAGTTTCAGAGTTTTTTTACTACAAAATTTCAAAATTTACTCCTGAAATTTTGCTGAAGTAGCACAGCAAGTGGCATCTGGGCTGTTTGGGTGTGGGTTTGAANATTCTTTGCATTTACTGGAGGTCAATATAGCACTAGTTTCAGAGTTTTTTTACTACAAAATTTCAAAATTTACTCCTGAAATTTTGCTGAAGTAGCACAGCAAGTGGCATCTGGGCTATTTGGGTGTGGGTTTGAATCCTGCTCACTCTGTGTGTGTGTGTGTGTGTGTGTGTGTGTGTGTGTGTGCTGGGTCACCCTGCAATTTACTGCTGACCCATTCAGGGGTAGTTTCATAGCCTAGTGCCCAGTGATTCAGGCATAGGATCCTAAACGCTGAGACCCCGACCAGGATAGATCACTGAAGGCAGGATGAATAAAATTTTGCAAGAAAACAAATGATACTATTCATTTCTTCATTCTCTCTCTCTTTATTAATGCCATAGAAACCGAGTAGTACATGTTGAAACAATAAAATCGTTACACAGAAGAATGAACATCAGCACCAGTCCTGCCCTTATTGGCATGTAGGCTGGTTGGTATCAGAAAGCTACTAAGTGTTAAATCTTGAATTTCTCCAGTGAATAAAAGACACTGAGGGATGCTGCTGATGTTTACAAAATAGGGGACACAAATTCTGAAGGAACGGCAGGAAAGAAGCACGAGCCGACTTACTGTGTGCACTCTGGGTAAAGAAATGTAGGTAGGATGGTTATTATGACTAATGATCATGTACTACAGCAGAGTTTTTCCTGGGAGATCCACTCACTCTGGACCACAGGGGGCATGAGAGAACACTGGGGGATTATGGGAAGTGTTGTATTCCTGATTTTCCAAAGAGCAAAACATGGATGCGCCTCAGATCCATTCCGTCGAGCACCAGCGCACTTCAAACTCTGACAAATAAATGTTCATTGGTGAACCTATACAGATCTTTCCAGAACGTTTGGTTTATCGTCAGCTCCACAAGAGATGTCAGGCAGTTTCTGAGCAGGAATTTGTCTTTATACTGTTGTTCAGTTTATTGAGGCTGATTAAAATCCTCCTTCAACTGGCTGCTACACAACTGCCCCCTACAGGCCGGCTGGGGAACTGCAGGCTAATAGTTACAATGACAGAAGCGGTTGTTCAGGTGCGGCAGCAGGTAGGGAGGTGGTTAAGGAACCAAACCTACAGTGCCCATTCAACCTCAGAAGATGACGGCACTGCTGCTCCCAACCTCATTTGTTCCAGTAAAACAAAACCAGCTGTATAAACCATCATCTGCAGGCATTTCCTATTTGCGGTTGTCCCACCAGGGCAACAAGCACCGGGGCCAAAGGCCCAGGACCAGGTGCCTCCCCTGCAGGGGACCCCAGCTCAAAGAAATCAGCTTCACACACTTGTGTATCATTCAGTGCGGCATCCAAGATAGAGATTTACACAGTTTGTACACGGAAATAAAGAAAATGTAAAATGGAGATAAGAGAAGGTTATTCTGGAAGAGTGAAGAAGGGTAAACAATGTGAGCAGCTGACAAAACTGCAGTGGAAAAGGGGGATGCAATTTTGATGGGGAAAGAATGAGACTTTTGTGAGTAGGTCGTGTGTGAGGTTTACCTGCATGTTTACTGTGAAACATCACACTGTGCCACAGGACTCTTCCACAGCTTATATATTTACTTTAAGAAAAGGGGGGGGTGCAGAGGGGGTGTTGATGATAGGAAAGATGGAGCAGGGTTATGGGTGCAAGGAGGAGACATGAAGCTGAGGTACACGTGCAGCGTAGAAGACGCTGCCAAGTTGGATTCCTCTTGTTGCCTGGAATTTGTCTCGGCAAGGAGAGCTGAGCACTTTGTGGGCTTTTTGTTGTTTTGCTTGTTTGTCGAGGCCCCGGCTGGAAACTGCCGGCAGTGGACAATGTTCTGCTCGTGACTTCGCTGTGTATATCGTCTGCGGTGACGTGAGGGTGTTGGGTCTGCACTCAGCCGTTGACAGTCAAGTCTTATAGAAAGGATTTAATGGATTGAAGAGACTCGTGTCCTAAAGGAGCCCAGTTTTCACCTGTGTTGACCCCCCTGTGAAAAGCAGCTAGTTGATCCAAACCTTTATGTATTTATTCATTCTTTTCTCCAAAGCAACTTACTGTACAACGATTTGCCCATTTATACTCATACAACTGAGTAATTTCTACTGGGGCAATTTAGGTCTCAAGGTCGCAACTTCAAAATCCAGAGTCAGCGGCTTGAACCCCGACACTACCTACTGCCACTAAGTTCTAAACCAGCTCACAATGTTTGCTTTGTACACTAAGCTACCTACATTGATTTGCCCGTTTAAAAACCTGGGCAATTTTTACTGTAACAGCACAAATCATTACGCCACCTACTGGCCACCCAGTCATTCATTTTCACTTGTACCTCATGTCCCAGAGAACAGGTACTTTTATTGGATTCTGGGCCTAATCTGTTGCTTCTGTTTTCTCAAACTGGATAATTTGTTTCTTCCGCGGCTCTCGAATCTCAAGCAAAAGTTTAATTTTTGCAGAAAAGTATTGCTCACCGCCACGTAGGCTGGTGGAAAAAATACCCCCATCTCTCCCTCATAGGAGGAAATCTTTAACACATCCTCGGGATTATAAATATTAAGTATCAAGACATGACCACGGTACAGAGCCACAGGCAGCCAGGGCCACTGTAAGGTGAAACTCTGTGGGATTCTGACTTCCCCCTTTGGAAATGAATAAAAACGCCAGTCGTTCGCCAGCTTGTCATAAAGACGTCACAGGGGCTGTTTGGGAGCATCTCCTGCTTTTCTATGGAAAAAAAAGCACCATTCATGCGGGCGATGCTATTTCTGCAGTGGGACACGGTGTCGAGTCCCGGTGCCCCCTGTCAGGCCGCACGTCGTGCGTGATGAATGAGCCGCCTTCACATCCCGTCGTCTTCACTGCCTTTGAGGGATGCCTGAAATATTAATCGCAGGAAAGCTGTGCTCCCCCATTTGTCAGTGATGTCAGCGAGACCCTGGCGCCTCGGTTTAAAATGTCAGAAAGGTAGAAAATGCGCACGACTGGCAATTTGTCACGTTTGGCTTGTGACTTTCGTTTGCTCCTCTACTGGATACACAGGTGTTCAAATAACACTGGAAAAAGAACTCACTGTTGTCTAAAATGAATACATTTCACTATCATGTTACTTAACGTTAAACAGCCACTAGCTTTGTCATTTTAAGGGATGTATTAAGAGAACGAACAGGATTTTCAGCTACTGTTGAGGTCAACTGTTCACACAGGTCTCATGGTAAGGAAGGGTACAGACATGTTTTACTGTGGTTCTACTCCTACACGGACACGGGAAGAACATGTGAAGCCCACGCTAACTGAGGGGGATTCGAACCCTCATCCAAAAATGCAACACACGAGCTCTGAGGCACCAGTGCTACCCACTGAGCCACCAACAACACCAGAGCACAGCCTATTTTAAGCATAATATAAGGGAAAATATATAAAATTCATTTTATCTATTTCTGAGTATAACTTTGACTTCAACATCGATGCATAAAATAAGTTTTAACCATTAGCAGACTTCTAGTCGTATCAGTGCCTTATTCACTGCTTTCTGTATATAAATCTCTGTACTGTATGTATGTTTCAGTTACAGGACTAACTTCATTTCATTTTATTGCCCACATTACAGGTTCATTAAACACTATATTAGGGTATTAGTGCTACTGTAGAACACAGTCCAGTGCTATAGAACACCACAATAAAACATGTTACACCTAAAAGTATGCTTTTGATTTTATAGACTTTTCCCTTACCCCCCCCCCCATATAGTCTGGAACATGGAAGATGCACAAAATTTATCGTGTCACTTGAAAGTTCTGGATCTGGAAAGTTTTTTTAGGAATTTCTTTATTAAATTGTAATATATCATTTCTTCCTGGATTAATAATGTTTATATCTAGCTATTTACCTATTTATCGACCGATGTGACCAAAGGTGTTGGCACCCTTGCATTTTTTTTTCAAATAATCCACCATTGTTCCTGACAAGTGTTGAAATTAAAACATCTTTTGGAATCCATACATCCATTTCTTTGGTTTGCAGTGGAACAAATCAAAGAAGGTGTGAAAAGGGCTGAATTCTTGCTTATTTTACAAAGACATTCTAAAATGTCCTGGACAATATTATCGGTATCTGTAGAAGTTCTAAGAAATAACTGTATTGTAGTGATATTTCATACAAACTCTTCTCCTTTAGTTAGGATGGACCACGGGTGTCTGGACGTGGCTGCAAGAGGAAAACTGACCCAAGACTGAAGAGACAAATTGCTCAAATGGAGGAGAAAGAACCAAGGAAAACATCAAAACAGATCCAAGCTGACCTTCCAGTTCATGGTGCAAGTTTCAAGTCGCTGTCGCTGTCTGAATGAAAATGGACTCCATGGTAGAAGACCCAAAACACTCCGACTGGAGTTTGGCAAAAGGCATGCTGACAGGCCGCAGTCCTTCTGAAAGAAGGTCCTTTGAACAGACAAAGCAAAATTAGAGCTTTTTGGTAAATCACACCAATTCTGTGTTCGCAGAAAACAAAAGGAAGCTTTCAAAGAAAAGAACATCATCCCTCCTGGGAAACATGGAGGAGCTCAGTGATGGTTTGGGGTTTTTTGCTGCCTCTGGCACTGGGTGCCTTGAATCTGTGCCGGGCACCACGAAACCAGAAGACTATCGAGGCATTCTGGACCTAAACATACCGTCCAGTGTCAGAAAGCTCAGTCGCCATTCATAGGTCCTCCAGCAGGATGGATGAGAAGAAAACTGGACTATCCTGAAGTGGCCTGACAAGTCCTGGTCTGAATCCCACAGAACATCTGTGGAAACAGCTGGAACTCAGAGTTAGGAGATACAGCCATCAAACCTGAGAGACTTGGAGAAGTTTGCCAAAATTGCCCATCTCATCCAGAGCTACTGAAAGACCTTCACTGCAGTTGTTGTCTCCAAAGGCTGTGCTTCCAAGTATTAGGTTAAGGGTCCTGACACTTTGGCTGTTTTCATTTCTTTTATTTTTTTAAAAAATATGTTAAGTCATAAATCAAAAGCAAAGTTTCACTTGTATTATATGTTAAACAAAAAATGATGGATACCGAATACTTTTGTCAGTTTCAGCTTAGTTCAGAAAAAATTGTGAGCTTTCTGAACAAAGCGAAAGGCTACCGATACTTCTGGCCACATCTGAATCTATTTGTTTCCCAAACATTGTTTTGCCTGTTTGCCCGAAGAGACCTTAATGTTCCTGCCATGAAAGCTCCACTACCTGAAGACGGAAAACAGGGTGGTGTCATAAACCACATAAAAGATCAGTTATTGTAATAAGTCATTTCATTAGAAACCAGAGCAGATGTTGCACATTAACTCTGTGGGCTTTTTTTGGCTCTCAAGAGGGGTCCAGGATGAAAACTGTGCTGGTTCTGGGTTTTGTTCCTGACGTAGTGGAATTCTTCCCCCCCCCCCTCCATCCCTCAGAGCTGCTGAATCCCTCCTGGCATGTGTCATGAGGGATGTGAACCAGCAACACAATGGTATCAAGCAAGCTATGCTTTGATCACCACGTGCCTGTGTGCAACGGTCTGTGTTTGTTGTTCTTGATGCACTTCTGTTTACTCTGACTTGTGCACCACTCGAGAGAAAAGCATCTGGGGAACGAATAAACAAATGGGAGAGGTTTGAGTCGGGCTGAGGGGGGCGCTGCAATTGGGGCCTCGTCGCGGTCGGCTCATTCTTGGCTCGTGACTCCACGTTCAGGATGTGTGTAGATGAATGTCTCCGACGTGCGTCACTGCGCTCCATTTCACGGTGCCGTGTCTAAACACGCCGAAATGATGCCCCGCGTCAGCAACCATGAGGCCTTAATTCGGTTTCGACCTCACTAAAGGCCCATGAAATGACCAAATCAAACGGGTGTCCAAATTAATAACGCTTTCAAATAAATAAATTAAAACAGTTGTCCAAATTCGCTGCGGGTGCCCAGAAACTGCACATCTGTTGCGCCATCTCTGGTGTTGGATGTCAGTGCAAAACATGAGAAAGTGGAGGGAAATTATTTTGTTTGACAGAGTTCTTTGTGTATTAACAATTTGTCAAAATATTACATTACGCGTACATATACACTCGACAGTAATAGCCTGCTTCTGAGATGCTGGGGTTCAAGAAGCATCGTACGCGGGGGGTCATTGACGTTCCCCTGTCATTTCGCCTCTCGGATCATTTTTACATTTCAGAAAGATGTAGCTCGGCATATGAAACATGACGTGTCTGACTGGTTAACCATGTTTTACTGACCTCATCTGAGCCTGGCGGACGGCAACGTGCTTATTGTTCTGTGCAGAAGCAAGTTCTGCGCTGTTATTGTAGTATTTTGTTCCTTATAGCCGAAGGGAGGAACTGTGAGAGTAAATATGGGAGAACTTTGTCTCAGCCTTGTGCCGTAAAAGAGATATTTGACAGTAATGAATATTGCATGAGCCCAGTTTTTTACATGAGTCTAAAACCACAAAAAACAAAAGGCTAATACATTCCTCTGCCTTTAATGAAAACCAGGGGACAGCAAAGATGTTTCGAATTTAGACCATTTAATTTGAGGTGGTTCGAAGAGGATAAACAGTCATTATTGTGCTTCATTTGGTCCAGCAAGCCTTTCATTTTCAAAGCCTTTGGTGCTCGTAATGATCTGAAAAATTAAAACAAAGTTGAATTAAAGTGAGACTAAAATGAAGGGCAGTGATTCGTTTTGCTCTTCTGCTGGCCGGATCTGTCCAGAAGGGGACAACTGTGGAGGTGAAGTCGAAAATGATGCACGCTGGCCTGCGAGGAGGCGGCTGCAAGTGGCCAAGTGTCCATATTCTGAGAGACGCAGATGGATCACAAATCTTTCTCGCTGTCAGCAAAACCGAGTTGCTGGAAATGAAGAAATACATAAAACACGAAACTAAGACAAGAACTTGGGGCTTAAAATGTTTAAGGTAAATTTCACTAACGTCAACCAAGCCTCCAACAAAATGTAAAATTGTAAAGACCACACATGTTCCAGCTAGTTTAAACATGTCAGTTTTCCTTTTGTGCTACATCTAAATGTAACTAAATTTGTACGATTTAAATGATTCAGTTGCGCAACTTTGCAAGAAAATACAGGGATGGCTTTTGTCCTTCGGTTGCAGAAGTGACTTTTGAAAAGGTGGCCAGCAGGTGGCACAGTGGCTGGAGGTACTGCTTTGGAATCAGAGTTCCCATGTCGAAGCCCCGGCTCCTGAGTCCAGGTGCTTCCCTTAACAGCTGTACCCTTCTGCCAAGTACTGTACTCACCCTGAGTTTTACCCTGAATTGTTAAAAGAAACCCTGCTGCATAAATGAATGAATGAATGACTGGCAACTTGATCAAAACTGTAAGTTTCCACAGACAAGGAAGTCAGATAGATAAATAGATGAGGCTGCAGGTGGCGCAGTGGTTGCAGGTGTCACCTTGCCACAGGCAGACCTGGGTTACAATCCCACGTCCAGCTGTAGTTCCTCTCATCTGATAGTCACCCTGAATTGACACAGTAAAAATGACCCAACTGTGCAAACAGCTAAATCGTTGCAAGTAGCTTAATGTACAAACCCAACAAACTAATTCGCTTTGGGCAAAAATAAACAATGGCTAATAATTAACAGTTTAGACAATAGTGATATTTAGGCCACAATCCTGGTGTCAAGGCTGTGGACCCCACCGGGGACTGGAACCGAAAGTCCTCCAGCAGCAGGTTGAGGTCCATCTTCCTTCAACCCAGAGGAATTTACAGGGTATTTTTACCAGTTCATGACTTGGTCTATAAGGCCTCGTGTCACTGACCCACAGAGCAATAAAAGTTCAGGACCTGCAGCAGAAGAGCGAACCAGTAGGTCCACCATTCATCTGCACATCCAGGTCTACCTGCACGCCGCACCCTCAGCTGCTCACACTCATTTACCCTGTTACACGGCTCTTTTCCCTGGACCCGGGAGCCCATTTAAAAACAGCAAACGTGTTCTGACGTCTATTGTTATCTCCAGACTTTCAAAAGTTTGGCCCTAAACCTAATAAAGAACCTGTGAAGGCAGACGCTGAACAGGCACGGCCCACAAAGCCCAGAATCAAAACAAACACCTATAAACATGTCAAGTCAGAAGTTGCGCGACATTCGGCTGTCCAACAAGGCGCCGGTAAATAACACTGCAAAAATGGTCCAAAAGCAGAGCCAAATGTTTCACCCCCCCACCCACCCCTATATGAATGAGAGCCATTTTCCCTGAAGCGGATAAATATGTGGTGGCATATTAATGGCAGAAGGTTTGCATGAACAAAAAGCTTCCAGTGCGCTTTTCCCGCTCCTTTTAACACTCCGCTTCCTTTTAAAATGACAGCTTGATTGTGTGAATATAACTATTTCCATGTATATTTGCATGTTGCTGCCTAATTTGTACTAACGTTAAAAACTCGCTTTCTAATTCGCATTGGGCTACATTTATTTTTATAAAGTGCTCTTCTAGACAAAGTGCTGCTCAGCGCAGCACATCTGATGACCATAAAAGCAAATGAAAAAAGTAAAAAAGAAACATAGAAGGTGCTTTGCTGATGTACCGCCCTGGTAGTGCCAGAACAATGCAGGACCAAGCCAAAAGCCCATCAGTTCTCAGCTCCCATCCCAGCGCTAGAAAGAACTCCCTCTGTCTCTCAGAGGTGCTGAATCCCTCCCAGCATTCAAGCAGGGTCTCAAACCCATCTCTTTCAGAGCCATTTCTCTCCTGACCTCCTCATAGGCATAATGAGCCCAGCACCGTCTGCCACGATTATCTATGTATTCGCTGTTTGAATGTCACTCCTATAGGCAGCTCTTTGAGGGATGTGAACCAGCAATGTGGTGGTATCAGACATACAAGCTGAGCTTTGATCATCCTCTGTGTGTACATATACAGAACATGTCCCTTGATGCTGTGGGGGTCCAGGTAGAAGTTGGAGCCCCCCATCTGGGGTTACTCAGGTATTACGGGGAGAGTTACAGTGAGGCTCCCTCTGCTTGTAAGAAATTCAAAATTCACTCAAACATCATCCGAGTCGAACGGCTCTGCAAAACGGGGGTTTCGTATCCTCCGCTAGCAAAGGAAAAAAAGGCACGCGGCAATGTACTGCCCCCCCCAGCGTTTCACAACGTCTCCGCATACGGAAACAAGCACGACGTCAAGCAGCCTAGTCCTCAGATGCTTGTGCCCAGCGAGCAGTAAAAACGGCGTAGAAATGGAGTAAGATGCGACGCCGCTTGCACCTGAGGCGTCCTTGTGAGGTCACTGGAACAGGAGGCGGGGGGGGGTGTGTGTGTGTGCGGGCTGCCATTAGAGAACCAAAAAGAGCAGAAGAGATAAAAAGGCCCCACCGGCCGGATATTAAACAGCTAATAAAACAAACACCGAGAAATTTCAGGGTCTGGTCAGGCTGTGCTTTAACTATCTGGCAGGCAGACCTGGGAGGAAAGCGGATGTGGACGTTTTCCCAAAAACGATGTTCGGGACCCATTATGACCGAGGAGCCACCGGGTCAGGGACAGATCAGCATCTTAGATCATTGTGACGTATGATTACGTTTAACTTCTGTTTATACAGTTCAGATGTCTAATAATTAAAAACAGCTGCTAAGGATAACTTTCCATTTTACATTATATATTGTCTCTCAGCACAGTCAGTTCTACAAACAGCCGTCTTGTACGCTTCCCATCCTCATTGCTTAGACATCTTGTAAAATTCCTGCTTGAGGATTAAAATTGCAAACGATGTTTACAGTCTGAGGCGGTGAAGGAGCATGGAGCCATCTTCATTCAACTCGCTTCCACAGTGTTTACACCTCGCACTAGAAATCCCTGCATTTAGGTGATTGATAACAAGGTGAAGAACCTGCGAGGGCTTTGGGGGAGTAGAAGTTTGCGGTGACAACACATTTTCAGTAATTCTACTTCAAATATAGCCTGAAGTAATACAAAAAGCATCATAAGAGTCACAAGCTTGTTAAAGTACTGGACACTGCTATTTCTTATCACGAGCTGAACACATAAATAAATTTGAAGCACATTTGAACGTCTCACCATTTATTGAGTATCAATAGTATAGTATCAACCTTTTGTTAGACTTTGGATTTATGAGCAAACAGAGTTATGAACAGGCTTCCAGTCCCCGCAGCAACTGTGCGCAGGTGTACATTTGTAGATGCTCTATGAAAGCAGTTTGTCGAGAGTAGAGCAGAAGCCTGAAGTCCCTCATCTACACAAGAGGGTTTTGACAACCAGGCTGCAGACGGGAACCGGGCCGCGGAAAGAAGACAGTGTAATAAATCAAAATATAAATAAATAGCTATAGATTTCTGCGGGCAGCATAGACAAAATATGCTGTTTATTTGAGTCATATTTATTTGCTAGTAGTAACTAGTAGGAAACAGCTTGTTTTCTGTCATCTTGTGCACAGTACTGACACAGAAGACGAGGGGTCTTCCGCAGATGTCAGCGGGCCTTTTCTTTGACCTCTACTACGTTAGCGAAACAACGGCAGCGACGCAGCATCTGAAAACACCTAAAAAAGCAAAACCCAGTTCCAGTGGAACGACCATCAGTCGTGTGCAAAGTGTGGACCTGTTCCAACAGGAGATCCTCGGGCACCGTGTCTGCTGTGTGCACGCAAATATTTGTAAAAATCTCAACCGTGTGAGTATTAAACGCCACGTAAGGAAGTCGGCAGATTGCTGCCCTGTTCTTGCTGAAATATATATGGTTCCACCCAATGCACGGTAGACACGTTGTATTTACTGCATTACAGCTGCTGGGTAGGAACTGACCTCACCTGCCTGCAAAAAACGTAAACATTTGTTCCAGTTCGCAGCACAAGGAAGACTGAGAACCACTGATCCAGATCTTAAACACTATATGGCAGCTTGGCCAAGTTTTGAGTCCTGAACAAAGTTACAGGCCTGCGTGCACACTGGAACCCTCTCTTGATGCATTCTTCCACCTCTCAAATGAAAACATACTTCATCTGTGAGCATCTAATCTTCAAACATAAAAGCTTGGCTTTCTGCAGCTTCTCAAATTATGTGCTCTCTCCAAATTGCCAAGAATTATTTTATGATGGTTTAAAATGCTTTCAAACCAAGACGCAGATGCCTTCGCAGAGACAAGCGGCCCGAACCCGGGTTATATCCATCCCCGTGGTGGGGTGTGAACGACCACCCTGCGTTTCTTCAGGCCAACAATCTCGCGTCTAACAGCTCCAGCCGTACAGGCAGGTGATGGCGGCTCTCACAGAGTTGTTCCGTGTAAAAATCGGGAGCGTCCTATGAAATGAATACCATTACGGCTGTGATTTTACATTCTGCTGCATCTCCATTTTGGATGCGCGAATAGTAACTCTCCCCAGGGCTGTGTCCCAGGTCCCAGGTGCTAAGTCTCGCTCCGGCAGGGCGTTTGTGCAACCCTTACAAGCTTTGCGTGACACTTCCATCATCTGCACCTCCATTAGACAAACACCAAAAGATCCAAAATGAAGCACCTGGCGCTGGGGGTCCGGCCCCGACAGATCCGCTTTTTTTCTGCATCCTCGCAAAACATCTGGACTCTTCCTCAGCTGGATAAATCAAAATGACAAATCTTATTTCTGTAGAAGAGGCTCAAGAAGGACCCCACAAGCAAGAAATATTTGTTGTATCTAAATTCCCAACTTATATAACTACAAATGCTGCAATAACATGTAGGTGTAAATCTATGCATGAATTTTTGTTTGTGCTGTATGAACAGCAAGCAAAAAAGAGGAATATCGAACAAAATACAAAAATTTCATAATAAATTATCTTAAACATAATAGGAAATCACGTAAACAAGATGGGAAACTGAGAGGCAGGAGGGTGATGACAGGGAACGATCAAACTAACATGAGGTTCATTCCCGAATTCTTTCCTTCATTTCTCTTCTCCACCACTGCAGGATCTTGCTGGAGAGAGGAGAGGAGGCCTTCAAAGCCTCAACGCCTTCAGCAGGTCAGTTTCACTTAACAAGAGGAAACAATGAGGCTTTTGACTTTTTCCCCCGGTCAAATTCAGACATTTTCCCTCCGATTCCATTCACGTTTGGAACAAAGAATCAAAATGAAGAGCGATCATGCAGAGCAGCGTGTCATTGCAGTATAAAGAGCTCTTGTACCACCAAGGTACTTTCCTGTCTTCTACAGCCATCTTTGGGTCTAATGAAGTACTGCAGTCTCCTCAACAAACATATTTTTCGGCGTTCGATTCCTTGACTGACGGGTTTTCCTGCACACAAGCAAAGTTTTTTAACACTTTTACCGAATCACGACCGAGGCTGATCTTCCCCGTTTTACAAGCAAGGAGACGGTGGAGGGATTTTCAAAGTTCGTGCCGTGCTGGTATTCATACGTGACCGGCTTCAATAAGTTTCAGGTTATGATCTGATGGCCAAGGACGCGTTACGCTCGAAAGTAGGAGGACATGCATGCGCACTTTCGGCTCACTTTAACGCAAAACAAATAAAAATCGGACAAAGAAAAATTGGACAAACCCTACACAGGAGTGCACAGTTGAGCAGAATGAGAAGTGATGAAAAATGCTTTGACAATGTTCACCCATCCGTCCATGACCAGTCACCACAGATCCAGCAAAGGGCCGTGGAGGTCCAGAGCCCACCATGGAAGCATAGGGCAAACGAAAACCCTGGGTAACATCAATGTTTTTACGAAATGCCCTCAACGCTGAGAGAAGCATAGCCTTTGTCGTCAGCAGAACTGCCCTGCTGGTGGTCTTCGTGTTGGTTTGCTGGTGGCCAGACGTGATGTAAACAACATCAACTCTCTGTGAAGGTTTCAAATCTACCGCATTTCCTCTGATGTCTGTAATCTGCTCTGCTTTCCTCCAGCACAGGATACTTTTTCTTTTTTCGAGCCCCAGGCCAAGACTGGCGTATCTAACAAGGAGCTCAGAATGGCTTCTCCTAGCCAAGGCAGGCAGTGGAAAGCGCTCAAGTCCAATAAAAGTGGTGTTTTTCTGCCAGGCAGAAAGAGAGGATTAAATAAATTATCCCTGTAGTTCAACCCCACAACCCACAGCAAGGTCGACATTCTACTGTTATCATTAAACATCATGCTTTCCTACATATTTTAAAACTGTGTGCACCTTCTCTGCTGTTGTAGCCAGGCGGGCGGCTCTACTGAAGGTGTTAACGGTAGGGATGCGACACAACAGCAAGACACTGCGCAGTTTGTGCCAAGACTGGAGCCGTGACCAAATTGCAGGATGTGACCTCATCCCCAAACAAGGCACTGCTGGAACTGGAGGCTAAACAACAAAAGAAAAGGGGGGGGGAATGAAAGAAACATGTATGAGCATCTACTTTGAAGATCTCAGCATGGTAAGCCAACACAAAGTGGTGCCCCGCGACAAGGGGCATGATCTCGGGCTCTTGGCAACAACCCAAGGAGGAGATTTATGAGTCCAAGATGGGTGTAGCACTGCCAAGGCTTGGGTTGGAGTTTTATAGACTGGCATGAAACAGAAAACCCTCATTTCTCACTCTCCAGGGCAGGAGGAAAACTTCAATCTTCAAGTCTTCATGTCTTCAAGGACCCCCCCCCAAAATGTGTTAGATACTGCAAACCACATGAACCATTTGTCGTCCCTTATTTGGCTGCCGTCTTTGTCGGGGCAACTTATGTTAGATAAGCATATTTACAATGATTTACCCGTTTATACCCACTTGATGGACAATACCTTGGGTAGTGCAGCGGGAGGTGGGTTTTAAACCCGGGTTTTTCAGGTTGCAATGACCGATGCTGCCTGCTGCTCTACGCATAAGAGGAACAAGCGCATTTGATAAAAGGTGGCAGTGCGCTGCTTCCACTAAAGTAGCGGAAAAATAAACAAACGCAGCTCTAAGAGGCCAAAGGAACGAGGCGCCGAAGGCAGCGGCAAACATCAACTCGGCAGGCCGAACGCAGTGTAACACGGCCCGCCAGGGTGTCGTTTGCAGCAAAGTGAGAGACATGCTGAGCGAACGAGGCTGTCGGAATCACTGGGGTCGCATCCCAGCAGCCAAAGGTCCACCCAGTTCGCTGTGTGTGTGGGTTAAAACTCGGGAAGCAGATGTTGGCAGTACTGGTTTTGACAGATCCAGAAGGTTGTGAGTTTGGACCTGGGAGGGGGGGGGGTATTAATTCCCCCCTAAAAGCAGCAGTCAAGCTTCAAGTGCTTTGAACAAATGCCCAACTAAAGGACTTAATAAAGCTGTTTAAGCTCACTAAAGCATCATTTTGTGCAACACACACACACACACACACAGACACAGCCCAAACCCAGCTCTTCAGCAGCTGCTACCCACCATGTGAGCCCAACTTGTTCACTCACCTGGAGACCCTGTTGTTCAGGTGATGCTGTGTCACAATGGCAACATCACCTGTAAATGGTGATGAACTGACACGATGACGCCACCTACAGGTGCTGATCCGACATAGTGTCGTCACTTACATGTGGTGAGTAGATTTTCTAGCTCCTTCCAATTCCACTATGCAGACAATAGTGAGAATAACATTAATGTCACAGCTATAATAAACAGCGTCTAAAGAAAGTTACTGTAATTCAAACCATTTATTTGTTCGTTTCGTAACGCTTTTATTCAAAGCGACTCGCGGGATTTTACCCGTTTATACACCGGGGTTTTACTCGTATTCGACTTTTTAATTCAAATTTAAGCAGAAATACTTCATATCAGTAAATGGGAAGTACACTTGTCTGTAAACATTTTCGACCAAAAAAAACCCAATTAACGGGGTGGAACTCTTACGTCCCGCGGTTACGATGTGACGTCATTGCAAGAATGATAAAAGCCCTCAGTTGCACATCAGCCGTGGAACCTTAAATTTACTGTAGACACGGTCTCGGTAGGACAGGTGGGCTGATACTGGAGCTCTGGTTTGACCGGCCCACGGCAGGTAACCCCGTCCGACAGGTAGCCGAGATCCACTTGAGCGCCTCCGCTTTTAAATCGTTTCCACCCGTTTGCCCAGGTTCGTACGTCCCGCTAGTTTGCTCTGGTTTTTCACCCGGCTCTACCACCTGTTTACACCAATTTACCCCATTTTGTCAACAGTGTCTCCAGTTTTTCTCTTTTTAGCTGTTTTCACCCGTTTTAACTCGTTTTCGCGCCTTTCCACCACCTTACTGGCAACTTTCCCCGTTTTCATAAATTTCCACCAATTTCCAGCCGTTTTCGCACATCTCCCCCCGATCCGACCAGCGACCCCCCTGGGCTCACCTGTTCCTGCGTGTCTTGCACAACTCATGGCGGGATCGGTGCTACAGGTGAGCTCGTGCGCTCGGTTTGACACCATTTCAAGTTAAACGAGAAAGAACAATTGTAAAGTCACTCGGGGTTGTTGCTTAGAATGTGAAATTCTTAAAAAAACCTCTGATTTTAAGCCTTATTCCATACAAGTGCTGTATGGAAATGACTGGATATGTTGTGATTTTGGATGCGCTGATTACCGGTTAATTTGCATATTTTATTGAGCAAACTGAGACGGTGGGAAGTGTCGCTTCTTCTAAAAAGTGGAAAATATCAGCGCCCAGGTAAGTCTGGTAGATTTGTGTATGAAATATTTGGCCTATTTTACATCCTTTTTCTGAATTTTCCCGTAAAGTCCCATTTTATATATTCCCATACAGCAGGAGAAATGTGTGAACATTTTAACTTTGGACAAGTTTGAGGGATAAATTAAAATTATATGCAAAACTCCCCAGCTGAGGGTTCTAAACACTGAATTTAAGGCATTTTCAACATAGTTGTTCCTAAAGAGCCACCTTTGAGTTTGTTGAACAGAGAGGGTTCTGGAGAGCATGATGGTCATTGGGATCATCCGTCAGAACTTACTCACACACTCTCTCTCTCTCTCACACACACACACACACCCACACCCACCACTTAAGATCAGATGCTGAAAGCCACCTTGGAAGCACTAGTTCACCTGAACTGCCCTGTTGCCAGGGCTACTGTCTGGATGGCCTGGATGAGGGGGACATCCTGGACCCGGAGTTCCAGCAGAGGCTGGAGGACGCTCGTGCGCTGCTCCGGCAGGAGATCCAAAGGGAGCTGAAAATCAAGGAGGCGGCGGAACGGCTTAGGCGCGTGGTGACAGGTCGAAAGAGTGCCGCTGAGGTGGAGGGCCAGCTCCGTGCCTCCAGCCGCAGGTTGGAGCAACTCCACTGGGAGCTTCAGGAGCTCAATGCCAGGACTATGGCTGCTGAGAAGGAGAAACATGTAGGTAAGTTTGGAGATAAGGTCCATAGTCATACTGCTCTTAATATGTCCAAACAGCAAAACTCTAACAAAACTTCAGCCAAGGAGATGTGCATGAATTCGAAAATGATCTGATTAAAAAAGCAGGTTTGGATCAGCTTCTGTATTCACGTCTATTATGCCAGCATAGTGGCGGTCACCAGCAAACTGACAGGCAAAAGAACTTGAGCATACAGCCTGAGGGTGTACTGATGGTTGTGAGTTCATTGTCCAACCCACAGATCCCCAACCATGCTATGTCCCACAGTATCACCTACTTGCCACAAACATGGCACAACCACCACCTTCGCCTGACCACAGCAGCCTGCTTGCGTAGTTGTGGAGCAAAAATAAACGCTGAACAAGTCATTTAGACTAAAGAAGTCTCAAGGTGGCTTGTTGATCTAATCTGCTGTAAGCTAGTGGTTGAACTTAAAATTAAGGGTGAAATTTGCTTCTGTCTGCTAGATGATACCACCTCTCCTGACCCGTGTCGCTGGGAGGAGAGCACCTCCCCACTGACAGCCAGAGTCCGAACCCTCAAAAAGCAGTTGACTGTGGAGATCAAGGTGAAGCAGGGTGCAGAGAACATCATCCAGAGCTTCACCAACAGCTCTGTCAAGGTGAGGCAGAAGATGGGGTACCAGTTATAGGGGCAGGACCTGTGTCTTGGACCATGGAAGTTGAGGAGGGTGGTTGTAGTGATGTGAGATGTAGCTGAACAAATAAATCAAATAAGATTATAAAGTTTTTGCTCTGTAGGTGTGTTCAATGCTGTGGTACCAGTAACACATGTTAATGCTCCTCTCACTTTGATGTGGTAAAGCATCACCTAAAACTAGGCCTTCCCGTTACTTGCTTAGCCGCAAAGAGGATATTCCTTTTGAAAAAAGAAGCCAGACTCTTGATGCATGTAAAGCCAGGAGCAGTTAATCCGATAGACGTGCTAGTCCTCCTTGTTCTCCTTAAGGAACCTTGCTGAAGTCGTACTGTGAAAGGAAACACGTTCTCCTTAATTTAGGTTGTCAGGTATGTGCTACCTGTACTCCTCTGCCGTCTCCTCACCAGGATCGGAAGTTGCTGTCCACCGCCCAGCAGATGCTTCGAGACAGTCGAACAAAGATCGAGCTGATCCGCATGCAGATCGTCAAGGTGACGCAGGCCCGTGGAGGTCGGGAGGGCGGTGACCCAGAGGGTGAGTGAGGTGCTTCAGGAGTACGACTGCCAGCATTTGGAAATGCTTGATTTGCCCATTTCCCTTTTTAATGTAACTGTACATTTTGTTTAGTTACCGTTTCATCTCATTTACAAGCACAGTATGGAATCCTGCTTGTACCAGTGTCTATAGTTCTTTCATTCCATCACTGTNCATTTGGAAATGCTTGATTTGCCCATTTCCCTTTTTAATGTAACTGTACATTTTGTTTAGTTACCGTTTCATCTCATTTACAAGCACAGTATGGAATCCTGCTTGTACCAGTGTCTATAGTTCTTTCATTCCATCTCTCTGGATGTCTTTGGTGGTTTTATGTGACAGTTTCCTTGGTTACCAGTCATCAAAGTTCCTCTTTGGCTCTTTGTGTGACAGCTACTTGCCTTTAGTCCATCACGGACATATTTTGGATCTTTGTGTTGCAGTTACTGTTGTTATCATCGATCAGGGCGCCACTCGGACACCATCAGCCCACTGGAGCTACGGGTTGCAGAGCTGCGCCACCACCTGATGATCGAGGCAGCAGTGGCAGAAGGGGCAAAGAATGTGCTGAGGCAGCTGAGTGGAAGGAAGGTCCAGGACCGACGGGCGTTGGCTGAGGTGGGCAGCGAGGGTGGAAGAGGGTCGCAATGGTACTTGTGTAGCGATGAGGAAAATCAGAACAGGAAATAGTCTGCTCTTCATCCAAATTTGTGTGTATCTGCATTTGTGGTTTTGCTCTCCAGGCCCAAGCCCGCCTTCTGGAGTCTTCGCAGAAGCTGGACCTCCTGAGACTGTCCCTGCAGAGGCGGTTGAATGAACTGCCCCAGAATCACCCCCAGCGGGCAAACATACAGGAGGAGCTGACGGTTGGAGCCACGCCGTGTGTGGGGCCACAACGCACTCACCTTTGTTCTTCTTCCCCGTCGACTTCCTCGTTGTTTAAACCCGCCTCCCTCACAGGTACCTGTCTATAGAAAGGCTGCTACACCTGAAGGGTGGCACATCAGTGTAATCATTCAGATTATTCCTGGGTGCTGTGTGTCGCCTCCCACAGGCAGACTAGAGGTTAGGCTGATTGGCTGTCAGGACCTGTTGGAGTTGATGCCTGGACGTTGCCGTGCAGTCAGCATATCCATGACACCTGGGACACCTGCTGAGAGCCGGTCTTTGAGGGTGCGGGCTGGGCTATCAGGTCGAGGCAGTGGGGGCAGAGCAAACAAGATGGACGAATTCTGCAGTGAGTTGATCTATGTTGTTTGGTTGTTTACTGTAGTTTTGTTGACTTGTTCACTGGTCAAACAGAAGCTGCTCATTTCTTCATTTGGAAACAAGTTCAGTGGGACAACGATCTGCCTGGTGGTAGATAAATAGTTAGATGTTAGGTGTGTTAGACCAGCAGAGATGCTGAGGTATCATGTGGGCACAGTGAACTAGCCTGATCACGTTTTCCCTTCTGACAGTGGAGGTCAGCGGGGTGCTGAAGCTGGACAACCACACGGTGGGCCGCACCCATTGGAGAGCCCCCAGCACCCAGGCTTGGAACCAGAACTTTACGATTGAACTAGAGCGTGTGAGTGCCTGATCGGTGTGGACCAGACCCCATTTGGAACATCTCCCTCAGAAGAGGGGCTTGTTTGACATTGGGTCACATCACCACTGTGCCTTGGTCCATCTGTTTAAAAATGTTCACGTAAATCTGAGTGCTGTAGATACTGCTCATCTGCTCTGCACCAAGGTGGTACAAAACTAGGACTGCATTTTTTATGGGTATTTGTAAATAATTTGGATGTCAGTCAAACATAATTAGCTGGTGGTGTTCGGAGTCACTGCTTTTGGACTTGAAGTGCACAGGTTTGTCTCCCACCTCCTGCTGTAGTAGTGTTGATCAAGGTAAGTGCCACCACGTGGTGCTGAGAAAAACAACAAAAAATTGAGTCGCTGCCACCAACATAAATACTCATTTTAGGGTTTATTATGGTCCCAACTAAAATTTAATTGGTTTGACCTCTGACCTTGGTGGGCAGTCCCGGGAGCTGGAGATTGGTGTGCACTGGAGGGACTGGAGGGAGCTGTGTGCGGTCAAGTTCCTGCGACTTGAGGACTTCTTGGACAACCAGCGGCACAGCCTGTGTTTGCAGCTGGAGCCCCAGGGCACACTGTTCACAGAGGTGAGGTCTGGCAGCCCAAGTGGTAAAATGTTCTGATGTTTGAATTTGTGTCATAATTGTATTGACCTTGCAGGTGACCTTCATCAACCCTGTCATCGAGCGGCCCTCCAAGCTGCAACGCCAGAAGCGCATTTTCCCCAAGGAGAAAGGTCAGCACCATCATCACCGCCCCCACCAGACAGAAATTATGCATTCAACCTAGATGTTGTGGAAGGTCTCAGGGTTGCACTTCTGACCTGCTCTCCCTCTCCAGGGAAGAACTTCCTGCGGGCCTCCCAAATGAACATCAACTTTGCCACATGGGGCCGGTTGGTGATGAGTGTGTTGCCCCCCTGCAGCTCCATGACAGCAGCTAGCCCCCCACTGACTGGGCCTGGTGTCATTTCCCCACCTGCCAGGAGCAAGGGCACCATGTCCACACCTCCACTGTTTGGGTGAGAAAGTTTAGCACCTTTCATGCTCAGGATTCCAGAAACTTCCTACGCTGACTATGATTCTAGCAGGCACAGGTAGTTTAGTGGTGAGAGCTGCCACCTTCTACTCAAAAAAAAAAAAAAAAAAAA